>JAYJMA010000024.1:4079488-4117610 GCA_036873895.1 Parotocinclus cabessadecuia
AGGCTGGAAGGCACTGCCAGGATTTAATCCTGGATAAACAAAACCAAGGCAGGCTAGTAAGTTTCCATAGAAAAACCTAAGCTAATTTGTGGCTTCAAATCCAATATTATCTGGAAACATCCAATGTGGCAGGTTTTCTGACAACAACAACATAAAATCCTAAATCTAACAGAATAAATATTCCAATCGATTCATGAGCGTGTTCTTGAAAGAGCAAGATAAAAAAAATTAAGCATACCAGATATTTAGTTTCCTCAAAGAAGCTTAATGTGTCTCTGTAATGAGGTTACTCATATTTAGGTTAACATTAGATTAAATATTCCATTGGTTTAGCATGACCATAATTTCCAAATCACAATAGCAAAAAAACACTTTTTCAGAAGGGAACAGAATGAAAAGGCTAAAAGTGAAATGATTTTTGGGTCCAATCATCAACAATATGATGTATATGGTCATTATACCACTGCTAAAACCATTGCTTTATGGTGGCTTAAGACTTTTGTACAGTGCTGTAGATGCAGTGATGGCAAAGATAAAAAGGTTAATCTTGCCTGTGTGTCCACAAAGAGGAAGGTGATCTGAACATTCTGCAAACCAGCCTTCATCATGATGCTCTTAATATCCTCCTTCCACTCCGACACGCCGTAGTTCTTAGATAGCTCTATCTGGAAGCACTCATACTCACATCTCATACCACAGCAAACAGAAACAATAGTATCAGTCTAACAAATAACAAAACACGACAGGACACAACACATCAGGGTCACTCACACCTCACAAACTGAGACCCTTAGGCCCCTAACCGTACAAAATAATCGGTAGTGTGCTGGTTTATAGTGCTGAGACATTCTGGTTCTTATCCTTCTTCTCAATTTGAGATTCCTATGGGAATCTTGTGTTTGTAAGATTTTGTAATGGTTTGCTAGGTATGGGTCTCATCACTGCCAGGTCCTGTTCTGGAACATATGGCACGGGACAACAGTCCATCACAGGACCAGGCTGTTGCAGCACTGGGACATGATCAACAGATAATTTATCATAGGATGTATAAAACACTATGGAAAGCAGAACAGGATCACATGATTGTTGGCTCCTTTTCACAAAACCATTTGTGAAGTACCAGGACAGAGAAACTCAGATGAGATTCTACACATGTCTGAACGTGACTTTAATTAGCGTGTAAAAATCACCATATTGCAGCTCTCAGTACAAGAAAAGCCTACAAAGAGTAATCAGGAATCTGAGCACATTACCAGGACTGCACTGCCAAAACTTCAGGTTATTTACTCCAGGCGGTGCCAGACGTCAGGCAATCGGATTATTAAGGACATTCACCACACAAACCATTATCTGTTTGAATGGCTACCCTCAGGAAAACGTCTCCGTTCCATCAGAGTGGGAACAGAGAGACTGAGGGGGATTTTCTATCTCGAAGTTTCCGAAAAACTAAACACTTAATGGAAATGCACCAATATGCTCAAATACACACTTAGCCACTTTACATTGCCTCTGTATCATGCATCATTTGCTCAAAATGTATTTTTCTTCATGCATATTACTTATTATTTACTTATTCTCTTAACTATATTTATTTGTTTCTTTTTAACTATCTTTAGCATATTAAGTTCATTGTAAACTGTAATTTAAATTAGCATCGTCTATAGAACAGTCACTCCCCATTTCACTGTACATTTGTACCTGCTACAAATTAATATGTGACAAATAAGTCAATGGTATCTGTATATGTAACTGGAAACAGAGACAAAACAAGACAAGACAGAAACAAAATGTTTGGTTCTGTGTAATTTCATCCCCTGTACTAGCAAGAGAACCACAAATAATCTGAGGCAGTTTTTAATTTGCTGCGTCATGAGCCTTTCTCCTCTATGTGGGCACATTAAAGCAAGTACAGCAGTGCTAATTTGCGGCATGTCTGCATTTTGACGGTGTCCACGTGTCTCACATATGGTGCGACAAGCATGTAGTATGTAATGGCACTCTCTTATATTTTGAACGTTTTAATGGCCAGCATGTGTGGCCCCATTATTAGGACCACTCCTACATAAACTATAAGTAGAGCTTTGTATAATATGTGGCCAGCAATGGCTCTAATTGGGTTAAATGTCACATTTACGGTGTCTTTGTAGTCAATGTGATAATTATTTGCAGAACCCAGAAAATGTTCTGTATGCTTAGATCTGAGACTTAATAATGAATCCTTGGTCTCTACTGTGTAGCGAGAACGTGCCAGCTTTGAGACGTACATATTTGAAGTTCTTCGTGAAACTGGATGGTAAGTGTATATTCGCTGTAGCTCAGTTTATTAAGTGTTTTATGTGCAGCTGTATGGGTCCATGTGACAATAACTGATACATATGTAGCTGTTTAGAGAGCTGTTGTTGAATCCACAACGCTACAGATCAGCAGAAACTGGAATAAAGTGACTTGATACTACGGACGCAACAAATAATCAACAAAATCGACTAAAATTGATGACCAAATCAAAGTTTCCAACAAATTCATTTGTCAAATAGTTGGTGATAGGACTGTGCAATACATATCGTCTACAATAATAACTTTATTGTTGCTTAATGACGTGACATTATCGAGTATGTAGCTCAGCCTGCAAAAAGTGAAAAACGTCTTTAACACATTTTAAGAGTTCATGTATTCACTGCGTCATGCAGCCAGGTAGGAGATACTACTGCTTATGTACACTGAGAGCATGCAGCGTGCACGCACTGCTACTGTTCTAACTAAAAGCGTAAGAAGTACGGAACTGGAAACAAAATAAAGACACCACCTGCTTTGCAGTCGACGTGGTTAGATGTAATTGGTCACCTGAATGTAGTTTGGCTCTGAAAAGACAGTCTGCAAACTACTCTGGTCACAACAATTTGAGGATCCCCTACTTTTTGTGAGCAGTGTATGTTGAAAATCGGTAGTTGTTGTTAAAGACATTGCAGTTCAGTTTTTGTAAGTCGTTCTTAATAACGGCGCCTGCTAAATGCTCTACATGTAAACTAACATGAAAACTGTCAAGCACAGGCATTGCCTGGATGTTCTGCATGACCATAACGATGTTGTTGTGGCAAAAGGTGAAGCCTTCTGCATTTTACGAATTTTACTTGAATGATTCAGTTTTAAGCAAATAAGTTTTCCACAAATTAAAATTCACCTCAATTCTCTGTTCATTGTGTCATTAGCAAGCAGCTGCTAAAATCCTATTCACAAGAGCAAGCTATTACCCTTTACAAACACACATTAAAAGGATGCACAGTATCGTCTAAATGATTGTCATTAGTTATACTAGTTATCGTTATAATCCCATCACACCCCCCTAGTTGGTGACATCATCACATGTTAGAATGATCTGACATGTAGGGATTAGCACTTCTCGAGTGAAGTGAACAAGAGGGTTCACTTAAAACCCACTTTGTCACCATTTAGAAAGCTGTCCTTGCCTGGCTTTGGAGCACAAGAGTTACGCTGGAGAATCTAAAAAGAAGGTACATTGGCCCTCTGGGTGACGAAGACACGTGATGGTAAGGCGTTTCAGTTAATTAGCTAGTGATTTTGATGTTAAAAGCCATGTTACTTCATTTTATGAGCTGTAACGGCTTTTTCAACAAAATAATTCCAACACTGTGGATTTCCATGAGCATGACAACTAAACAAAAAATTACCAGAAGTGAGGAGAAACTTCACAGGATAGCAGTGGGAATGTTTATAAAATGCTTGTTAACACCACAGATGTGGTGAGAGTCTCTCACATAGTTTAATACAAAACATTCTAAGCTACTGAACTAGGAAGAGATTTTTCTTTACATGATGAATTAAGTAGTGGTTCAGATTTACTATTTTGTCTTGTATGACGACGGGAGAATGTGTTGCTGAAGAGGGCACACAGGATGTATTGTCTAAAACCTATCTTGGAATTCACATGGTGCAGATGAGCATGTAACTCTAATAGGAGCACCAGTCAGTGACAGGGTAGTGCTGGTATCCAATCCCTCAGATGCATCCAATTACAGTGGAACTTCTCAATATGAACATTTCTTTATACGACCAATTTATAAATCGAATGGTCCATTCAAAGATTTTCATTCTAATAAGAACAAAATCCTCTACGCGTATGACTTAAATGAAATGCCTGAAATAAATTGTATTCTGAACCTGTACAAATCCAGCATCAGACATATCCAAATTCATATGGCCTTCTGGAACCAACAGAGTTTAAACGCAGAGGTTCCACTATATTAGTGAAGTCCAACCTGGGCAGAAGGTAGTGCCACAATTTGAACCTGGATCACAGCAGATTGTTTTAATCTAGTAAGATGGATCACTTGAACGGAGCTACATAATTATTATCATAATCTCCACATAACCAACAAACAAGCTGTCTTACATGTGTGTGGCGAGTTTAGTGAGGGACTGGCGCCCGCTGCCACCCACTCCTAGCAGCAGGGCGTTCCCGAGAGGCTGGCGCAGAACACGGGCGATGCGGCACACATGCTGGATAGCGTCCATGAACAGTACCAGCTTCATCTTTGTAGTGCTGACTTGGTTGTAGTCGTCCATATACTCCTCCATTACCCGGATCAGCTAGGTAAAGGTAGGGGGTAAAGCTTACTCCTATGCAAACAGGGTACGAGGGATAAAACAAGCTGACTAAACCTCGCAGGCTTACACTGAGAGGCACATAGAGCTAGCTATGTCACCTACAAGCATGGTTACAAAATATGGAACAGGCCTTTACAGATAAAAGACCCTAACAGGTGGAGACATTACAATTACAATGACATAAAATGCTGTTTTTCTCTTTTACGAGAGATAATATGTGTATTTTTTTTGTTCCTCCCCTGAGAAAATTACAGATAGAAATACTTTGCGCTTCACCAAATGTAGCAGTGCCCCTGGACGTACATCTCTGTAAGGTGACCGAAATATGATGCCTTAGGGTTGAAACCGATTATAATAAAGAGAAAATATATACTTATATACTTTAAACTGTCTAGAAATAACTGCTGAATTACATACGACGCAAACATCTAATTTCACACAGATAACAACACAGTATAAAATCTCTCTGGACTTTTATTACCATCTGGATGCAAGGGTTTTATTGCTGAGGAGATGTAAAATGGAGTAGTAAAAATTCACTCCCCGATTAAAACTAAACCAATCCATATAGGGCTGAAGAAAGAACCTGCCACACTCCTCAAAGACAGTAAGGGAATATGACTTTAAACAATCTGTGCTTGACCTACGTCTACACTCGCAAAATGCATGCTGTGTTTACAGTTTTTAAAAGAATTAGTGCTGTGACTCTCCTAACGAATTAAGAAACACAGAGCCTTAACTGTCCCACCTTTTCCCTGTCCTTAATGAGCTGGTACGCTCTGCTGTCAGTCCCAGGGGTCATAAAGTCTCCAAAGAGGACTGGTTCACAGGGCACCACCTCTTGGAAGCTGCAGTCAAACTCCTGGATGCATTCCTGCAGAAGGTGATTAAACCAGTCCCTGTCTTCCACACTCACCAGCCGGTCCTGGAACACTCGGCAGCTTTCATGGTACCACAGCTGCAGGAGCTGGGCCTTATCCTGGTGGTCAGACAGAGGCAGCCACACTTTAGAGACCACACAGGGATTTTTTTGTTTTTTGTTAACAAAACTTTTGTTTATCCAAGTTTACTTACAATTAAGAGAAGCATCTAAGTGTTTCACAAAGACACATTAAAGCTACAATCATGAGCTGTTAAACCTGAATGAGGTGAATGATACAAGTGAGCTAAATTATGGGACAGCTTTGTGAGTTTATATCTTTGTTCCAAACAACATTACAGAAGCAAGTTAAAGATAAAAAAGGGAAAATAAGGAATTATAGGTCCAAACAGCTCCCTTAGGAAGAGGTTGATCAAGTCTTCATTTACCTGTATTTTTCCAGCGTCGGCCATAAGAATACCCTGGAACACTTTGGAAAGATCACGCAGGTTGAACGTGTAGTGCGATTTGGCAGGGGTGGGCAGGAGGCCGGTTGTAATAGTGGAGTACACCTTAATGGTGGCATCTACTAATGCCTCATTCAGTGCAATCAGCCCAGAGACCTTTTCTGTAGAAAAAGATAAAGATTCAGGTTCATAAAATTAGCAGCACTTCTATATCCATCAATCTTTTTGAGCATATTACAAAGTCTCCAAATACCATGGCTATGAATGTAACATTCTTAGTAACTAAGAAGCAGCAGCATATGCTAGCCCATCCCCTTGGCATCCCAGAGTCACCTTACAGCCAAGTCAATCAACCCAGGTCCACAACAGCAACCCCTGCTGGGCTGACAAGATCTTGTTTCTGCCTTCTTCACGATAGATTTTGGCACAACCCCTGGACAACCTTCCAAAAATGCTCCAACTCACCCATCCAACTGCCCAGGATAGTGGAAAAAATCTTCCTCTTGCTGGAATGCTCCATTTCAGTGAAGGAGAGGAAATTGAAGTGACGTGTGAAGCGTGGACTGATGGGGTTCCTGCCTCCACCAGGAGGACCCATGGCACACGCAAAATTGATGTCCACCAGTTGTTTAAATGTTCCTGGTGGAAGGCATTCTGATTAGTGATCATAAACAGGTATCAGGGTGAACTTGATTAACGTGATATTAAATAGGAGAATGAAATAGCAAACGGGATCCTGAAAAGCACACACTAAAATTAAAGATGAACGCAGAGCTTGAGGAACAAACAGGAAGTTAGGAATCAAACAAGAACATACTTGAAACTGTTACGGTTGCGTTTTTAATAATAATTTTATTTCTATTTTTTTGGGGAGCGAAAGAGGGGGAGCTAATGAGGGGAGAGGGGGTTTAGTCGCAGTAGGTGCAGAATAAATGGTATCTTTGGTGTTTAAAGATAGCCAGAGAGTCAGCTGTTGAGGACATTGAGGATGCATGCCTTTCGTCCCCTGAGAGAGGGGGGGACCAGTCGAGCAGTGCTATAAGACCGGGGGTGCAGTGTGGGGTGTGAAAAGTGCTGCAAGGTGCAGTTCCAGTTCCGTTCCAGTTGCATTCAAATTTGGCAAAAAATGACAAACGTTTGTGACAAACTTTCATACAGCACAACTATGTTAGTGGAGTTTCCTCCTGAAGCTGCTTAACACACTTAACGATGCCACAGATTTCATAAGACAAAATGTTACAGACCATGCAGATCCTAACTGGCTATTACAACTAACTTACCGAAACTAATACACTGAGTTCAGTGTGAAATGCTCCCACATTTTCTTCTTAAAGCTGCTATCATGCGTTTTTTACTTCATTAGTTATAATGACAAACTCCTGATGACTTCACCCACTAATTTACGACTAAATAAGTTGCCAACTCACAAAACTCACAAATGAAATATCCTCAATAAAATATCACCTAATTAAAGAAGCAGAAATCATTTCACGATCTCCAGAGATATTAGACAAGCAATCATTAATTGCCGTTATGTGACCTATTAATAATGTTTATGAGTGGCATTCAAAAAAATACAAACAAAAATAAAAATGACTAAAAACAACAGATCTTTTGGTTAATTTTAGATTTCAGTATGCTCCAAATTTTGTGTAAAAGAAATGTAGACAGTCACCTATCTGTTTCCGGTCATACCAGCCTCCATGGTCCATGTACTGGCGAAGGAGCTCGATGGGGGGCTGAGCGCCATATGTCTCCAGCATGGGCATGTTTAGATCATCAATAAAAAATATAAAGTACTTTCCCAGTGGTGGACCGTAAACACCTTTCCGCCTAGTAAACAGAACCACAGTTACAGGATGTTATTCAGGATGATGTTGTATATGAATTACCAGAGGAAAGCTTTACTCAAATGTAAATGTGATGGTGATACAAACCTCTTGTCCAGCTTGCTGTCGATGTAGTCCTGTGTCTGGTTGGCAGAGGTGCGAGCAGAAAACATTAGGAAGTGGCTGATATACTCGGAAGGCATGTTCTTCAGCAGCTTATCAGAAATTGTCAGGGTCTTGCCTGTACCTGTAGGTCCAATGCACAGTACCTGGAAAACGCAGCATGCAGTTAAAGTGAAAGGATTTGCAGTTTAAGTGAAAACATGTTCTGGTTCAGAAATCACTTTTTTCTTTTCTTAATGGTTAAAATGTGTTGAATTCAAATATTACAAGGAAGACTTTTGGCTCTGGTTTCCATGTAACCGCAGTGTGTGTTCTGCTGTTACATAAATTAATCATGAATTATAACATATAGTTATTACTTCTTATTAGTAAAAAATAACTAATATAAGTGATTGGACTATATGAAGTATGTCCTCATTAGCAGCCTTCTAGCCTCCTTTTTGAATGTTCTTGTATTCAAGCATGGGATTATCTCTGGTAGGTGTCCAGCAGCAGTCTTCAAGCATTAAAGCTTTCCATTTACCCTGAAACCTTTTTCCTGGTGAAATTGTCCAAGTTCTTTATATGCCTACGGGAGATTTTCCACCAACTTTCCACCACTTAAGACTCCTTCCTTGATCTTTGCTTCACTCAACTTCACTCAACTCAAATTAACAAAGGAGATAATGAAATGCTTCTGCATTTTTGTCCATTGCCTTGTGAGCCTGCGGTTCAGAGATAAGAGGAGCGCCTTCACTTGTATGATTGCTGGTTCTTAACCAAGGCTGTAATAGCTGAGAAAGTGCTGCAGACTGTAATGGTTGCCGTATTACTGTATACTGTAGCTTCTGTGAACAAGCACATTAATTTGAACAGAACTATGTTCCATTGGAGTTCTGCTCAGTTCCAATGACAATATTATTATTACAGAAGTCTAAAACATCAACCTGAGTTGTGAGTGAAATGCAAACAGCGGCGAGCAAGGGAGAAAGAGTCGATCGAAATGTTTCTGTTCAACCAAGCCAAACATTTCATGAAAAAAAAGAAAGATTTTGTTTCCCTTTTGGTAGCCCAAAATTTCCATGCATCTCAAAATTAACCTCAACTGAACATACCGGTTTCTTATTAGATAGCAGCATGCCCAACAAGAAGGACATGCGCACAGTGTCAGCGGTGGGCACCATGATGTCCGAGTAGCTAGTTTCTGGGGTGATGACACTATTCTCAGCATATTTCATCCAGTTAACCCATTGGACCTTAAAAAATGCAAATAGGAAAGAGTTTCAATCCATAATTATAAATCAGAGCAAGGTAGACAGAGCAAATAAATCACATCATTTCTGACTACAGTGTATTGTCAGTGTAATGCCCACACATAAAGTGCACTGAACCCTTGCCTCCATTTTATTGGCATCCTCTTCATCTTCACTCAGGTTACTAATGCCAGCATCATCCAACCGATAGTCATACACCAGCCCTTCCTCTGGAAAACACAACTGTACCTACAAAACAAACACTATGTCTAAACATGTACCATTTTCTTTAACTTAAACAAATAAAATAAACAAATAAATTAAATGTATGTAAACCAAGGAACCAGAGGTAATGTGCTAGGAACGAAAGGATGCCACATTGTCCGGTAAAAAAATAATCATGATCACCGTATAGAGGAAAGAATTCAAAGACACCCTGAACATTTTGCAGAAAGTCCACTGCAGCAACGCAAAATGGTATTCAGTAAATGCCTGATAATGGCATGCTCATAATGACTCCTGGGGTTGGTCTTGGGGGATATCCTCCATGATCTGGACAAAGGCATCACTGAACTCATGGGCAGTTTGAAGTGCAACCGGGCAGCATCTCCACATCACCACATGAAGCACCAGGAGGAACCCACAACCCAGGGTAGAGTCTGGTATTGGGTCATCGGTATTCAATGACCCAATACCAGACTCTACCCTGGGGTTTGTGTTCCTAATAGCCGAATAGCCTAATAGCAGTCAGGCTGTACCGCATACCGTTGCTGAGTTCATTTAAGGTTGTATGTGTTTAAGCAGTATACTGAAATTCTGTGAATAATTGTCACACCTTCTCCTGTGCCATTTTGGCTCTTAGCCAGGAGCTGAAGCTTTGGCGACTGGCAGAGTCTCCGGTTGCTCCAATGCTCCATACAAGAGAGAATATAAACCACGGCTCAATTAGCTCACACACACGATCCAGTTTATCCTGGAGAGGAGACTTTTGTCCCTAGAAAAAATACATGCATAGTAATTATATGTAGCAAATGTTCCCTACTGTTAAGACTTTTACTAAGCGTGCGTTATAATAACACAAAATGTTAACATAAAAACAATTATTGCTAATGATTTGACTATAATGGTTGCAGTACATATTCAGAAAGGAACATCAACAGCCAATTTAGTCAAGTCTTTAGTGTGAGTGCATGTCAATTCATGAGAAAGTGCATGTAGCATGGGAAACTTAGTCTAGTCTTTAGCGTGAGTCCAAGTCGAATTAAGTCTTTAGTATGTAAGACCTAGTCGAGTCTTTATCATGCGTCCACATTGGGTTGAGTATTTAGCATGCAAGACATACTCCACGTCAAGTCTCCAGTCACTAGCGTTCAAGTCCAAGGTGAATGATGAGTAGTGTCAAGAGATGAGTCGAGAGGTCCCTGTCCAAGCTTGAATGTCTAGTGCATAAGACCAGGTTGTGTATCAAGTTTCTGGTGCACAAGTCCAACCTCAGTCTCAAGTTTTCAGCATGTCCAAATCCAAGTCAGATCTTAATTTTTTTGTTTTAGTAAATGATTATTCTAATAAATGTAATAAGAAAATCATGATACACAAATGCATGATTGACTCTGTCGTATACTTCAGAATTCATTTCATTTCTAACCTCTTTTGAGATGAAGGGCTGGAAGAAACAGTCCAACAGTTTGAGCAGAGAACAGGTCAGGTTGCTGTCAGTAGATGTGATCACTTCCGTGACCGACTTCCGTACAAACAAGATAGAGTCCTGAAGACACGCCCACATCACATACGTACTGTTTACTAGTGAGACTATCAAAGAGCTCTTCCCTGTATTTGTATCTAATATATATATATATATATATATATATAACTTTATCAATCCATATATCAGTTAACATATAGAGTGCACTGCTGGAGCCACAAACAGCCTGGCTGACCTGCAGGAATTGGGTGAAGAGAGAGTTGAGCTTCTGGGCGTGGGGTTGTAGGGGTGTGGGAATGGTGCGTAACCAGCATTCGGTAAATGGAGAGAGTCCCAGAATACTGGGCTCCAAATACACCATTCCACAGCGGGACACTGTGGCAGGAGACGCAACAGCCAGATCCTGCACCTCAAACATCAAGGTCATGACCTGGGCAAGGACAAGAAATTTGGGTGCTGGATTAAAAAAGGCAAACATACTGTAAATGTGTTGTTTAATTTAAGCTTAATAAATATATGGCACACGGTTGGTGCAGAGCAGTACTAGAACGAAACCAGTGCTTCCTGGCTGGGTTGGGCGTCTCAGAGATACGACTGCCCGCATCTAGGGGACAGGAACCTGGTTGATTCCCCTATTAGTGCAACAGCCTTGCAATGGGTTCATGCTCGTCTGAGCCACAAACAGAAATTTACGTCAGTGAGTTTGATGATCTCTCCCGAACTCAAACACAGCTTCTTGTTGTCATCAAGCACCGTGTTCATGTTCTCGATCCACACAGCATCCACCGGCCCATCAAACATGTACCACTTCTTCTCCTCATCCATTGCAGAAGCTCCAGCACGGATAAGAGAAGAGAGGATACCATCCGTCCTGTTTACAGGAGTCACTTAGAAGTTACTCGCTGAGATGACCTGCATGTTATTTTCTATCACTTACACGAAAATGTTTGCTGTTACTCAACAGGAATTCCTATTTGACACCTGCCATTCATGGGTGAGCAGATCAAATTCTCCATACAGCTGGCCCATGGTGATTGATTTCGGGTTGAGGACGTAGGTCTGAACAGCCTGGTACACACCGCCACTGACCGAAGGTTCACCCTGCAGAGCTGTCAAGGCTGCAGCCAACACCTCATAACACTGACACACATAAGCAGAAAGAGTGATCAGGACTCAGCTATCCACAGCATAAATTAATAGGTTGTGGGTTCCAAACCTCTTAGAAGGGGTGAGGGGTTTTATATCACCATCTACGATATCGTCACCATTAAGGTTAGTTATTAAGATTATTTGTACCTATACACAGCAACAAACTAATTTCTTTACTAATATAAAGTTCCACAAAAGAACATAAATAAGACCAGTAATGTTATTTGTACTTTTTGTATTTGGTTTATTTAACTGGAGCACCCCGAATCAACCCACGCTGACAAGGGGAGGAGGAAAAAAGGCAGACTTCACATAGCTGGACTACTAGCACCCAGGACTTTAAGAGTTTAGTAGGTCAAACACTGGTTCCCGAGGCTTAAGCCACTAAGGTTTGTATTTCTCTTCTGGTGAGGTACGATCTGGTTCTGGTTCACTGGTTCTAGTCAAAAGGCCCAGCGGGCATTTATGAATTAGAAGACGAATTGCTGTGCTCTGTTTGGTTGCAAACAAAGTTGTGTTTGTGGTTGTCACATGGCCAATACATAGCATGACTGCACAAAAGATTTGGTTCTTACTTTAGTTTTGCCTGAGCCCGTGGGCCCCACAAGCATCAGGCCATGTCTCACCACTGTGGTCTCGTAGAGCTGAATGATCTTTGTTACATAGCCTGGAAAACAGAAGGAAACAACAGCTGTTGATATGTAAAGAATAATAAGAGCATACTTTTTTCTTCAGCTGAAGATGAGGCTAGCGGTAACTGAAGTGTATGACTGAACTGAAGCCAAACCCTTTTAGGTTCAGAGTATTTCTTACGGTATAATTCCCTCAAAGGCTCACAAAGATTAAATGCAAAAAAAACTCTAAGCTCTCCCTAGAAAGCACAGAGCACAAAAACACATGAAACCGAGTTACAGCCACATAAGGAGTGAGACATTCACAACACCCAAAGTCACACAACGAAGACCAGAGACCAACTAAAATTACACTTCTTTTATGGGTGGAACTTCTACACAGCTCTCTGTATTCTGACCACTTTCTGTGCTCTGGGTGAGAATTTAATGACATAGTCACCACAGGCCTTAAACATCCTCCCGTTCTTACTGTCCACATCTTTCAAATTCTTGCTCCTGCAAATGCTACGTATTGACTGCTCCAGGGTGCCATAGTGGATGGGCTCCTCGCGGATTTTAGGGAAGAGGTCAGATACAATGCCGCTGAAGAGTTTCAGGTCATCCTGCAAAAACTTGGGTACATTGACGTCTCTAATAGCACGCAAGCAGATCAGCTCCTGCAAAAGCAAACGGGTTACCAAGAAGATACATTTATATCGTTTCTTTTTCTTTTGTTAAAATTAAGTGATTACATTTAGTACTGTGCAAAATTGGAAAAGGAAAAAACATTCTATGCTTGAATAGTACCTCATTCATCTCAGGGTTCTCTCTCTTCAGGTTTCCAGCAGCAGAGATTACAGTTTTCACAGCTCTCATGCCAAAGTCATAGTGGTCCTACATAAAAAACAACACACATTACGGCACACGCATTAATGTTCTAACTGCTGGTCTCAGCAATAAGACTCAACAAACTCTGAGACCCCAAGGCCAGCTTAGGAGCACTGAAAAATAGAACACAATCCTGTGTTACCTAGGTGCCATCCTGGCTATTGGTGTGTTGCCTGTCAAGGTCTTTTTTCACTTCAGTTGAATTATTGCATAACCGCCTAATTGCAATAATTTAAGGTAGTCACAATAACTTTAAATAATCACCATTATTTTGGACTACAGTAATTCCACAGTTGGTAGATTTCTGCAACAGACAAACGTGTGAACGGTCGTCTGTTCACATAAGGTAACTAAGTTTGAACAAATTACAGCCCTAGGTTGCCAGATTCTTTCCAGATTCTACACCAAATTAGGGTTAAGTTCCAAAAGATTAAAGCTGCAGTAAACCCTTCAATCTGTGAGCCATTATTCCTTTTGGTAGTTATTTATTGTCCACTAGTCAGATGTTCTATTAGTGGCAAAATATGTTTTCGCTTTGCACAGCTATTTTTTATCTACTTTTTGATGCCTATTTGCTGGTGATTATGATCATTCTTATTCATGCATAATTTGATTAATCTAATCAATAGGATGAGGCACAAGTTCAAATCTTCAAATCAAAGGAGGGCTCAAATCCTACTTCTGCCAAGTTGCCAATATTGGACCCTTGAGCAAGGTCTTTAACCCACAATTGCTTGGATTGTAAAACTGTAAAAAACGGTTTGAACGGTTTAAAACTGTAACAGTCGGTTTTGCTAAATTCTGTAAATGTAAATGAACCAGAGCGATTCAGTGCTGGGCCACACTGGTTCATATCCCGCCTCTGCTGAGGTCAAGCCCAGGTATTTCCCACCTCACAAGTGCAGTGCAAAGCTTTTGTTCCCTAAGCTCAGTGTGTTCACTAAGTTTGTTTTATTGTTTGTGTTATTTGTTTGGAAGTCTGACACACACGTTTCAGTTTTTAGTCCATCTAGTTGCCTTTTTTGATTTTGGTGATGTTCTAATAAAGCCTTTTGTTCTCAGTCACTCTGCGTTCCACTCTGCCCTCTGGCCCAGCTGCACAGGATAGCAAAGTAAGCAATTCTTCATATTTGTACCCACAACACTAACAGCTCAATACCTCAGTAGACAGCTGATACTACAGTACTACAGCATGTATAGGAATCACACCTGGGAACTGAGCTGCTCAGAGGACAGCTTAAAGGTGCTGGTGATCTTTTTGGACAGCACTTTGGCATCACTGAAGCCGAATGAATACAGAGAAATCTCAGCAATCATTGCGTAGTCTGGAACCATCATGGCAACTGGTCGAAAGAGCGCCTAAAATACAAGGCATCAAGGGGTTAGGGCCACCAATCAGATGTTGTGTTGGATTGATAAAGTAATAACATTACCTCTAATGAGTTTTGTACTAGAAAGACTGAAATTGTAACCTTCAAGGTACCTTTAAGTTGTCAGGCAGTTCAGTCCGGCCAGCATAACCTGGGTTCATCGTGATAAAGACTGCACAGGAGGGAACCAGTGGGATCTCCGATCCTTCAAAGACAAACCTCTCTGCCTATATACACATACACACATTTATTTACTACAAAAATAGATTTTATCACCTTAATTCTTTCTCTAAAACTCATAATTTGCTTCTAATTGTATAAGTGTGTGCTGACTAACTCTTTGTTGCTGGGCCTTGTGTATGGTCGTAATCTGTTGTGCTACCACAGACAGTACCTCCACATCAATGCGGTTAAATTCATCAAAGCATGCCCAGGCTCCAGAACTGCAGATAAACAGATACATGCCCCCAACTACATAAAGCAATCAATCTTTCAACACTCAATGAATATTACAAGAGGTATTCAAAATGCAGCAAACATAAGTAGGTCAGGTTTAATTTAATTAATTGTCTTAAGTTCTGTCTCACCTGGCCAGACCCTTAAGGAACTTGCCCATTGCCAGGAAGTCAAGCTGGTCAGAGCAGTTAAATACAACCGTCTGGATGGCCAGCGCTTTTCCCAGGTCTTTGGTAGTTTCTGTCTTACCTGTGCCTGCTGGACCTGCTGGGGCGCCACCAAACTTTAAGTGCAGGGCACCAGTCAAGGTTAGATAACACCTAGAGAAGAACAAATAAAACGTCCCAGGTGAAACATATGTTTGTATACGAGCATTGTAAACAGATCCAGCCAATCAAAGACCAGCACTTGAGTGCATTGAGTGTATGTGATGTGAGAATCTTTACCTATCAGTCAGTGGTGTTATGACGAGTCGTCCAGAGTTACCAAGATACTCATAGCCATAAAGGAATTCTGCATTCACCGCTCTGATATAAAGATCATCCCTCGTCCAATAATACCTATCAATACACCCCATGCACAAACACTGGTCATACTGCATTTAAAAACAGCTGCATTTCAGAGGAAATGTGAACAAACTACTGTGAATTTCAATGTAACATATCAAGCTCAAGTGCACTGTGAATGTTTGGCTGGAAGTGCATTAGTAGATACTTTATTAGAACTGTCTAGAGTTCCCACCACTTAGTCTCTTCCAGTTGTTAGAGGAATTGTGGGTCACAGGAAGATAATCCTGAAAATATTTTCTGACATGGGATTTATGCAGAATTGGTTATTTTTGAAACCGAAATTATTAGCTTTTTTAGGTTCTGTAATGTTGAATTTGAGTTATATTATATATCATAACATATTGAATGTAGCTGCTAAAAAGCCCCCTATATAGAGAAGCGTATGACATTATTTATGAAATCTTGTAATGGAGGTTTCAAGAAGTTATATTTGATTAAATATGCGGAACGATGAAAAAGTATTATTGTACTAAAGCACCATTCTTTTCTTTACAAATGGACTACATAGGTGAAGTACTACTATTATTTACATTAAATATACATTAATTATTTACTTAAAATACTGCTATTATATAATTAAACTGAACATTGCAACACTGGCCCCTGCCCAGTCCTGCAATGGCGTGGAAGCCAAAGTCAAAGCCAAATTTATTTCTATAGCGCTTTTTACAATGGAGCATATTTTTAAAACAGCTTTACAATATTATTTTATCTTAAAAGACCATTTCCAAGTTAAACAAGCCTAGGGTGACAGTGGAAAGGAAAAACTCACTGAATATAGAAGGAAGAAACCTTGGAAGGACCAGGACTCTACAGGGGCATGTTCACCATGAACTTATGACGTTTTTATATTTGACTAAATCAAATCAAATAAATCATTAACATATCTGCATTAATTTTGAGTGTAACATTAACAGGGTCTTTACTTCATATGTCAGTCTTAAAGTTCTTCATAAGAAATAGGAGGAGAACACAAAAATAAATTTGCTAGATAAAAGGGGCCACTGATAGAAAATAAATTAGTAGTGTATGGTTTGAGACAGTGCCAGCCATAGTCCTACATTGTATTGCTTTTTAACTTTTAACATTAGTTGGCTGAACCCTTCTAGTCCCATATGTAACCGACGAAACAGTTTTAAGACTTTTCAAACCTAAGTTGGCTGATCCATTCAAAATCGTTAACGCTGGACACAGATTCCTCCACCAGCTTGGCTACCACGTCTTTAGCGTGAACCTCGATCACAATAAGAGCGGAGAGAACGGCCCTCTGCATCTTAGACAGATGGCCCCGGACCAGCTGCACCAGGTCACTCAGCTGCATGAGCACACAAACACACAGACACACACAGCATTTTCAATGTGTATACATACATGCACACATAAGAACTGTATCCATGCACAGCCTCTGGTCTGTACCTGTGTCTGTAGCTGAGGGTACAGGCATTCAGCTAGGTCTCCCTTCTGCAGAGATTCCGAAACTTCAGCAGTCCAGAATGTCTGACATCCGGCGATCACCACCTGCCCCGGCCAGGACAGCACCCACTTAGCGCGAGGTTCCTACACAATGACGAGAAAACAAACTGTTCTAATGATATGAATAGAGACGCACACTAAATGCATGTGTATGTCATACATACTGCTCACAAGAATTAGATGTTTCAAAATGAAATGTCCCCTATAAAATATTCCCTAATTTTTGCCAGCTGTGTTTCTCTTCAAGGTCGTGCACAAGGACAAAAACGTGAGCACAGAAAGGCATTTGTGACAGGCAATTCATTTTCCGGTTCAGGTAAGAGGAATCATCGTGACTAATTTTTAGTTCATGAAATGTAATTCAACATGTTGTTTGTTTTCTTCACTATCCTGAACCAGGCAGTACAGATACATAATGAAAATGTCATCATGTGGAATCATTTCACGATTTCCAGAGACATATGGAAAGCAATCTGCAATCACTTATGTGAGCTGTCAATAAAATATTTTATATTTTTTTATCATGTGCCGTTTTGAACATTTTCAGTTCAGTGCAACACCATATATAATGATGCACATAATAATTGCCTGGCACTGGTTGACAGACCTCTGGGTAAATCCTGAGCGAGCGTTCGATGTTGTCACGCAAACTGAGTTTCATAGCCTTCTCCACATCTCGCAGCCAGTCCTCCACGTTCCCTGAGGGTGATACGGGAAGGAAAAGCTTGACTTCCTCTCCCTCTCCTGAGTACATATGAGTGATCTGCATGTCTGGTTGAAACTGGAGCTGTATGGGAATAGTTCAAATGGTTTAATAAATATAGCATAAAATGTCTGCCTTTTCTTAAGAAGGATGGCTGTCTACTAAAGATGGATTACTTAGGGTTTATGGTTAGATACAAATCACTGAGCACCTTTTGGCAAAATCGGCCAACAGTCCATGAAAGAACTATGTGAGAACGGGTAGTGGTTTCACACTGCTTTAATGGATTGGAATCTAGGGCCCGTTTAGCTTTCCATCAACTGTATTTTCTTGTATCTTCAGCTAGAAACTGCAGAGACCAGTGACCAGGGGGTGGGGTGGGTCATGCTGGACTGCACTCCACAGATAATACGCTAAATAAAAATACAGATCTGTAGCGAATAAGCTTCCAAAATACGGCTTGTTTGTTTCACACCATTGATTGATTGTCACAGTTGGCTAAATTACAGTAATAATCGCCGACTGCATATTTGGGGTGAAGATTTGCTGATACTATACTTCATACTGCAGTACTGCATTGCAGACTGACCCGAGCAATGTTCTCAAAGCATTTGCGCAAGTGGGGCTGAACCGCTGTCGGATCTTTGGTCTGAGACAAAATCTCCAACAGTTCATCATCAGACAGAAAGTAGAACCTAAAAAAAACAGAAAAGAAACATGAGAGAACATAGGAACAAGTTTTAATCCTTTATCCTAATACCTAATGCATGTAATTTGTAATAATTTTACTTTACAGTTTGTCACTTTTTTGCAGTTGCAGTTTTGGATAAATTACAATGTTTAAAACAGTCTGGTAGAGCCTGAATTCTGAAATTGTGATAAGTTGTTCTGCATAATGAATTGTAACAAAACATTTAAGATTTTGACACAGACATGAACCTGAAAGACATGATTACTTGCCTGGGGAAGGATCCACGTTTGGTCTCCAGATACTCACTCAGGCCTTTCTGCACCTGTTCCAGTAGCTTATTACAGTCCTTCAAGTTGTCCAATAGCCGCTGGTCTGGGCAAAGCTCAATTACCTGTATGTATGCAGAAAAAAATCAAAATACCCACAGAAATAAGTACACAAACAGAAAAAAACTACACCACAAACATGACTTCACTGAAACACAGACCGTATCAAATGCATATGTTACAGACATAAATGAAAAGGTGTTAGAACGCAAAAGCAGGAGCTCACCTGTCTGCTGTCGTGTGCAGCCTTCATCACCTTTCTCCAGGTGCGTTCCATGGTCTGATACCTCCTCCCCTCGACAGGCAGCTGCTGGTTGATATCATCTGAGCTGAAGATGGGCTCCAGGTAGAGCCAGGAGCGCTGGCACGTCAGCCACTCCTCCAGCACATCCTGCCAGCAAGGCCAGATAAAAGCAAGAACGCACTGTGTTGTACCCGATGATTAAGTACTAAATTTATTGCTTCATTTTTGTGAGCGGTGAAGTTACGTCGTTTAAAATCTACATCAGTAATACCCAGTGATTTATTCATGAGTTTGTTATTTCATAGTAATTCAGTTAGAAAATTATTTATGACAATACCATTAAAATATGTTGAAATGGACAATAATTGCATCATATTTATACCTGAGTCATCCTAAGTTTGCTTTCCCATGTGCTGATTCTCTCCTCAAATGGCTTCTTGTAGGGAGAGAAGGACATGCTTTGAGTCATCACAATGTGGTCATCCAGCAGCTGAGACGCCTCATCTGGACTCTTCAAGATGTAAGTGCCCGTCTCTTTATAGGGTAAGATCTCAAACATCATCGATGACCAATCGTTTTGCATCTTTTCCAGAGCCTAATCACACCCCAAAAGAAACGTTTTCATAGAATAGAAATCACTTTTGTTTTGAAAAAGTATTATTTAAACCTTATCTTAAAAGGTCTTGTTTTGAAATGGCAATTGTAATAAATTAATTATTTCTTATGGGACCATATCTCATTCCAGCCTCTTCATGCCCTTTCATGCTTTTATTGTGTGTGTGTCTGTGTGTGTGTGTGTCTGTGTGTGTGTGTGTGTGTGTGTGTGTGTGTGTGCCACTTTGGTCAACTAAGAACAGACAGCTGAGTCTACAATTTACATGAGTTCAACAAAATCTGACAACAGAAAAAAATGGAGAAAAAAAAACATTGCTCGATCTGATGAGTCCATTCCGCCTAGTATCTGTAACTGTGAGAGAGATATTTTCTATGCACACTTCAGGCCACTTATACCAACTTCATACCAACTGAGCACTGCTTACACACCGCATCCTACATAAGAATTGTTGATGTCCATCCCTTTACGACCATAATGTACCATCTTCTGATGGCTTCTGCTTTCTGTTAACATGACTGTTTCCTGTTCACCAGATCTCAATCCATAAGAGCATCTTTGGGATGTGGTAGAAATCTGGGATTCACATCAGGGATGTGCAGAGGACAAATTTGCAACAATGTTGTGATGCTGGCATGTCGAAAAAATGAATAATTTCTCTGAGCAATGTTTCCAGCAGCTTGCTGAATCTATGCCACGAAGAATTAAGAAGTATTTATACTTCTTTATAAAGTACTACTATCTGCTCCTTATATCTATTGTAATCTGTAGTCAAAGTGGATTTAATACATAAATCCATGCATATTTACTTCTAGTAATTTGTCGATACACTTGATACATATATCGTACACACTGTTCTGTTACAAACATCACCTGCTCAATGCCATATTCTTTGCTGGCCACTTCAGCAACGCGTGCAATCTCGTCCACATGCTGCTGCAGACCAAGCTCCAGGCAACGGGAGAACGTTAGATTGGCTTTGGGCATCACAGTGATGTTAATGCGCTCAGAAAGCAGGGTCCAGTGACGGCTGCGCATGCCTGCATTTCTTAGGGCCTGGATCAGTGGAATATTTGGCCGGAATTCTTCGATGAGGCCACGGATATAGACCGCTACACTGTGACAGTCTATATATGATAAACAGGTTATAGGTTATAGAGGTTTGGATATGGGTAAGGCAATAGAAAGCACAGATTAAACAGATTAGAAAGCGCATAAGGCACAGAAAACACATAGGTATGCCTTGCTTAACATAAATGATACCTCATGTTAAACTGTATATTATGCAATTTTGTCTGAATATAATATACCGACCTACACAACATATTCTATGTATTATACAGCAAAGTTATATGGGTGCCTGTAACAGTATTGACAAAATATTCAATATACTCTACAGTACATACATGTTGTAATGTCCTATCCTTAGCAGTGCAGCACTGAGACCATACCATGCAGCATGCTTCATCTTTGTTCGCCATGGTTCTTATCTCAGCACACTGATTCATCTGGATGTGATCATCCTGATGCATGCTGACACAGCTGCACATGCTGACTCTCTACTTTGTTTAATCAGACTTGCACTGTTACATCTGTCCTTATAAATAATCTTATTGGACCATGGATATTGAGAAAACGGACATTGTAATCTGCTGTTAACATCCCCTGCAATGTATGCTACATGACTACATTTCACTCACCTGATATATCCTTGAACTGTTTGACACACTTATGTAGCGTTTTGTAGGCCTCACTGACGTTGCGCTCCAGCTGTTCTGGGTCAATAGTGGACAGTGGATCATTCAGCCAGCTCTCATGCCACCGCATCCAATCAGACACAGTCGTCCAGAGGTCCCGGAACGGCTGGAAGTCTCGACTAAGCTTCTGCAGCTGATCATACTGTTTTATGGAAGACAAAATCAGAGACAATCTTGAATTACCTTGCAGACTTACCCAAATAAATTCAATCGTACCCAGAGAGATTTAATTTTACTTGGGGTCATTTATTTAACTGGATTTTTTTTTACAGGAGCTGCGTCCATTTTTCTGTTTTTCTCTCTTCCATAGAGAAAATTGTCATATATCAATTTACAGTGTTTTGTATTTATGTATTGTACATGTATTCAATTCTGCAGTGCTTCAGATCTTTGTGAAATATAATGAAATCACAAAACTCTGCAGAGGGCATTTTACTATTAAATATACAAATTTTAGATTGAAATTTTACAGTTTAAATTTTGGGGTCCAATCATGGTCAATGTAATGGCACATGGTCATTATACCATTGGTAAAACAAAAAAAACAAAAGATTTTTGCACAGTACCGTAGTACACACTATATACAGGGTGAATCAAAAGCCACAGGACACATTTCATGCTGCATCACTGATGTTTCACAAAGGCTGCTCCAACCATTGTTGAGGTTTCATCGTCTGTAGCAGCCTTCGGACGATCACGTCCTGGCTTGTCGTCCACAGTTGCCCTTGATTCAATATGACAGCTTTTATGATGGTGGTCATGTTTTGGACATAAAAGTTAGCCCGCCTCATCCATTACTTGCTGGGGAGTTCAGATATGTCATATTCCTTTATGTTTTTTTTAAATTAAAGGTTGTCCTTTGACTTCTGACTCACCATGTACAATCAAACAGTATCTGACTCACTAGACATAACATCATGAATCCCACTAACCTGGTACAACGTATGAACACGGCAAAATGGAATGTAAATATTTTTTGTGGGTTTTGTTTTAAGGCTACAATTTGACTAATTCAAAGTGGTGCTTACAGTATAGGTACATTTCTATATATCCTATATGTTCATGAGACAGATTCAATGTTCCAAAAATGTATGTAACATGCACTTCTGCTTTACTCTAGTCCGCCGCGGGATGATGTCACAGGTAAGTCACCTACATTGGTGATGGGGATGCCGAAGAGACGTTCGCGGTTGTTGTACAGCTGAGCGATACCCTGGCACTCCTTCAGCTGTTTTACTATTCGCCGCACCTCATTTGCCATTTCGTGTGCCCTACTGATGTCTGCATGGGCAGAAAAGCCTGCAACCACCATCTGACACACATCAAAATACTTATTAAATAGAGATGAATTATTAAGTATATTATTAAGTATAAGATTTTTGGATAAAGTCAGACCTCCTCTGATTAAACACATCGCAGTACGTCCCACATATGCCTCAAGATCAGCTCTTACCTGCAGGGACTCCAGACGCTCCTGGAGATTGCTTTGGTCAGCCATCTGGATTTTGCGAAAGTGTTCCTCCTCCTTCTCTTGCTGTACTCGCACACTTTCAATCTGAGTAAGAATCTTGTGAGGCCAGGCCACTGCTGTCCACCTGCACAATGCGGTAACACGCAATTATTCAGAATGTTTATCATGTGCTGATAAACATTCAAATCCCATACATATTGTTTTACAGACCGTTTAATGACACTTAAGTAAGATGTGATTTTTGATCCCACACAGTATGATTACCATGTCTCATCAGCTCAGTAAGCACATAAAAAACAGTTTTCACCTGGACAATAAAGAAGCAAATGGCATGAAACTTACTTCCCATTGAAATCCTCATTGGAGAGATTGTAAAAGAATTCATCTATTAGCTCATAGTCAGCCATGGCTTTGGATAAAAGCTCCTGTCAGGGCAGGTTCAAGAATTAGAGAAAGTCAGATAGGAATATATTTTAAAAAGAGCATTACTTAAAAACCATCAAATCCTATTATTATTATATTATATTATATATTATATATATATTATTATATTATATTCATTATGTTTAAGAGCTACTGTTTAGAGGACTGTAAGTTCCAGTCTCAGAATCGGCACTATTAAGCGACATTGTATCATGTCTCAATTCTGAGTCACTTTGAATAAAACTCAAAAGTAACTTATCAAGCCAAAGGAACCACAAACAAAAAAAAGTTCAATTAAACCGGTCAAATAATTTTATCAGTCATTAACAGTGAGCATTGGAACTGTGTGGGCCATTGCTTTACTTCATGGTTCTTCAGTTGATCTGGGATCTGCTTCATCCAGTCCCTCTGCTCAGTCAACTCCTCAATACTGTTGGGCTTCTCAAAGAGCTTCTTGCTGATCACCTTGGACTCTTCACATGCCTACACATCGACACGTACAAAGAGAGAGCGAGAGACAGAAACAAAACATAGATACAGACTCTTCCTAAAGGACAATGATCCAAAACAATAGAGGACCTAGGACCGTGGATGACCTGGGAGCAGATCTGTATTCTGCAATCTCATCAGAGTTTACACATCAGTACAAAATGCAGAGGGACAACTAACTTATTCAGGCTCTAAAAACAAACAACATTATTCAATTATATCCTGTTACCACCTGGAATCATTAAATGTTCTTCCAGCTGATTCACTCATACCTGAGTCACAAAATCAACTCAGTGCTGTAGTGCAACGCTCTGGGCCTCTAGAATTAGACCAAGGAACATGCAGAACAGGTGTACTCACCTCATCCATTTGCTTGCGAAGCTTGAGAGCAAGGTGGTCGAGCACAGCGTTGGCCAGAAGACGGCGTTTCTTAGACAAGCTCTGTCGCACGGCCTCCACACTCACCAAGAAGGGCCCGATCACAATGGAGGAGGGAAGGGACTGATCCAAAATCTCCTTCTCCTTTAGATGCCCCAGAACCTCTTGCTTCACTTCCAGAGGATAAGTGTTCTCCTTGCTCTGAAGCCTGGCATTTACATACACATAAATAAAAATATAAATCAAGATCTATCTATCTTTCCTGAGAAAATGCTATGCAAATTACATATTAGTATTTGTCCATGTGTTGTGTTCCAAGCTGGAAATAAGTTCCACCATTACCCAGGTCAGGTGCCAGTCCCTTCTTCTGATATACCAGAGTTGAGCGGCACCTGAGAAGGGTCCGACACCCAAAAGACCAGAAGGGTCTGGTGCCTGAGAAGCCAAGAAGGTACTGGTGCCTGACAGATCACAGGGATCAGCTCCTGACTGAGCAAGAACATCTTGCATAGTGGTAGACCAATTATGGCAAGTTGATTAAGGTCAACTAATGCCATTTTGACAAAGTGTGACAAAGTCAAAGGAACTGGTGGTAGATCTAAAGAAGGGCAAGGCAGTACACACTGACAATAAATTAGACTGGGTTAAGAACACTGAGGCCCTCTACAGGAAGGAGCACAGTCGTCTTCACTGTGGCACCTGAGGTCCTTCAACATCTGGCAGAATATGCTCAGGATCTTTTATGAGTCTATGCTGCTGCATGACGGGGCAGCAGACTGAGGGTAGCAGATGCCAAAAGACTGAATAAGCTGATTCAGAAGGCCAGTGATGTTGAGGGTGTGGAGCTGGACTCCACAAGAGGCAGATGCTATGTAAACTGCATGCCATTATGGATAATGACTCATAGGAACAGTTAATAGAAACAGTTCAAATTCATTTTTACACTTTTGCCACTTATGACATGCATGTAATTTAAATACATGTATAAATTTTACAGTTTTTTTTCTCTTTTTTGTCTTAAATTTTATACAGAGGTTAATGCTCACACGAACAATAAAAACTGTAACAACTGTAATTTCCCTTCTGGGATCAATAAAGTATTTCTGATTCTGATTTATGAGAAGACAAACCCTTTGTTTCCAGCATTACAACTTGCTACTATTAACTGGGACTGGGATTAAAAACAAAAAGATGTTATTATGTGCACTATTCTAACATTGCTTATTTTCTGCATGTATTTAAAAGTGTTTGAAAGTGTTTGTAAAAATGATTATAAATCACCCATTTATAGGCTTCAATATCGCTCTTTAAAAAACCCATATTGGGTTCTGGTGGACTGTGGCTTTGGGTCTGCGGTCTAGGGTGGCAGTGCCCTAGATCAAAGGTGCCCCATCACAGGTAATATTTCACAACAGGCTGATTTAATAGTTAACATGAATCTTTCTTTAGCTTTGAGTTTGACACCAGCCTTAGGGAAATGCAAGTTATATTTAATACTGGATTTGTACTTGAGGAAGGTGTTGATGTCGGAGTTGTGAAGCTCAAGGTGGCATTCATATTCACGGGCATAGGCTCGCAGGGGAATTGTGGCCTGGCGCAAAGCGTAGCTCAATCTCTCTTTTAGTTCCATCACCCCAGGCTCCCAGAGATCCACTGCCTCCAATGCTGGAACTCCAATAATGAACAAGTTCTCCATCACAAACTGAAAGACAGCACACCGAGACAGAAAAGATTACTATTTTCACTACTGACCATCAGTTACATGCCAAATTATTCAGAAAAAGAAGATAAGTAATGTCTATATGACCTTCTCCAGCTGAGGAACATTATGAGTGGACAGGATTCCTTTATCCAGTAGACTGATGATGGACGTCTCAAAGTTTTCTAGTGGGGTGCTGTAATGTACCCCAGTCTGATCCATCACCAGGTCCAACACAAACAATGCATTCTTCTTTGGTCTGTAAACAAATAATAATAAAAATTTATAATAAGGGAACAAAATTAATCGAGCAAACTGAAAATTCTTAATAACTAGCATAACCAGTATGCAATTCACAAATTTTTTCATTTGATACAAATATAGCTGATCGTCTGGATGTGGGTAAAACAAGCACACAGTCTCACTTGAAGGGGCTGTTGATGAGGTCAGTACCCCAGGTGAAGTCTTGAAGACAGTGCATCACACTCTGGCAGGAATCGAGGAGCACCTGGGCCAGGCCGGCCAATGAACCCTGCACGAGGAAACGCAGTGAGTCCTGCATACTGTAACGTACCACATCCATCAGTCGGTACATCTTTGACATGCGGTACATGTCCCAGCGAGACTCGCTTAGATTGTACCAGCCGGGCCCTGCGTCACGAAGACTGAAGCGAATGTCGTTACAGAGATTGGTGACCCAGGAATCGTGAAGAAACAGCTGCACCTAAAAGAAAAACAAGTGAATATGAAAAAAGAAGTGTGTGTGAATGAAACACACACATAAGAAGAGAGACAGACACTTGCATACCGGTAAGTCTTCTGCTTTACTATATTACCATATTACGAAAAGTATGAAGGGTTTTGAAGCTCCCAAAAGAAGGAAAGGACATTACCTGGGTATGTATCTGTGACTGCGTCAACTCAAACTCCTCGAGACGTACTGGTTTGGTAAAGGTGAAGTGGAAAAGGCTCATGGCGGCCACTTTGTTGCACTCAGCTCTCACCTTGGACAGAGCAGAGATCACCTCTGGCTTAGTGAGCAGAGAGTGAAAGGTAAACCCTGCACGGCTCTTCATAAATGGGTAGTTTGGCACAGCCGCAACGCCTGGGGTAAGATAGTGTGAGTGGTATTAGTACTAAACAACCCACATAAACTTACAAAGTTCACTTTTTAAATCTCCTAACTTACTAACCTGTGTGGGGGACATGGTCTGGCTCTTTCTGAGGTAAGGTCATGTAGGCGAATTCCTCAGGGTTGGCCCGAACAATCTTATCAAAGCTGAGTCTGTTCATGGTGCGACCATACTCCAGGTGAACCTCCTTCTTCAGACGTTCCACACAATTCTGTAGGCTAACCATTTTACACAAACAAAGACACCCCATGATAAGCAGACCACATATACCGATCATGCAGGAGTGTGTGCCCCTTGATGGACTGGCACTCTGCTGGTTAGACCCTGACTGTCCAAGAACCCAAATTAGATGAACTGCAGCTAAAAATTGAATGCGTGAGTGAGTATTCATAAATCTCTTACTCACAGTGCCAGGTTGAGGCCTGGTGTGCTGAGTGTAAGGGTTTTGATGTGTTGGAAGCTGGTGGGCTGCACTGTAGGCATGCCACTCCAGCAGGGCATGCAGTCAACACAGAGTTGATAGAGCAGCAAAGCCTCAGTGTTGCGTCTGACTTTGAGGGCAGAATCTACCCTCTTTGCAAAGATACGTGGGTTCTCAGCACAGAAAAGCAGCCTGATTCGTGGGACCCAGTATTGGCCTGGCTGTAGTCTGCCTGAGTGATCAGCGAAACAGGGAAATGGAGAGAGAGAGATGCATAATAGGATGAGAGAATAACACTCTTTCTGAAGTCTACATAACTGCCACATAAGATACATTTGGTACGCAGATGTTGTTTCTTTAACTATGATTAAGTCAAGGAATAGATTGATTGAGTTCCATGCTGAGTTATATTCATGATCTAAATTATTACATTCAGTACTTGCCTTTCTTTCTCTGTGCTCCACTTACAACAGCTTTTCCTTTGCTGTCTTTCAACTGGCCATTTTGGTCCGTCTTTTGCACCATGTACTGCCTCTTCTCCTCACTGTAGTCTAAAACGCCCACCAACTGCCATGCAAAGTCTAGAGCAGGGTCCTTGTGCTTTTCTACACCTGCATCATCACAGAAAAGGAAGCTAATCTAGCACAGGTGTTCGTGTAGCTTCATAATCTACAATAAGCAACCTTTCAAAAATCCTTAAGCCTGCACAGATTTAAGCTTGAGTCAGGATGACACCAAGCATAATGACTTCTACTGATTTATTTAAGCTCTTCAGGAATTTGTTCAACATTTGAAAAACCTTCTTACCTGAACTACCATCGCTGACTGGCAGGAAAGCCTTAGCAGGGATAGGTTTGTGGGTACCTGAACCCTGCTCATAGCCCAGTGACAGCCAGTCTTCTGGCGTTCGACAGTCAAATTCATCATTGTCAAATATCTGCAAAATGATGTCAATATATCAATTAAATTCATGCAGGGTAGCATAGACAGGTACTTGCATACCAAACTTTTATTGTTAAGGAGGTGCCATTGTATGTAATGTGAAAAAGTGACATAGATGAAACAGGATTTTTGTTGGAATTCTGGTAGATGGTTAAAAGAATTTTGCAACCGAACAAAACGTCTTTTTTAAGTATGAAGACATCCTTTGCTGCACACAGAAAAATCCAATTTCCCACTGACCTTAGGCTTTTTACTCAAATAGAATCTATTATTAATTATTAATCATATTAGACTACTCTTATTTGTATTAATATCATCCAGGATCTGAACATTTCATAAGCAATAAAATGGCTTCTGAGAAGGTGGAGAGGGAACAAAAGAAACATGAAAACAAACTCAGTGCCAAGTATGAAAAGGCTGCCATGCAGCTCCGAAGCTGTTTTCGTCGCTGGCGTAAGTTTGCAAAACATAAATAGTGGGTGAATAACATAATGTCGCATTTTATCCTTGCAAAAAATCATGTTTGGTGTGGAAGATACCATCATTACACACAAGCTCAAATTAATTATCATCCAAATGATAATTTAGAGCTTCTACATAATCCACATCGTTAAACCTAATGCAGTATCTTACCTCCAGGGGTATATAGTTTGAAACTAATGGACTCGGAGTCTTAGTCTGAGGTGAACATGATATTTTCGATGCAGGTGTACAGGGGTTTTCAGGAGCTGGTGGACTTGGGCTCCTAAAACCAGGAATGCAGGAATTATCTGACTGATCCTCACTGCTCGGGTTTCTTGGTACCAGCTGGCTTGAGTTGATGCCAAGTTCAGCAAGAAGCTGAGTGATGTCTAACTTCAGATACTCTCGCTTCCGTCTGCAAGTAAAGAATTCAGTAGATGGCCATCAGAGTACAGAGAACTACAGATAAAGTGTTTTGGATTTTTTGTGACCAAAAGATCAGAAAATGTTTGGTTGATGCATAAGTCAACCAATAACTAACCCATAACTACACAGACATGAGTTTGTCTCGGCAGTGGCCTGAGCCTGGCCAGATGCTCCAGATACAATTGGCCAAGTCTGATATAGGAATCTATGCACAATCTGGCAATCTTGACTAATTTGTGCTTATACCTATTCTTTCAAGTACAACCCCAAATCAGGGGTACACAAAACTGGAACAGTTTGGAAAATGCAGAATAAAACATACAGTGTTTACTACATTTACTTTAACTTGTATATAATTGCAGACAATATCAGCCTGATGTATTTCTTGGTTTGTGTGTTCTTATTTTAAGACTTTGCTTGACTTTTTAAATGTCTGTGGAAACCCTGCTTTTGCACTGAGAACTGCTGTTGTATAGTGAAGTAAAGCTATATTTTAGGGCTCAGGAACTGCTTATGCTCTTCGTGTAGCAAAATCAACAAGTGGTTAGACTTTTTCTTTTCTATTTTTTCTCATGATCATGGTATTATATTTTTTATAAACTATTGTTACTTAGTAGTACCTAGAGACTTCACACTCACCTCTCAATCTCAATTGCACGGGGCAGTTGACCGGGGAAACAACTGTAGGGCAGCTGTACTTTAGACAGATAACCTCTTGAGGAGAAGTCTGGTTTCTGCAGGATCTGGGTGGTTGGTCCATGTCGGTCCCTCTCAATAATATTAAGCAGGTCTGCAGGAGTCTGGAAAGTGTTTGCTAGGATGGAAAGCAGATACAGCCTGTGATCTTGCATTACATTCATAAATTGTATAACGCATAATGCTCCAGGACAGTTGTACCTTTAGGCGTGTTTGAATCATATCCAGCCTGGCTAAGCAAACTCTGCTGGGTCACAGGGCCCTGTGTGCAAAACTAGACACAACAAAATCAAATAAGGCGTGTGTTTGACACAGAGTGAAAGGGAGTGAAAAAGTAAGAAACATTAAATAATAATAATAAATAATAAATAATAATTTACCTGAATTTTAGGTGTGGCTGAGGAGATGATGAGCTCAGAGTAGAGCCCTTTCGTGGCGGGGAATTTCTTTATTGGAGGCAGTTTGCTCCGGTTGTGCTGAATTACTGCTGGTCTGCATTTATCAGGTTTAGTGGTATCAGGTGGGTGTGGAAAGTATCTATGAGGATGTTTGTGGTGCACTGGTCTTGTGTCCATTGGTCATACACATCAGTTGGATTGCACCTGAGTTAGAATGGACAATAAGACAACAATGTATACATAGTTTACTACGGTTTTGCTATTACACAGGTTTTTTTTAACGTCCAACTTGTTTAGGTGGTCGGGTGGAGCAGCCGTGTACTGGGTACACCAGTGGTACTCAGACAAGGGAGGGTGAGCACAGGAAGGAAGGGGGCCTTTAATCAGAAAGTAGAATATAAGTACAAAGGAGATGCATCAGATTCCTCCAGAAGGTGTAAAAATGCAAGTGGTTGGACTAATATAACAAACCAGTCAACCACAGTTTAAATTCTACTACTTAAAACAGAGGTTTTTGAAACTGTGACGCAATGTCAGTGCTACTATATAAACGTCTGAACACACATGGCAGCGCCATTGACTCTAGTTCTCTTGACAAGTTTTTGCCATCTCTCGCTATTTGTATACTGTGTCTCGCCGAGGTGTTCCCGACTTCAAATCTGATTCTTGCCTCATCCTTCTTAGTACCATGTGTAGTGTTATTCCATTGCTGACCTTTTTTTCACTCTAATACTTGCCTGCCATTTTCAGTAAAACCGTGTTGAACTTCTTAAGTGGATATGCTGCATTCTTGGCAGAAATTTGTGACACCCACCCACACACACGTGCAACTTATCAAACATTGTTCCTAGAATTAAGGGTTTTTGCAAGGCAAAGCAGGCTCAGGTCTCACATTAACATCACCTACCTGCAAGCTTCTGTAAAAAATGATCAGCCTAGCATTAACGCTACTACTAATAATAATCTATGCCAGGTTTTTTTTTTGTTTGGTGTCTTTTTTGTGGGGGCTGGTTAGGCTGAGTTAAGTGGGTGGCATCAGTAACGAGGGGGGTGGCAACTGAACTGAACCAGATTTTGGGGGGTTCAGCTTGTAAAAGGTTGAGGACCCCTGCGGTAGACCAACACGTATTACTTCACTGTGACACAGGGCCTATATGGTTTGCAACAGTGGCCACTGCTGGCCCTGTAAAGAACTGCAATACCATCGGTGGTATTTTTTTTTCTGTGCCATGTGTTCTCTGGGATAGGAACCAGAGCCCCTGAAAGTGAGTGCTGCAAGTGAGAACACATTGTTTGCACCTGTGTGGCTTATTTCCCTACAACTGAGCTTTTGCTGAACAAGCTAGGTGGAATCCTATGACAGTGTTACCATAAGTTGAAAGATCCGCAATACAACCCATTCTATTTCCATCGTTTAAATACAGTTTGATATTATACAGCAATGGCTCACTATGTTTCCCTGTACTTTTGGCCGGAGTATATTTATTTTACATATGTGAATATGATACTACAATTTTGTCACTACAGGGTACACATACAGGGTAACTATGCTCATTGTGATACTTAAGTATGCAACTGTATTGTGGTACTGATAACAGACATACCATAGTAACCATTGAATAATCATGGATTACAAACAAATCAACGTTTGGAAGATAATATTTCATTTTAGGGCACTCAGGTGGCGCAGAGACAAATAACTGTATCTTGGTTGCTACAGCAACAACCCTTACCTAGCCCTGCAATGGAACAGTGTTCCATCCAAAGCACAATTATACCTCCTCTATTGTCTATAAACGTGTAAAAAAAACTAATCAAGTTTTACTTTTAAATAGTTCAAAAGAGCATACGTAACTAATCTGTCTCAGTTATTTTAATGTTTTGCACAAAGTATACCTTAATTGTACAAAACACCAGAAACAAAGAAATAAAACATCAGTAAGATGATGGTGCAGATAAAATAGATAAGGGTTTTAAAAGGGCACCTCCTGCTTAAATGACATTTATAACAAATTAAAATTATTAGCATCATTATTATCGTTTCTACTGGTGTAAGCATGCCCTGGCTGCATGCCAGTCCAAAAACATGGCTGGGCAGGAGTCGTTGTTTTGTAATCTGGGATGATCCTCCTCTGGTGGTGTGTTATCTTATGAGACCACCACAACACCTGAGCATTCACATCTGTTAACACGTTTACAGGAAACAAACTTAAATGTCACACTTTAATACATTCTTTTAAAAGTGACTACATTTCGCACATGCCACTTTCAAACAACTCACTTTCAATACGTTATTAGCCTACACTTGAAAAAATGGTTTAGTTATTTTCACTTCGAGCGTAAATGTATAAAAATAAAGAAAGTAGTGCTAGCTAATTCGAACAGGGTACCAAAACTTTTTTGTATGCTGCAACAGAACAGACAAGCAGAAAAAAACGTCAAAACCACATACGCATTTAAAGCTGACATAAACTAGTTTTTTTTTTTTAAATCTATCAACCTACCTGCTTAGCTGTTTATCTTTTTTTTATATACTTAATAACTTTGTTCCCTTTGAACTTTTCGGTTTGACTCAAATCTGCTCCCCAACGGTAAACTTTCACCAAGCGCGCGGTTGCTAGGGCAGCACCATTCCCAACAAGGCGAGGAGTGACCAGGGTACTACCATTATTATTAAAAAGGGGTGTACTGTACGTTATAATCGGTATTATGATCATTATTTTAAATCCTGGCTATAAAAACAGCCCTTCATAGTGCAACTGGCTGCACATTATGTTCTGTATCTTTATTTTGAGGCAGAATTTAGGTTTGATTGTTTGTTTGTTTGTGTGATCTCGTATCAGCCTCAAGGGCTCCAAAGAAGGAAGATGGATAAAGTCAGATACATTTATACTGGTCCAGTTTAGAGCAACCAATTAGCTCAAGTAAACCCACACAGTGAGGACATGCAAACTCCACACAGACAGAGTCCACGGTCTGATTGGTCTCCCTCACAGCCAATCATGTCTACTTGTGATGCCTTACATGATGTACTCTATCTTGACCTCAGTTTAACATCTTTTTCCCACACTGATGCCATTGTATCTTATGGTATTCCATTAGCGCTTGACTGACACCTCTTTTATTTAGTCCTAATGCTGACTTTAGTCAGACTAATTTTCACTGATCTGGGAAACAGCGACTGCTGGGACAACCCTATCAGGGGTGTGATCTGTACAGTAAGAGTAGAGCTCCAGGCAAATGCAATTAGCACTAATTACTGACATGTGTTCAACCCCGTTCACAAGTTATGCTCTGAGAGTTGTGTTCATGGGATAAACTTAGCACTTAATCTTATGTATTTTGTGTTGTGTTCTGTATGATTTGGCAGAATTTCTGATATATGTACTTCTATTTAATCCCCACAACCCACCCATGCAGTATGGAAACTGGGACACTTTGTTCATTAACTGTAATGACAGAGACATTCTGAGGTTCATAAAAAATACCCCTAGCCACTGTAGTGAAAGTTCAGCCCCCCAACCATAAATATCTGTCCCTTGCGTATACAGGCAGTTCTCTGACAAAAAAAAAGATAAATTCAATAGTGAGCACCAACAGTATTTATTGTACACATTAAGATAAATATAATTAATGTTAGTATATCACTTATCAGTACAGTGCCTTTACCCCTACTCTAAGCATAATCCAATTCTTACCCTTTAAGACCCCAACTTTAACTTTTAATTAAGATTAATGCAATCCTAGCCCATATAAGCCTTATCAACCCTACCAACTTAAATCGTGACCCCAATACTAACTCTTAAACCAATATAAACCCTTAAAAATCTTAATCGTAAAATAGTAATCCTCATGAGCCTAATCTGAATCCCACCAAAATACACCCTTAACCCCAACACAAACTTTCATAACCCTACTCTTAATAATATCAACCCTAATCTCAGCCATAACTACAAAACTAACCCCCATAACCATGATCATAACCAATTAATGGATTAATTCCCAACCTTAATCATAACTCTACTATTAGAATTCTTATACCAAAGTCTTCACTGTATTTAAACCCAAACCTAATCCTTAGTTGTAACCTAATTTTTACCCTCATATCCTAAACCATTATATATATATTGGTATAATTTTTAAAAAATCTATTTGAAAATAAATTTGACATGTGCAATTTGTTAACTAGGACGTTATGGCTTTCATTATTTTATTAGCCTGTCACATTTTATTTACCTCTCTTGTCTTTCAGCAAATACCTATTAAACACTGTACACATAAACAGTCACTATCTCCCTCATACTTTCATTCTCCTCCACCTCTTTACCCTGTTAGCATGCACAGTGCATCTCAGTGGCAGAGGAGAAACAGAGGAGAAACAGTGACGTCTGTTTTTATCATAACGACAGCAGTATGTGATTGTGACTTCTCTTGAACCCTGGATGTGGGCCGTTCATGGTGAGGTTCTGAGTAAGCTGACAGCCTTCTCCACCTCTCTTACTGTCTTCAAACTGCCAAACCGCACACCTTTCAAAGCTTTTACTGTTTAGGTCCATGCCCTTTTTACTGGATGTGTGCAGTAAACCTTTTTTTTAAGTCAACCGACAAGTTTAAGAGTTGAACCAGTACATACTCATAATACAGCATATAAATATAGTAACAATCATAAAGAAAAGTATTGTTTAACCATAAGAACATATTCACATATTTCACTTCCAATCCTTCAGTGTCAAAACACGTTATATTGATAGTCTTATCCTGACATTTGGACAACCCACTGAAATGATGTGTGTGTTTCTTATCCTTTTACAGTTAGCTACTTTTACAACTAATGAGTTAGATGGTGCAACTTTGTAAAGATTAGATTATTTGAATTTGTTAGTATAAAATTCTCCTCAAATACCAAATTTGAATTAGTTTAGACACACACATGGATCAGCAGTCTAATGATAGACCAACTGGCATGTCTGAGAGAGGCAATACAGATCAAGGGATAGTCTCTCCTATAAAGTCACTGGAAAAAGCAGTGGATGGATACTGCAAGCCTAGTCTGTTCTGCGCTCCTCACTTATTCTCATCATCTAAGATAAATTAAGATAAGATACACTGACAGATGAATCAAATATGCAAATACAGTTGTACTTAAAATTAGTGTTGCTGACTGATAGAATATTAATAGTTTACATATTTTCACATGTACAAAGACAACGGCAAAAATACAAAGCCACATTTTATTTGTATTCGTATCTAAACAGATTTGAAGAACATGTTTGTAAGTGAAGGCAAAAAAAAACTCGGGTTCATGTAGACACTGTAGTGTGCGGTGCTATGCTGGATCACCCGTTAAAAAACTCAAACCCCACACGATGAGACTTTGGAGCCTCTGCTGAGACCGATATGTGGACTTACACTGTCTAGACCTGAACCCTCACCTTGTCAGATGCTGGAGGAGGACAACAATGGACAGCTTTAGAGTGCTGATTTGTAACCTGGTTCTTATAAAAGTTCAGTCCCATGTCTGAGTGCTCATCAAAGTCTTTATCTGTGTTACATACAGTAAATTCTATGGGTGTTATTTCTAAAATCAGATTTTTTTTGCATTTTATTGTTATGCAAACCTACAAACACAAAAAAAAAACAAGAATATCAGAAAAAAACAAAGAAGTATTTTATTATAGGAACTTGCCCTATATTCATAACTGTATTTGTCATTGTATTATTTGCAGATACGTTGACCTGTATGTTGTACTGCACTCTTGTGTTGTACATATCATTCAGAAAGTGGGATGACAATAAAATCCTACTGACTTACCTACTTGACTTGCATCAATGCCGACATACCATTTGACCAATAAAATCCTGACTTTAAAGTCTGAGTTTACACAGATGGTATATAAAAATACCCGGCCTGGTTCCATTTAACTCAAGAAAACCAACTTGTTAAACAAATCAAATTTAATTAAACAGAAAATATGCTTGGTGTTTGGATTGTAAATGGCTTTGTAGGTCTAATTCTCACATACCTATTACTTTTGCCCCAAACACTTGCAAACCTGACAGCATTCATAAATTTCTACATTTAGTCTGTCTGAGCTGTTGGTTCAAATACATTCAGGGTGCACCTTTAGGAAGGTTGAGTACCCCTGTAGTTATTTGCCCATTGTGTATTGTGCTTAATTGTTATACCTTCAGAGAGCATAGTTTTACCCAAAGAGCCCAGGACTACTCAATGTCTGGTTTATGGGTGAATGAAAGAACGCAGTCGCCCTTAAAAGGATGTGGTGGCGTCTGTTTTGGGTCAGACCTGTAGAAACAGGGTGACCTTTAAGCTGACCTCTTGCTGAAGCATGGATACCAGGTGACAGTAAGTGTGCTGACTATAGGATTAACTGAAAGGTGTGTAAAAGAGCAGAGAACCCAGAGCAGTCATTAAATCTTTCAGCAAAAGCATAAAATCTTTCACCGATCCTGATTTGTACCTATGCATACACACTGGGCAATACTAGATTTACAGTCTAGATTTTCCAGTCCCTTTTACGAGACTCCTTAAGAGCCTCAAAAGTTGCATTGTTCCATAAAGCACTATTTACAACCAAGTGATCTTAAATGCATTAATATCCAAAAGGTGAACAGGGTTAAAAGCAGGAACTGAAGGGGAATGGTAACCTAAGTTTTGTTTCCAGAAGGTAGAACCATTAACACTGGAGGAATCAGGGCAGTTCGGCCAACAAATGAAGAACTGCAATGCTCTGTAGATTAAGAACTGTTGCGTGGAATATGCTGTACTCGTTGTTGATGATTCAAACAGAAATATAACAGAACAACCAGTAATGCTTTCTTTCATGGTTTAAACTAAGAACAAATGACTAAAATGAGTATTGCATCATTAGCAGCATAGCTGAACAATTCTATGGGGCTTTTCGTATTTCACAAGTGGCAAGTCAAAGTAGCTCAGGTGTGGTTCAGTGGTCAATCTAACAAAATATTTACCAGAAGTATGAGGCTTGAAGTCCCTGCACTGCCAAGTTGCCACTGCTGTGCCTTTATGGAACAGAGTCATAAAACTAAACTGCAAAATACTGTAAATGTAAAAGCTTAAAGCTGAGAACAACTTACAGTTGATACATTCTTCCTATTCAACAATACAAGCGCTGTGAGTTAAGTGGCTTGCAGAAGCTTGAACAGAGGTCCTGTTATCCAATCCACATGCTGGCAAAGATGGTATACAGACATGGTGAGCTTGGTTTGTTTCAATGTGCGGATTCACTCTCATATAAGTTCACTGACTGATGGCTAAAAGACGTTGGCCTACAACCTTCCTCATTTGGCCAGGGGTCATGTATTTGGTGGGATGTGTCAAAAAGATTAGGTACCTGAACATGGAAAACAGAAGATATTCTGTTATTACTGAATTTAGTAGTTATTTGTTTGTTTAGAGTTGTTTTTATCCATTAATAGTTTACAATCTTTTTGTCTAATTGTGACAAGAATGTGCCTTA
>JAYJMA010000024.1:4138661-4155165 GCA_036873895.1 Parotocinclus cabessadecuia
ATCTCCTATACTTAACAAAAAAAAAACCTAGATAAGGTGCAACAATAAATATTATCAGTGTAAGCACTAACCAATCTGAGTATAAACCTAAAAGTTTTCATTGTTCTGTTATCAAACTAAACACACGAACATAAGCAGTTAAGGTTTTAAATGTAATATATTAACGCATTTCCTGCTCTAACACAAATGATCATGAAGGTGCATTTCTGTAGCCACTTTTAAATCATGTCTTTTTCCATAGTGAGTAAAAAAAATTAAGAAAACAATGCAAAAGCTGCACTGATGCATCATCCCCCTCAGACCCTGAAGAAATGACACCATATACTGCCTTCTTGTCCGCAGTGTCACACCTCCAGGATTTAAGGACTCAGTGGTTTCATATTTTATACTAGATTTACACTGATTTTTTTCCACAATGGACAGCAAACTCCTCTTTCAAGGCAATATTAGTCATATTTTGAAGGCCACACCTTTATGACCTTGCACTCTGTGGCTCTTGTTCATACACCCTAAAGGCCAGGCTACACTGTAGGACTGAAGGAATTACAAACACGATTTCTAGTCACTTTATGCTAATAGCAGCACTGTTATCTTAGAGAAACTACCTATAGCTAAAGCTGACAAAACAAAATGATCACCTCATACTTCTTGAGCCTTTTGAAAAGCAAAATACATAGAAAAATGTATTATTGTTTGTCATTACCGTACTGTGAACGTCACGCCAAACATTTTTAAACATTTGCCTGAAGCAACTTTCCATGATGTGTGTCATTACCATGTTAAAATGGATTGTGTTGAAGATAATATTATGTTTATTAGTTCGGTTATTCTCTGCGTAGTTTATATTAGCAGTGCATGCTTTTGAGGTTGGTATAACTAACCAAGTCACTCGTACAAGTCCTTCTGAATTTTGGGTTCCGTCAAGTCATCCAACTGTATCACTATTCTTCTTAACTGATACACTAAGTCAGAAAAGCAAATTTGTACGTAGACTGAACAACAGAGGCCTATTTTTTACTTTTCACATTTAGTCAGTATAGACTGAGAATGTATACGTAATGAATACAGCGGGATAAATCTTATGAACAGTGATCTTACTCCATTTACTTATAAATAGTATTTAAAATAGTATATAGAAAGACAACAGGAATCAGGAATAACAAATCTAACAATAAATATATAACAAATACAATTTTAAAAAGAATTCTGATGAGACCCATCACATCTTACCTTAATCTGTAGCTCTATAATGTACAAGTGTTTTAATATACTGTATAGTGCATGCTGAAGGAAATGCTGTGCCAAATATTCTTTTTCCAAAAGATCTGGGTTCTAAGGAAAGCTATCATGACTACGATTTTAACAACAATAATAATAATACCATTATTTATTCAATAGAAACTACTAAAGGCACTGTAAGAGCTGTAAGAGTAATCAGTAAAAAGAGTCTCTCTGGCGAGATATTTACCTGAATGGATAGGCGAACTTTGCAGTAATGTTCTTTTCCTCGCCTTCACATGGTAGCGTCATAACAGTGAATCCCTCATACCCACCGGTGGTGGCAAAGGCAAAAATGGTGAAAAGCTTAGAAACACAAAGACATGACAGAGCTCAGCGTTAACAGCACTCATCCATGTGATGTCTAGCTAAAACATTGCAAAGACATGCAAGTTTGGTTAATTGGTGTTTCTAAAGTACCCTTAATGTATGAGTGTGTGTATGAGTGTATGTGCCCTGTGATGCTTTGGCATATTCCTGCAACCCTGATGGATAAGAAAGTGAATGCATTTTTACGAGTTTTATGAGTTTTTATTTTCAAATTGTAATTCAATTGTGCTCATCGCATTTGTACTTGTATTTGACAGACAAATACTGTACCCTCAAAATGTACTACAAAGCCAATTTCTGCACAACATAACTGAATTTATTTAATACTTTTTAATATTGCACTTACAAAAATATGGGCTATTTCATATGGGGGATATTTCATTTTTATTTTTTTGTAATTATTTCACATTACAAATTAAAAGATACTCATTGTACTTCTATTACTAATAGCATGTGAAAGACATTAATGTATGTGCCATGTTGTCATACTGCAGTCACCCTGGATCAGTCACCAGAGTCTGAAATCATTTATCTTAAGCTGTACGCTATAGGTCAGTCGTGCTATATATGGTAAGTTGAATGGTGGGAATGTTGATTAGGGGGCAATTATAGGCACAGTCCATAACTTTATACTAAAAACAATAAGGTGATTTATTTGGACACACTAATATGCTGTACACACATGCTAAACGTAATAATGCTAAATCAACACCTTACCCTAATGTTACTGTTTTAATACCCAAGTATTTTATTCTTTATAATTTATTCTACTCTTATTAAAATACATTTTATATTGTCTATTGTTTTTTTTCCACTTATGGAACACTTATTTCCCAACTGGGATTAACAAAGTGCTGTTCTGCATAGTTGTGAGAGTAATGACTTCTAACTTACATTGTGATATTTACACATTAAGTTTCATTATTAGTATTATTTTGTTATTGAGGATTATTTTAAATTATTTAGTTATGTAATCTTGTATTGTTTATTTTTTTTTGTCACCAAGGTGTAGTCAAAATAGGGGAACTGGGGAGGTAATTTAGGGTTATTAGAGTTAAAAATGTAATAAAAATGTAACAATGTAATAAACATGTTTACAATAAAAATGTAAACTTTTGTCATAATTGTGTGTATTTTTGTTGTTGTTGTAATAATAAAAAGTTGATCACAAAAAAACAGTGCTATTTTAAAACATGTTTAGAGTGTAAGATTTGTATAAATGCACTCTTGATTGTGATTATTTTTTTTGTTTAATTAACATCATATCAGCATCAATGGCAAAGCACAATTAATATAATAATACTACTCTGACACACACACTTGGGGCAATTTAAAGAGACCAATTAACCAAACCCTTGTCTTTGGATTGTGAGAGGAAACCGGTATATCTAGAAAATGTTGTTCCTACAAACTATTCTATAGCAAGAAATGCATACCTATAGCGTACATGTATCTACATACATACATATAGCGTTGAGAATAAGAATCATTACTGATGATCAATGAACACATCATCAGAATAAGCTGTGTAATACTAATGGATTAGATTTATTCATTTATTTAATGGTGAATCAATTGCTCTTCATGACGGAAGCAAGGTTTCATCAACACCAGTCAAACACAATTTAGGCAATTTACTGTGACCACTTATCCTAATTCAAGTCTTTGGAATGTGGGAGGAAGCCAAGATAAGCCCCTCATAGACATGGAGAAGACATGCAAACTCCATAAAGTACATAAATGTTATTTATTCTTTAAGCTAACGATACACAGCATAAAGGTGGATTAACATTGACACACTATATGCATTATTCATTCATTTATTCTTTTTTCAGGACTCAGTCATTGTGTTCTGCCATCTGCTTTCCCTTTCTCTGGATCCTACTAATAATAAACCAACTTGGTCTCCAGCTGTTCTCTTTTTTCCTTTTCTCTTTTGCTGTCCATTTCCTTGGCTTGGCTTCCACATCCAACCCCATATGACCGCCACTTCCTTTCTCTCAAACAAACAGCTTCTGCAAGCGGGAAAGCTCGTAGTGCAGCTCTAAGAACAACTTTAATGATCAGTTTGCAATGTAAAGACAGGTTGGCACAGTTACGGAACCCTGCAATAGACCAGCATTCTATCATGCATCTAAGATGCATTTCTGCTTGCAGTCAGTAAATTCTGGCTACAGACCCTAGCTCATATGGGTGGGTATGATGAAAAATATATAATACTCTTAGATGCATCACAGTGTGTACTGATGGATGATTTGGGGTATTTGTTATGACAAATCAATATTAGTATCAATATTAGACTATGGGGAACCGAGCTGGTGTGCGTAGTAAACAAACTTACAATTTCTAATTAATGCAAAGCCAAATTACATCCCTATCAAACTCAGTTGCCAGTCACATGTGAAAACACCCTGCACATGCTGTTTTTGAGGTACCTAAAAAGTATTTAGCATAGAAAGGTATCATTCTGGTAATCAGGACAAGTTAGCAGCTCTCTAGAATGTTGTGATGCAACAAAGGGGATAATGCCTGAAGGTTTCTGAATTTTAAAAAAGGTAATTTATGCTTTTCAGTAAATTTTATAGTCCACCCAAATGGCTGTGTAGTGCATAATAATACATTTCTTGAGTGTCTCATAGGAAGTGACCAAATACAAAGCTGAGCAGTGACATCACTCCTTTGTCAGATGAAGCATTTAACTGTAGTATTCACTTACATGTTTTACCCTTCATTCATTCATTCTAGCTATAGGTGTGTCAACAGTTAAATTCCAGCTATAGTCTCCTTTTATATATTTACAGGCACGCCAAACTTAATGTGTTTTTCCAAAGAAACATTCCTGCTCACATCATTTATGTAACACAAACTATTACCTTAAACAGATTTTGAAGTATTACTGTACTGCATGTCTGCATAGCTGGTGCACAGAAAATACACCACCCATTTATAGCTCATTGAACTATGACAGGGTCATGTGCTTTTCACTCCACCCATGTACATACTTTCAGTTCAGATTACAGCTAACGTTCATAGATGCTGATTAACATTAGGTTGCTGAATATAGTCCACATACAAAACATCCAGTGAGAGTTGAACTGATGAAAAAGTTTGCATGTGAGCAGTTTTGCAGAGCCGAGCAGGTTCAGTGATCTGTACAACAGCAAAGGAAATTCATGAGTGCCCATTGTAAGGATGGCAACTGCCTCAATCAGGTGGTAGCCTGAAAAAACATTTTCTTTAATGTTTCCCTGTAAATCAGTATCAGTGATCACTATGGCGCTGATACATGACAGGCATTAGTTAATACACTGCTCACAAAAAGGGAATATTTCAAAATGAATATGAAGATGAGCCCACAAAAACAGTACAATCTGATCTTGTCCATGCCCCATCAGTGTTTTGACACTCTTGTCAATGGGCACTCTCATCCAGTTTAAAATGCTTCTGTTCACCCCCGTGAATATATCACTTAAGCACACTACTTAAGAACCATAATTGAGTTTATAGCTCATTTGCGTTATAAAACAACTTTTCTTGCATTTCTGATTTCATTTAATGACCTTAAAATCAAATTCTTCTTTTTTAATCACTTCATATTCATTTTGAAATATCCCCTATTTTTTGTGAGCAGTGTATACATGCAGCATAAAAGGATTCCCAAACATTAAAGCGCCAAAAACATTTTGGAAACCAGTGCTCTTTCTATAGAAGGAAAAAAAAAACTCAGGTAAGGTGAATGAAGATGGAAACCCTGCTAATGTTCGTTTTATACTGGTAATGCTGGGTGAAAATTAAAACATTTTTTCTTCAATGTTACAAAAATATTCTTTGAAACGTCAACATCTGATTTCCAGAGTGAATTCCTTCTGAAAACAATTACGGCTTGTCCAGATGGAACGTACAAAATAAGTAGCAAGTTCAATTTAGGTACTGGTTTATGCTTTTGAATTTTGGGTTTTAGAAGTCTTGTCTTACATCAGTAGGATGACAAGGGAGTTCGTGCAGAATTGAGAGAACATACCACTTCAAAGTTATCAGAGCTAAGGCCTAACCCAGAGCCACAGAGCAGCACCAAGCACAACCTGAGCTGATTTGTATTAATTATCATTGTACCCATCACTAACATGATTGTGTGTTCATGACCAAAAATGTTGTCAATTTGGTAATTTTTCTTTCTACACACCCAAGCACATACATAAAGAAACATACATCATTATTTATATATATATATATAAATAAAGAAAACAACTTGTGTCTTTCCATGTGCTTTTATTTTTAGCTTTAAAAATTCTGGCTCTGACAAAATAATCAATATTTAAAGGACTTGCTTTGAGTGTAAATCTTAAACTGAGGCCTCATTTGGGGTAATACCTAATGTTCATATGTAGTATCATTAAACGTGGCTGGCACAGTGTCACAGGGGTTAGCACGTTCGGCTCACAGCTCCAGAAAGAGTGTGTCCTGGCCCAGTCAGTGTCTGCATGGATTTGCGATAGAGATCGTCTATGTGGGTTTCCTCCAAATTTCTACCAAATACCATGTACTGCTCACAAACATTGTGATGTATACACACACAAACACAGAGCAGTGATGAACGAGGGAATGGATTCAGGACCATCTTTTAACATCTAGCTGGAATTTGGGTCAGGCCAGTCTGAACACACGGTCATGTCTGAGAAAGGAAAGGCAGTAGAAATTGCTGGGCACTGGTATCACCTTACAAAAATAATAAAAAAAATTAAATGCATACCGTTCTACGCAGCACACTTCTAGAGAACAATATTATACAAAGTGCTTTTTATATGTTATATGATAAATTCCTACTGTACGAGAGTTTAAAATCAGTACCCTGAGTGAACCAGTGTACCATCCAGCATTAGTTGAAGGCTTGCAAAGATGGCCAATAGTTTTGCTGGTAGTGGCGTCTTCTTCCATACAGGCAAATATCGGTTTTGTTAACCTGACCATACAACCAGAAAAAGCAGAGAAGAAGCATCACACGTGCATACAAATAAACCTAACATTTGAATGCCTTTTAAAGTGTATCTGCAGGCTGGAAAATGTACTGAAAAATAAAACTCAAACAGAAGCTGCTTCACTGTGAAATGCTCCGAGTAGGCGTGCAGAGCTTGCCCTCGTTCTAGCAGCTCAAATGACCCAAGAATATGACTGTCATGTTTTATTTTCTCTTAAATCTGGACCTCAAGCAGTGTGGGGGTGTAGTTATGAACAGCATGTGACAGTGAGATGGCTATTGCCTTGTAAAGCTTTCCTTCAGTGTCTCACAGTATGCTTCTTCCAGCTCTTGACCTTAGAATTAACCACTGAATAAAACAAAAGTTTAAGTTACTTACTTATGGGGAGTGGAGACAAAAACACAATCGACATCCACCACACTGTTAAAAGCTTCAGTGATAGCAGGTCAGAGGACTAAAATACCTTACCTTATATATATATATAGATATATATATATATATATCAGAAATGTAAATATACGCTATATAAACTCCTTTTCCATACACATTCATACAGCACAAGATTCTGATATTTTTTTTTAGATGAGCACACAAATCCTGAGCAGCCATTACAACACCACAACCTTTAGATTTTATGAATGAGTCATTTGAGAAATTGGTGCACAGCATTACCCCCTCCAATGTACCTCCTACTCTCTGCTGGCATGTACACAGATAACTTAGTCTGCCCTAGTCTTAGATGCCCACCAGAATTGACAGAAGCACCCACATGCATGAGAAATGCACTATACAGTGTACTACATTTGAATCATTTTTTTCTAAAAATCAGAATGGCTTCTTTGGAAGGCCAACAGTTTAGTTAAACCAGAAGCAATTTGCAGACACTCAACAGCAGATGTAGCAGGTGCTCAGCAGGGGATCCTGGCACCCGCTACAAACACATGGTGTCACATTCACACAAAAATGCACACCTACACACTTCCAGGAGCAGTCCTTAAAGACTGGCTTTGTTTGAAAGACCTACGCTGGACCGGCTCATTTTAAAGGCTCTGAAATTTTTAACCTCAAAATATTGTTTAAGTCTCATAACACACATCAGAGGTGCTATTCATGACCATTAATTATCATTCCAATTAGTGCTCAGCATTACTTTACAACATGTGAGCCAGAGTGACCCAGATTTCTCTAAACACGATACAAACAAAAAGAAAAAAAAAAGAAAGTGAACCACGAAGCTGAAAGGCAAACTCTTGAACCCCCACATTCTTGACATCTATACATCATCAAGTAGTTCATCATGTGGGTAAAAATTGCAATTAAAACATTTTCTCTCTTTTTTTCTGAGGGGGGGGGGTGTCAAGTCTTTGATACATGATACATCACAATGTGGACGTGGAGGATTTTGCCACCAATTCAAGTTCAAGAAAGAAAAAACATCACAATTTTTATTGCCAGAGATTTATGCTCAGCTGAGAAGCAGGCCTTTCGTGCTATTCTGTACAGTAGAGTCACAATACAGCCTCCCATCTCTAAAAACACTAAGGTCTGAAACATTCTTACATCTAAAGACATGTCACAGAGTTTTTAGTCACAGACTATTACTTTGCAAAGACTGAGATCTTGCGAGTAGCTGTTTGCAAGACTTTCAAAATGTCTGCAAACATGCACATATTATTATTTTTACAAGAGATGCACCGATTCCAATTTTCTTGGATGACTCCAATTTTTTAAACATGACAAATGACCAATTTTGATTTTGGCCTATTCTGATTTATTCTGCCCAATAATTATTAATGACAGCATACAGAACTTTTTTCTTTAAAAGAAACTTTTCTTTTAATTTAACCCTTCTACCATTAAAGAGTAAGACAGCAGCAGATGCTTGCTTGTGTCTGGCTCTCTATTCAGCAGAGTTAGCTTTAGCTTTGTCTAGTTCCACATACTCAGTGAGGTGATTTTAAATGTCTTATTATGTTTTTGGAGCTCCTTCTCCACTGCTTCATTCATCATGCAAACTGCAAACAGCATTGTGAAGAACTAGAATGCTGAAAATATGGCTGTAACCTAAAGAACACCAGATCACTGCTCCCTTACTAATTATTCACTGGAGCCTAGAAGATTTTAGTTATACGATTATCAGCCATGTAGCTCCAAGGTCAAATTAATGAAGCAAGCATATGGGTTTCAACAATATATGAAGGGTTGATACGATACCATAATATGAATTTATAAAGAACAGTAGTTCGTGTAATGTTTAACCGTGTGTGTTAAAAAATAACTACAACGACTTGCATTCTCACAGACCACCCATAGGTTTCAGGCTGATCAGTGCACATTCTCGGAAACAGGGTAAACCAAAACCATGTGCTTATTCAAGGCTTCTACCATAGGACTAGTACACTACAATGAAGTCATGTTTGTGCCTTAAACAGGACGCAGCACGTTTCCAGGTATCTCACGCCTGTCTCAATCTAACATTACAGTACAAAGGGAGTTTCACTTTCTAACCTAAGAAAACACAAAGACGCCTTAAGCAAACAAACCAAGAACAGGACCTTCTTTTTCAAGGGTCGCTACTTTGAGGACTTAAGTGCCGAGTCTTAAAATACCAGTTTGGACTGCAATATGATAAACTGAGATAAATCAATGATATTGTGTGACAGCAGCTTTCATAGTTTTCTATAAACACGCAGCCTTTTGAAAAATGTTCTTTAGCTGGGCTCGCTGCTACTGGAAACATGCTAATTAACGGCCATGTTAGTGCGTCAGTGTAGGTAGTGTGGGAATAAAAAAATACCTGATGCAAAAAACAGACAGAAAATAATGACTGGATTATCAGGGGATTACCAGGACGCACTATTATTATTTATACTATGAATTCCATAAGAGGCCGCATACACAAACTGAAATTGGTGTGTTTACAGTGTAAACATCCTGCTTATAAACGGTTTTTGAAAAAAGTGACTCGAGCTTGTGCTCAAACATCGATTGCAGCTGATATAAATAAAGTGGCCGGGAGAAGATGTATTTAAAGAGCAGCTGCAGCCGTGAACATTGCCAAAGGGTGTGTAGATTTGAGTACTCCAAAGTACATCATAGAACCTTATGGGTACTGCAACTGAAGACTGAATTCAAGCTCATAGTTCTATTAATGTCAAAACAGTAAGCAATGAGAAATGCGTTCCTGCTACTTTAAGGGTTCACCAGACACGAAATGGCTTTAGAGATTTGCATGGTGGAGATTAACATAGTAAACTAGTGTACTGTAGAAATGTGTCAATAAGAGCTGCACTGGGTGGTGGTGCTGAAGGTAACAATAATCATAGGCAGCTGTAATCACCATTTTTCTGTTTAGTTATATTGACATAGGTGTGGGGTAATATTTGAGCATTTGAAAAGCAGTTTTTAAGAACCTCTATTAATGCATTTTGTCTGCCAACATATGTACTGCGATAAATATGGTCTATGGTGAAAGTGTCTTAGGCCGTGACAGAATATTTTTAACATATCACCCACCCCTATTATTGAGTAGCATATGGAGGTTGGTGTAATGTTAAGATTTTCCACACACAAGCAGTGCGACTGTGGCAACAAATATATAGTGATGGGCTGATCCACATTTGTTCAATTAAGATCCTATTCCAGTGCACAATGGTTGATAGAGATTCTCACACAGGAGAGGATGTTTTTGTTTTTTTTTTTACAATCATTTTATAATTATTATTTTTGGTTGTGTATTTAAGGTCACGACATGCGGTCTTGATTTTCAGTGTTTCCAAACCAAAAAAAAACATCCACACAAATACTTAAACCTAAAATAATTGCACACTCATTTGCAGACCCCATTTGCCCTTAGCCTATATCTTATCATGGTAAAATATAAAATAGAATATGGATCGGTAAGCGATGAGTATATGATGTCAATATCGAACCCATCTCTACAAATACAACGGATATTCAAAATGAAATATCCTCTAATTTTTATGAGCAGTGTATATAAAAACATTACCAGTCATTTTTATGAGCAATGTAGTTTTAAAATGTCTGGGGCCATTATAATGAAAGTCCACTATTTTCAGCTAACGTCTGGTCAAAGAACAACTGGATTTTGTACTTTACCAACAAAGAACTGTGCTCTATACTGAATGTAAACTGCATGGAATAGTTATTAGAAAACTATTTTGGACACAGCCCCTAAGATTGCCCCTAAGTTTTTTTTAAATTGTCCAGTAATGTTCATCCCTAAATTTTACGTGAATCTGAGTTGTACAAGACACAGCAAAGTGTAAATCTGACTATCTGAATTCCAGTTATCTGAACTCTGACGTGGGTTAATGTTAAACAGCAAAAGGTTTCTTCCCAATGACATTCCAATAAATAATGGAAGCAAAAAACATTCTGAATGGTTTCTTATCTTTACCTATGGCTGTTACATTTTATTTTATTCAGTACTTAATTATGAGATAACAGGTTGTTAATTATTGTTGTCTTTAGCGGTCGAAGAAACAACTTTTCTTAAATAGATAACATACAGGAACTATGGCCAACCAGAAAATCCCCTGGGCCACTATATTACACAGACATCACTTAAAGTAAGTGGGGTGTTTTCAATAAACTGAAATCAGGTAGGGATTTGCTCATAGGAAATAACATAAAAAAAAAGATTATTTCAATGGACAAAATTTTTTTAAATTAATTTTCTATTTAAATTTCTCTTTGCTGTAAGTAAGCATAAGAACACCTAAAATGCACACGTGCTTATACACGAGAGCTACAACAACGAAAAGCAAATGATACACACTGTGCAGCCGTTGTATAGCAGTTCCTCACGCGGCATAGCTCTACTCTACTGTAGATGATTTATTACCAGATCACTACAATTACCAAATGTAGGGACTGGTTTTGTAATATGTAACTGAAAAGGCAATAAACGTATTGAAATAATGCCAGACCTGGTTCTCTTCAAAGAGAGAACAAATAAAAGCTAAAAAATTACACCACATTTAAAAGTCTTCACTGTGAAAAATTACATCTATCAAACATTTCTGTTTATGTTAGTGTGGACTGTCATTTAACATCTGATCATCATTTGTAATTATTTATATCTTAAAATCCATATCAATATCCACACCTGCCTGCTGTTTCTGTAAATACCTGACATCTACCCACAGATTCTGTGAAAATATCTAACATCTGTCCCATGTTTCTGTAATAAAAATGAAACCTACCACACATTTGTCTCATTGTAAAATTCCCACCCTATATTTCTGTCTATTCCTCTGAAGGAACACAAAATAGCGTCCCTTCATATACACAACCGTCACTCTATAAATGTAAAATCTGTCCATTTTTTGTGCCCTTTTCCTGTAAAACAAATAAATCTAAGGTTACCAACACCCCTATCCGCTATGTGTTTTACTATATGAAAAAAACCCCAAATCTAACATTATCCCACATTTACTGTACGGTCTGCCCCATACAAAACTCTAAGAACTGCCCCGCAACGCAAAATCTACCCCATGATTCCTTATAAACCTAACATCTGCCCCACATTTGTGCGGTTCTCTGTACTGTGTAAATGCATGTGCCGACAACCTCGTTACAAACAATAAATAAGAAAATGATTTTGACTAAAGTGCTTCTTAAAAATCAACGTGCCTGAAACGGAGATTTAAATCTGATTTTAGAAACTCACCCACTCCAAAATGCGTATAAATCCCAAAGGTTCCTTCACGGGTCCCAAGTCGAGCCTGAAACCCGACATTAGTTTCTACAGAACAAAACAACATAAATTATTACACGCTTAATATCTAAAACATATGTTAATGTCGACTTTCTATATCGCAGACGAAGTTACAACATCAACAGATGTTTGCAACAAACTTGCAACGCGTTAAAGTTGGACTGTATCCCAAATGCTTCGCTCCTAAGCACGTAGTGCACTACTTTGGGCGTAGACGCCGGTCTGCCATTTCCACTGTAGTGCACGTACGGAATCAATAGTACGCAATTTGGGACCCAACCCCTCCAAATTTGCTAACGTTATTTAGCATGGAAGTTTAACCCAAACCCGACAGAAACTACGAACTGCACTAAATGAGATTACCTGAATAAAGTCCATGGTTGTTATTTCGGTTGCTAGGAACTACTTCGCAAACGTAAACTAGTAAAGAAAAGCGTTAGTTATGGAGGATAAAATACATGTAAAGCTGGACACACAGTCCGTTGGGGGAAGCGAGAAGATTTGTGTGACGGTTAAACTTGTCAAACTTTCTGACCTGCCACAGAGCACGTGACCTCATCTCCCTTAAAGAGACAAGAGACACACTAAAATCCAAAGACATAATAAGGTATAACGTATGGTTACAGTTTAGCTGACAGTGCTACTCAGTGTGACTGTTGTAGACTGTTTGTTCTCAACTTATGGAAATGCCTCTACTACACTTTTGTTAGCCAGGCAAGGCTTCGTCCATCAAAACCCCAAAATAACAAAAAGTATGGGGCATAGGCTACAACTGATTCAGTTCAAAGTCCTGCACAGAGTTCACTGGTCCAAGAGTCGATTGTCCAAATTTAATCCTAACTTGGTTCATAATCAGTGCGATAGGTCCAGTTGCGTTTAGACAGCATTTCAAAAGCTTAGCTGAACGTAGACGTAGGTAATAGTTTTCAAAGTGGTTGACTCGTTTTATTTTTTATTTAGACCATTCAGAATGTTCCTGACAAGATCAGAATATGACAGGTAAGCAAAGTTAACGGTGCTTATGGTACTTTCACTTTCAGTTTGTTCAGCCCAGTTGTAAATGTGATGACTTGCACAGTGCATGAACTTACATGTGGCAATGCTGTAACAATGACTTTCTGTCTACAGAGGCGTAAATACATTCTCTCCGGATGGTCGGCTGTTCCAAGTGGAATATGCCATCGAAGCTATCAAGGTATTGTAAGCTTTTGATCTGATGGTCAGTGTCCTCACTGTTTGAATGACTAACACCATTATTTGTTTAAAAAAAACTAACAATTATAACGTTCTCTGATTTGACCCTACATTAACAACCGCTCTGCATGACTCCCAATACATCTCTTTGCTTCCTTGATGCTCTGGATGTTCCTGGTGCTTTTTTTTCTCCTCGTCTCGCGCCAATCCCCCAAAACTACCATGTCATGTTCCCTGTTTCCCCATACTGCCCTCCCACAACTCTCTGCACTCCTCAAATCCCCTGATTCCTGATGTGCCCTCCTTTACGTCCCCTCAGATGTTGCAAGTTTCCTGAATTCTGAACCCACATTCCTCTGAGCTCGTTATGTTCTCTGTTTCCCTATAACCACTCCTTCTAACATCTCTCGGCACACCTTATGTTCTCTGATTCCTTCTGTGCTCTTCCCCATGTCACCTGAAATGCCATTTAACCCTACCCCCCTACTCCCCCCCCCGCGTGTCCTCTTGCTCCTCAACGCTAAAATGTAACACTACTTCAAATAACTTTTATAGCCTTTTCATGCAATTCTGTGTCTCTATTTTTTTTATTTAATTAAATTTACAATACTCCCAAATGCTGAAACGTGCAAATGAACGCAAAAGTCAAATTTGAGCCATTTTACGGTTATGTTTTTTTTTTTGGCACCTTTAATGCCACACTCTGTGACATGCATGCATTATGTGAAATAAGAATTGCAGTTTAAAGTGTTGTTCTGTGTTATTTTAACGTGTTTTACAGTTGGGCTCCACAGCCATTGGCATTCAGACGGCAGAAGGGGTTTGTCTCGCTGTGGAGAAGAGAATCACCTCTCCGCTGATGGAACCGAGTAGCATCGAGAAGATCGTGGAGATCGACTCGCACATCGGTAACCCTGTCTTCTTACAACAGTATTTCACTTACCATCACACTTAATGTTCCAATGTAGAGAGGTGCGGTAATCCAGAGCATCTTACGAAATAGGACATTCCTGATTTCTGTGTGGACTGTTTTTTTTTTTTTTGTAAAGTTTATTTAATTTCCATACATGGTTAGAATGTTCACCATCGAAAGTAATCATGTCACTGTAATGCACTCCGAAATGCGTCAAAAAATGTTGTGAGTTTAATTTGTGGGACAGTTCCACTGGACCCTTAACTAGCTGAATAAATAGAAAAGCTTTTTTTGTTTGAGATACATACAGGTGACGCTTCAGCCTTTGTTTTTTTTTTTTGTCTTTGCCTTTGCGCAGGCTGTGCTATGAGCGGATTGATAGCTGATGCCAAAACGCTTATAGACAAAGCGAGAGTGGAAACGCAGGTCAGTGTATTTCTATGCATTATCATCTGAAAATGTGTGTAAGATTCACTTTATTGCATGCTGTTTTCATTTCTCTACAGAACCACTGGTTCACCTACAATGAGACCATGACCGTAGAGAGTGTGACACAGGCAGTGTCTAACCTGGCACTGCAGTTTGGAGAGGAGGATGCAGATCCTGGTGCCATGGTAAAGCTCATCAGCCTGTCCTTACTACCACAACTAACTGAATAAATTATGATCAACAAAATGGGTTCAGGCTGGCACAACAGCGCAGTGCTTAGCGTTTTTGCCTTGCTTTAGAGATCAAAGCTGGAGCTTGAGGTGTTTGCTGATTGTGTGGGGCTAGTATGACGCCGCATGTGTGTGGGAATTTTGTCCAGCATGCTGGGCTTGCTGTGTAGGGTGAAAAAGTTGAATATGATATATCTTATAACTGAAGTAATGAATTGTTACTGTTGAACAAACTGGTTAATTTCAGAACCCTTAAACAAAACACTAGTGAGTCACCTGGATCATCTGGTTGCATGTGGCAAATGTGCTTTAATGGCTTAAGGTTTTAATTATTACGAGCAAATGAATATCTCTTCTTATGTAGATCTTATTTCTGTCTAACTGACAAAACACTGGTACGAAGGAACGAAGGAGTCATACTCTTGAAAAGCTTAAACATACTACTTGGTATTATTTTTTATGTTTTTCAAATGTTAGGAAAGATAAAATGATAATTATTCTATTTTAGAGTATATAATAATGTCTATAATGTTTTCGTATTGTGATTTACAAAAATGTTTAAAGTAGTTTATAGTCCACTCACTACTTAAATGACATTATAAAGCATACCAGCATATAATCTGCATAGACAAAACAGTATGAGACAACCGAATGAGTTATGCTAAAAACTTCAGTCGCTTTCAATATGGCATTTTAATGTTTCCACCTCCTCTACAACTTTTTGTTTTGTCCTCTAAAAATGGAGCCCATAGAGGAATGGGTGGAATGACACAACTGAGTAGCAAAGTTCCCTGGTTCAGTTCTGACCCTTGACTGCCCCTCCTCTTCCTGAGTGGAGCTTTTATATCCCTGTGTCTATTTGTGTTTTGAATATATATGAATGAGTATGATAAACTATCGTAAACTCATTTGCAGCAATATTAGATGATGTGCAATGTATGGAAACTGTTGTGGGTTTGTAATGGCAGTTGCTGAAATATAGAAAGCAGCGTGGCCGACGTGTCATGCTGATAAATCAATGAACCTAAATTGACATTTAAGCATTGAATGCACTGGTTTGTAAATGCACAGTTTGTCATAAAAATAAATAAAAAGATTTGTTGCACTTAATACTAACATTAATTACCAGGTAGCAGCATCTTTTTATTTCACTGCATTTTTTCCACTATTTTTGTGTCATTTGCAGTGATATTAGATGATGTGCAATGTATGGCAACTAGTGGTCCACTGTTATGGGTTTTTAATGGCAGTTGCCGAAATATAGAGAGCAGTGTGACCGATGGCTGCAATGTAAGGCCGATATAATTATTTTTTGCAACTGATTAAACTAATAATAATAATAATAAATGAAACACAAAATTAAGGAACCTAAATTGACATTTAAGCTTTAAATGCACTGGTTTGTAAATGC
>JAYJMA010000024.1:4155265-4188352 GCA_036873895.1 Parotocinclus cabessadecuia
CTCGGGTACTCCGGTTTCCTCCCACATTCCAAAGACATGCGTGTTAGGTTAATTGGTGTCTCTAAATTATCATTGTGTATGCAAACACCCCAGCCGTGTAACTGGAAACAGCTGCACGCTGGTCCCAGCATCCCTAAAGCTTTAATCCTGGACCGGCCCCCGGATCATCGTACAACTGAAACAATGGAGCGAATGGAATGAATCGTTGTTCTAATGAATCATTGTAAAGTGACTCTTCCCTGAGCAGTGCTCGCGCTCCGGTCCATTTGAGGGCGACGGTTAGCAAAACGCCTTTACGTTCCTCCACCGAGCAACTTTAACATGTGGAAGTGCCGCATGTGGGATTGAAACATCACACGAGTGCGATTTTTTGATTTAATTCAACTGTTTGGAGAGGAATTTAAATAATTTATCCGATATGTCATCTTTCTTCATAAAGAAGAAGCTCGTCTCAGCGGCTCACGCTAAAGCAGACAAGCCCACAGCTTCAAAGAGAAAGGTAAGGGTCCGTTAGCATTGTGGTAACGCATCCAAACACAACGCGTGTTGACTTTCGACATAAAAAGGAGTTAGCACAACCATTAAAATACTAGTGAATGTTCTGACGCGGAGCGTAAACGTTTCCATTGTGTGTAGTTGCTACTTATATTCGTTTAGTTTGCCCTGAAGAAGTTGTTCGTTTCTATTTAGTCAGCAAACATGCAAACTGATGGAGTGCACAAACTTTTGCTCAAGACTCTGTTTAATATGTGTAAATGGTATTTCGGTTTTTGTCCATTTGGACATACAAATGACGCATTCCACCATAGTAACCCTAAATACATAGCCTGGTAAACTCCACACAGTCACTTTAACTTCACCCTTTCTCTGTCCATATTTAGTTTGTATATTTGCACAGCTTATTACCTGCACTACTCAGTTATGTTTACATTCTTTGTACTTTATATTGAATATTTTTCCCCAGGCACGCAGTATGAAGTGCTAAGCTGTAGGAAATAGAAAAGCTGTCATTTTGACAATAATCGTTACAGCAGTTTATCACACATTAAGCTTCGTTAGAATTTGCTCAGCTATAGGGGCATGTAAGAGTTTGATTTAAATATGATATGCTGTGATGTACAGTATGTTTTAGACTCCTCAGTTTGCGATATATTCGACTTACCATGGGTTTGCTGGTACTTGTCCTCTTCGTGGAACAGGGACTACCTGTATTGGACTGACTTTGCCATATTACTCCACCTTGTAGATGTAAAATAAGAGACAGTAGCTCATCTGTTATTGCACTCCACCAGGAATTTTAAGTCTGAGTAATTTCCTCTATTTCTTAACAATAAAATATACTGACCCTTTCTTATTGCTCTTTACATTTAAGGCATTTAGTAGTCGCCCTTATCCAGGGTGACCTACAACTTGTACAGTTACAATCCAGGCGATTGTGGCTTAAGGGCCTTGCTTGCTTGCTGCCTGTGGCAGCACAGGCAAAGGTGGAATTTGAACCCTGGATCATGAGGTCTAAAGTCTAGTACCTTAACCGCTAGGCTACCACAGTGCTCTTGCAATTAAGGAACCGCATTCATGGAAACTGCGTTCTCTAAAGTTAGTGGGCTCTTTCAGCAGGGTAATGCAATGCAAAATCTGTTCAGGGATTGAACAACATGACAAGAGTTTGTGTTGACTTGGCATCAGTGTTCCAGACCTCTGTCTGCTCTAGCATCTGTGATATGTCCTGTACAGTCAAATCCAGGCCCTGGATGCCTCACACCCGCAGCTTATAAAGCTTAAAGGATCTGCTGCAAATGCCTTGGTGCCATATATCATTGGCCACCCTCAGAGATCTTGTGGAGCATTGGTGGCACGAGGGGGATCGGCACAGGAGGTTTTAATGTTATGCCTGGTACGTTTGAGCAAATGTAGGATTTTGTGAGATTTGACCATGCTTTTGTGCATCCTGTCACATTTAGTATCTAATCTACAAAGCATATATGTACTAGGCTACTGTGCTGAGATTTTATAATGATAAAGGTTTTGTGCTCTGGATGCGTGTGTTTTAAATATTTGCTTTGGTCAGATTTTACAGTGACTTTCTTTATCATAGACTGATGTGATCTTTTGGTCTTTTGTTTTAGGCTGATACCCAAACAGGAAAAGGAAGATCACAGAAGCTCAACAAACGTCTGAATGAAGAAATTTCCAGCGATTCAGAAAATGAAAAGTGAGCATCTAACCAGACCGTCACCTGGCTTTTTCTGTAGTGCATTTATTCTTTGTATTACTTTCTGTTGGGGTTCTGTTATGTATACTGTTTAATTGTGTAGCGGGGTGCCAATGTATCCTGAACGGGACACTCCCCTGTTTGGATCTTCTCTTCTCTTCCTCTCTTTGACTTTGACACAACTCTCAAATCTCAGACCACTGCAGTGGTAGGCTAGCGAATTATAGTTGAGTTATTTAAGCACTGTTTCCATATAGTATTAAATAAAATGGTCTTTATATTCAATTTGAAATAGAATACCACAGTAACTGCTGTTCAATTGTATTACACAAAATGTATTATGTGTAATGTAGGCATGTAATTTGGTCTAGGGTGCTGGGATTATCTTATCTGTCCACTGTACGCTACAGAATAACCGTGCCTGAAAATCTGTCTTTCTTTCTAAATGTTTGTTGTATGTGTTGTGCACAGTGATGGGATGCAAAACAGAAAGCGTAAGGAGGATGAGGAGGATGATGAGATTGAAGAAACCCCACAGGAGAAGAAGCTGCGCTTAGCTAAACTTTACCTGGAGCAGCTAAGGGAAGAAGGTGAATTTAGATTCCGTTTAATCCTTCAGGCTTTAAGTTTCAAAGCTGAAATCAGCAATATGCACTCAATGGGTGCTATTTTACTACTGTAGTACCAGACTGGACCCCCTTTTGCCTCCAGAACTGCCTCAGTTCTTCGTGGCATAGATTCAAGGTGCTGGAATCTCATGATCTCATTACACGGTTAATGTAGGTAGATTAATCCGCTGCACATCCATGATGAATCTCCTGTTTGATGTGTTGTGTATTCAGATCTTCTCTTCTGCATACCTTGTTATTTTTACTTTCAGTCAACTTGAACCAGTCTATCCATTATCCTCTGGCATCAACAAGGCATTTTCACCCAGTTTATTGCAGCTTACTGGATATTTCTTTTTTTTCTGACCTTAATCTGTAAATATGTGAAAATCCCAGTTTCTCAAAAACCCAGACTAGTCCGTTTAGCACCAACAACCATGCAACCTTCAAAGTACTTACCTTAAGTAACTTAAATTACACTTTCTGGTTAGTTTGGACTTCAGTACTTTGTGTTGCTCGAGTGTAAATGCACTGACTTGCGATTTGCTACCTTATTATTGGCTGATTAGATGGTTAAGTAAACAGTTGAACAGCTGTATCTAATGAAGTGGCCAGTGATCAGTAATATATCGTAAAATCTTTAAAGTCAGTGTTTAAAGGGAAATTCATAGTATAACTTCTGTTATAATCTGTTTTGGGGATTGCAGAGGAGAAGAAGGTGGAGGATGAGGAGTTTGAATCAGACCTGATTGCTGGACGTTTACGGGAGGATGTGGTATGGGCTTTTGTCCGTTTGTGTGATTTTTGTGCTCAGTGTTATATGTTTCTGATGTTTCGGTATCGTTACCTTTTACACAGCTGGAGCAGAAAGGCAAATTGCAGAGGCCTGTAGCTAAAGAGGTGAGTTTAGTCCTTTTTTCTCCTGCATCACTGCTTATACAGTCCACACACAACTAAGAATGTACTTATTATACACTGTTTCCAAAAATTAGGGGATATATCATTTTGAAATATAGCAATATATAATATCTTGGTGACAGTTATTTTAGATGTTTGTGGTTGTTGATGTATTTTTTTCTCATATCTTTTGGGATTTCCTGCCCTCTAACCCTTAATATTGTAATCATGTTGTAAACCACAATACGTTGGGTGGTCATTGAACCATTTATTTATTTGGCCTTTTATCACCTTGTCTATTTATGTCAGTATTATAATGTGCTGATTAATTTTTTTCAGCTTGTAGCTCCAGATTCTGCTGAGATCAGGTTACTGAGAGGACACAAACTGTCTGTCACCTGTCTGGTCATAACCCTGGATGAGAAATACATCTTCTCTGCATCTAAAGATTGCTCTATTATCAAATGCAAGTCTCTCACACGCTTCTAGTTTCTTGCTGGTGTCTTACCTAGGAGCCATTGTGATTCATTTTTGGGGTTGTATCGATGCGCTATGGTCATGATTCGATTCAATTCATGATAGCTCACCACTCAATTTTCTTACGATTATTGATTTCACGTTAGAAAAAGGCGTTCCATTTTTAGTTCAGAAGTGTAAACAGTGTAAAACAGTGCACACTTGTTTATGATTATAATCACAAAGTAGTAGAATTTTAATAAAATAATTAAGTCTTTGCATTACTGAAGTTGTGGGCTTCGTCTGAGAGTCACACATGCTCCTGCCATGTATATATGCCTATTTTAATAATACCCATGTCTGACATCTGAAACTAGTTTGTGTGCCTGTGTGTAGGGGAAGTGGAGAGTGGGAAGAAAGTACAGAAGATTGCTGGAGGGAGAAAAGGAACGGCAGATCAGCACATTGGTCATACAGCACACATCCTCTGCATGGCCATCTCCTCAGATGGAAAATACCTGGTAAGGAAACCAAGGCTAGTCTGTGATAATGTTTTAACCATATGTATGTATTGTTTGTCCTCGATTTGGTTGAAGAATAAACCTATACATACCAGGCAACCTTACATCATGTGTACATGAAATTAACCCTGCTGTTGGACTTAAATCAGTGGATCCTCTTAAGTCCTCTTGATCCTCTCAAGGGAACAAATGTGTTTGTTTGTTTGTTATAAACGTCACACCAGACTGGCACACAATTTCCTACTGAAAAGAGATCCAGCTCCCACTTGTCACGTAGACATAACATGCTTATCAGTACAGTAATGGCTTAATTGTTGTTTTCAGAACATGCAAGCTGATGTTATAGAGTATGTCACTCACTTTGTCTTTAGAGACACCAAGTAACCTAACACTCATGGCTAATGGCGGTGTGAGTAAACCGGATTACCTGAAGTAAACCCACACAGACACACACGGGACACAGACGGCTCCCCCTGAGATTGAACCAAGAACCTTCTTGCTGTGAAGCAAGAGCCAACGACCAAGCTAGCTAAAAGAACATGTCTGAAGTTAAAAAGTCCAAATAGTTAGATTTAATTGCTCACTCTCATGGAGGAAGTGGTTAGTGGACATGTAACAGTACATACAATGGTCGCTCGTTAAAACATGCTCACTAAATAACATAAACGAGGTCGCTTGGCTTTGAAAAGACAGATGCAAACTGACAGAAATCAGAAAGACAGCTCGTCATATAACGCATTTCATCAACTTCAAACTAAGCACCATGCAGATTCCGAAGACTGGAACTTAATGAAATGCACTGTCAAGAACAGGTATCTTCTGATGCCAAACTCTTTTATTGATGTGGGAAAACCTTAAACAGCAGTTTTATGCATTACAGTTTTAATTGAATGTTTAGTTTCTCCAACAACTAAGACCCGTTTTGCTTACATTTAAATTTCCACTGGTCATTTGTAAGCAACAAATAAATGTCTTTTAAATAAGAGCAAGAGCAAGCAAGAAGTTTAAGCAAGAAGTTTAATACTTCTACAAAGTATACTTCTCATCGTTATCAACAAAATTCCAGGAAATATTGATGTAATGTTTTATTTTTTTTATTTATGTAGTATTTCTCATGCCTACTCATTCAATGACTTCAGTGAAGCCTGTAAATTTATGGCATTTAGCAGGCGCCCTTTATCCAGAGCGACTTACAACTGATACATTTATTACAATTCAAGCAATTGTGGGTTAAGGGCCTTGCTCAAGGACCCAACTGTGGCAGCTTGGCAGAGGTGGGATTTGAACCCTGCACCATGAGGTTCGAAGTCCAGTACCTTAATCATTACCATAAGAGAGGCTACCACAGCCAACTTTATTACATTTCTACATGCTTTAAACCCTGAACACCTGCAAGTCATTTACAGCCAGAATATCCACATTTAGTGGAATGAAAGAAGATAAAGTCTGTCAAGTTATTTTATTGTGTCTTATGGAATTGTGCAAATGTTTATATGTCTATGTGAATGTGTGTGTAGTGTATGCTATAAATACAATGCTTAAACAAACTTCCTAATTTGTCTCATGCCATGAATGTAGCAATAGCAGTTGGCATTATTTAAGTTAAGAAATTAACAAACCGATTGTCAATTCCAAATTTGCACGTTATCAGAAATTGTCGAAATCCAACAGTAAATCTCATTGTTTGCCCCTAATGTGCCCTTGCCCTGCACAGTCTATTGCTTTCCATTAGCTTTAAATTGTTCTCTAGCGTATAAAGTCCTTTTTTTTAACAGGCCTCAGGAGACAAGAATAAGCTGATCATGATTTGGGACGCTGTTACGTGTAAACACCTCTACAAGTTCGCAGGACACAGAGACGCCATATCGGTGAGGAGGCTGTTTCTAATCAGAGAACTACAATAAGACTTGCAGCACATAAAGTACTGTATGAAGTCCAAAGGGCACAATTTAATGTATCTAATTCTAAGTTGCTCATAATGTAAGATTTGTAGTTTCAGGGAAAAGTGGAAAAAAAGCTCCATTAGTCATCAATTCAACAGTTATTTATCACATTTATGCTTTGATTTTTATACACAATGGCAAGTTTGGTTGGAATTTAAATAATTGGAAGATATGACTGTTATGCATTGTGGATGGCTTGTAGGAATATGTTTGTTGACATTTGTTATGCTTATTAAATCAAAACCTGTTAGGGATTGGCCTTCAGGAGAGGTACGCACGATCTGTACAGCGCGTCACATGATCGTTCGGTTAAAGTATGGAATGTGGCTGAAAACGCCTATGTTGAAACGCTGTGAGTACAAACCCAAACCAAATTCTGTGTGTTGTGGTGACCTTGACTGGATGCTATGTTTAGTGGTCTTTCCTTGTCCTGTTCCTGCTCAGATTTGGGCACCAGGATGCAATCACTGGGCTGGACTGCCTCGGGCGTGAGCGGTGCGTGACATCTGGCGGTCGGGATCGAACGGTCAGAGTGTGGAAGATCGCTGAAGAGACACAGCTCGTCTTCAACGGGCACGAGTGAGTCTGCGACTTTTCAGCTGCATCGCGATCACTTTACATGTACTTAATTCTGTATTGCCGTAGTGGTGCGCTTTTTTTTTTTTGTTTTTTTGTTTTTTTAACCTCGTAATTGCTCGGTCTCTGCAGGAGCTCCATCGACTGTATTCAGCTCATTAATGAGGAACACATGGTTTCAGGCGGAGATGATGGGTACGGCAGTCAGTGTCTTTTATTTGGACTTTAACGGTTACTCAACAAATGTAACATTACTCAAATCTTATTTTCCCTGTAATAACCTCGAGCTATCTAGTTGGCATTTACAAAATACCCTTCTCAGGTGATCCCTTTATATTTCACATTGAATTGCTGAGGAATTAAGTGTGTATCAGCTGTTTATTAAAAGAAGCCTACTTGCATATAAAAGGAAACCATTAATTTGCATACACATTTGAGTTTTGATTATTAGTTGTAGGATGGATGCAAGTACTCAAGTACTTCACTGTAATCATGATAATCCTGAGAGTGTGTCTGTCCACAGCATCGTCGCCGTCTGGTCGGTAAACAAGAAGAAGCCGTTGACCACAGTGAGACGGGCACATGGTCTCCATGGTGACTCAGGTCTAGAGCAGCCCAACTGGGTGTCATCAGTTGCAGCGCTGCAAAACTCAGACACCGTGGCATCAGGTGCCTCAGGTGCACACAGGCACACTGAGACACTCACAAACACCAGATGTATATACACATTCAGAGAAATATCTCCATCACTGTCAGTCAGTCTCTCTCTCTCACTCTCTCACACAGACACACACGGTCCTTTGTCTGCTTTTGACATTTACATTTAGTCACTAAGTGCTAATACATGCAATTTGTAGTCTGATAACTGCAGCAAATCTGTTATTATCAGCATCCTGATCAATAAGTAATTAGATAATGGGAACGCTCCAGGTCCACATGACTCAGTAATTTTATTTCTACTTCTACTACCTCCGGTGATGTAAACTTCAAAGTTTAGAATTCAAATTTTCCTAATTTCCCTTAGCATGTACTGCATTGGAATGCATTTCATTTGAAGGAAGTGCTTGATAGACGTTTTGCTACGCTTAATTTTAGGGTTGCCTGATCCTCCCAGAGAAGCAAGCAAACGGGGCTAAGAAGCACAGCTACACTGTACAGAAAAATCCAGCATATTAATTAAATTTTTCTTTATCTGATATGTAGGCCTCAATCCTACCTGAGAAATCACAGTATGGTGTTTACGTGACCAAATAAATAACTGGATAGCTGTGAAAATTTGATTGTGATCTAATGAGTAAGTACATGTCTTAGTAATCAAGTGGTTATGAGTTAACAGCAATGGCAGCTTGGCACAATGGGATCTGAACCCTGGACCTTCTGGTCCACAGTCTGCTAGGTTATTGCACTCAATTAAGCCATGTGCTGAAAGAACAACTGCCCACATGTAAACATTTTGCAGAACACTCTCATCTTTACAGCTGTTACAATATTATAATACAATTGCTTACAAACAATTGCTGGTTAAGATATTTGCTCAAGGACATAAGCGGGAGCTTGGTAGCCTTGAGAGACTTGATCATCTGGTCACCTTAAACACAGTACAGTTCTCTTTACATTCTCCTTATTTCAATAAGATGCCAAGAGATAGTTATGACTTAACTTCTCATTTACGTGAATGCTGTTTGTTTGTTCTGTTCTTATTTCTCAGGTTCCCATAATTCAGTGGTGCAGCTGTGGAAGTGTGGGCCAGGATTCAGAGGTCTAGAGCCAATTTTCAGCATCCCAGTGGTGAGACAGGACTTATCTGCAGATTATTTATGCTGCACACAGTATGAAGCGTTTCTGACCCAACAACTGTGTAATCAAACGAATAGATTAGACTCTGAGATAGAGACAGCAGCAGTGTGCTTGCTTTACTGAAACACTGGGCTTTGTTTAGGGTGTTTATCTGGGATGTTTAATACAACTTATTAAACAGGTTTATAACTGAGTGCATCTCATTCCCTAGAGTGACTTGTATTCTGTGAAATATGACCTGTGCTAATCTTTTCACTTTCAGACTGGTTTTGTGAATAGTTTGAAATTCTCAAATACGGGCAAGTTCTTGGTGGCCGGCGTTGGACAGGAGCACAGGTACAAAAACTGAAATTGGTCAAGTTTTCCCCAAACATTAATGCTTTAAAAAACTTTTTTTTTTTTTTTTAAACTCAGTTCAATAGATACACACTGCTTGTACTGGATGAAACCCCATTGCCTTCAGATCTGCCTTAATTCTTTGTGGCATAGATTCTATAAGGTGCTGAAAAACATTAATCCAAGATTTTGGTCCATATTAACACTTTAGCATCGCATAGTTGCGGCTAAAGTTGCATCGCATAGTTGTTGGCTGCACATCCATGATGTGTATCTCTCTTTCTGCCACACCCTAGAGGTGCTCTACTGGATTGAGATCTAGTGACCGTGCAGGCCGTTTGAGTACAGTGACATTGTCATGTTGAAGAAACCAGTGTGAAATGAGCATGCTATCCTGTTGGAAGCAGCCATCAGTAGATGGTACACTGTGGTCATAAAGGGTTGAACTTGGTCAGCAACGATACTCATGAAGACCATGTTTAGATGATGTACAGTTGGCATTAAGGGGCTCCGTGTGTGCCAAGAAAGCATCCCCACATTACACCACCAGCAGCCTGACCCATTGATACAAGGCAGGATGGGTTCATGCTCTCATGTTTATTATGAGAAATTCTGACCCAGCAGCAACAATGGAGACTTATCAGACCAGGCAATGTTTTTTCTAATTTTCTGTTGTGCGGTGTTGGTTGAACTCGTGAGTTGTCGTCAGTTGCCTTGTTCTTAGTTGAAAGGAGTGGCACCTGGTGTGATTTGCTGCTCCTGTAGCCAATCTGCTTTAAGGTTTGATGTGGTGTTTTTTTTCAGATGCCATTCTGCATACCTTTGCAACAAGTGGTTATTTCAGTTACAGTTGCCTTTCCCTAACCTTAAACCATTCTGGTCATTCTCTTTTGACCACAGTTCTTCTAATCCCTGTGTATTTTCTCTTTTTTTTTTTGGACCATTCTTTTTAAACCCTAGATATGGCTGTACATGAAAATCCCATTAGATCAGCTGTCACTTAAAGTGCATTGCTTCCCCATTCTGATGGTTGGGTTTAACTTCAGCAGATTAAATTGACCATGTCTACATACCTAAAAGAATTTATTTGCTGCGATGTGATTGGCCGATTAATTGTTTGCGTTAACAGGCATAAAGTGGCCGATGAGTATATAAATTGCTACCGAATTACTAAGTGTAATGACCTGAAGCAGGCACATGGCGGTGCTGCTGCACTGTGTAGATACAGAAGCGTGTACAGTATTTAGTCGTACCATTGGACCCTTGTTTCTGTTTTCCTCAGACTGGGCCGGTGGTGGAGAATAAAGGAGGCGAGGAACGGACTCTACATCATTCCACTCAAACAGAAGAGCAAAGAAACGCCTGCCGGGGAGTAACTCACTCAAACGTTTGTTTTTTTTGGGTTGTTCTTGTGTTAATGTTCTGTTGTTTTGTTATGTAACAGTACATGATATCCCTGCTTCAAAATTAAACATCTGTTTCATTTAATAAGTACGGACTTATGAGTACATATCAAGTTATTTCAGTATTAGAGCTCAAACCTCATAGGTTAATTTAGCATTATTTAACTTCCTACATATGGCATTGAACTGAGTGCTGCATTTATATAATGTAAAGAGTAACAATTGGATTGGTTTCTCTTGGAAAGTTACATGGAATGTGGTGGTGCAGTGGTTAAGGTACTTTACATTTAACCTGAAGCTTTGCATGGAATTTCAATATGACTGTTGCAATTTTTTTATTTGGATGACGTTTAACTGATTGTGCAAAGATGAAGAGCGGTACTAACAACACATTTGATCAGCTTTTCAAGACTGTAAAGACATATACACCCCCCAAACTAGAATGTTAGGACTATATTGACAAATTTGACTTCCTTTAGCCTTTTAATATTATTGCTTATATTATCTTGTTATTGTTTTAAACTTGACTTATTTATTTATTTGCATTTGCCTTTTCTGTACTGACCCAACTTTTTCTGACTTGTGGAGCAGAATGGTGCTCTGGCGATGCTTTGGTCTAATGCTACCGCCACACCGGATGCACTCGGGTTTGTCTGGCCCATGTTGAGCACTACATGCAGTCACTTCCATCCCTAGCCTTGTTATAGACTATGCAGAGACTATGGTCCTATCTTACACCTGCATCATGGTGTATCGTGACAGTAGGGACGTGGGAAGGCAAAACGTGCATTCTGACCTTGCATTGTGACCAAGTCTGAAAGGTTTTATTGGAATAAGCATGTCGATGCGAATACACAGTAATCTGTTCCGCCCCCATGCTACAGCAATGTAACTGCTCAGGGCAAAAACACTTTTTTTTTAGTCATTAAAAAAGTTTATTTACATATATTACAGGGATAACACGTACTAGATCACCAAGGTTCACATTTTAAACACACTCCTTTGTATTAACTATCAAGTACTTCATATAACTGATATACACACTACAGTTTAGTATTCAAGTCAAAAGGCAATACTGTTTACGGTGATTTGTTCTTGCGTTGCCCCTATGCTAGCATATCTAAAGAAAACGTTTATTAACAGCTCGTAAAGAATGAAGAATGCAGTGATTTATACAATTCGTAGAACAACCAGAGCTCGACAAGTTCTGTAATTCTCCTCCAACAGGGTAAATTGAAGAACTCCCTCTGCTTCAAGTCTTTAAATGATGGAGTAACATGTGAAAGTAAATACACCCCCTGAAAAGTGATTTCTGTAAAAAATATTATTGCACATAGGAATATCTGAAACCTCACTCAGTCTGTCGATAGAATACACTGCGCTAATCTAACAGCAAACACTGAACGTTGCAATTATGAATCTAAAATCAAGTAAGTAAATACCTTTCAGGGGCGTACTTACTACTGAATACTGGAAAGCTCGTTTTATGTGCGTATCATGGCACGAGGACAAACGAGACGCCTTACTAACGTGGTCTTTTCACTGTTCAAATGATATCCAGGTGTATGTCACATTTTTACATTTAATGTTTTTGTTCTGTTCTTTCTCTCCTATGCTTTATTGAACCCAGAAGGCCTAATAATGGACTCGCTGTGTTCATATTATTTTTTTACACACTCTTGTCGACCTGCACTCACTGTTCACTCACACTCGCACTCACAAGGAGAGAGTCCCTAATGCTGCCTTAAGGGCTTCTGATATCTAATATTCGTACCAGCTTTTATTACTATCTTCAGTTTTTTTAGACGATGTTCAGGAGGGCTAAATGAGTTCAGACCTTGGGAGATTATCCCGCGGTGCTGCACCAGCAACTTCTACCAAGCCCTGTGTTCCGTTCAGGGCAAGATTTCACCTGCGCCTTCAACACTCCATTTTATCAGTTCACCTTACCATATAGAAGCAATATGTTGTACCTTTACTCCGTTGTCTAATGGTCAGGACCCTTTCAAGACCACCACAGATCAGGTGCTATTTGGGTGGTGGATTTCTGCCCTGCTCCTGCTTCCAGTGGTGATGGTGGTTAGTGTGTATTCAGCTGCTGCGAGTGGATTAAACACAGCAGTGCTGCAGGAGTTTTCCAACTCTCTTATTGCTCCACATTGAAAAGTCCGAGGCAGTAGTTTGTTAGTCGTCCTCTAATTCTCCATCACTGCTCTCAGGATGCTGGAGGCAGGACATTTTTGCACCATTTCAGTTCAGCAGTAACACTGGTGTTTAAAACCTTCAGCAGCACTGCTTTGTCTGAATCGTTGCAGGACTACACACAATAACACCACCACATCTGTGACTGCAGTGTTGAGAAAGATCCCCCGCCTGAAATAGCACCCGATCTGTGCTGGTTCTTGGAGAACAAAGTAAAGTGAGTGAACAAGTTGTGTAGAAAACAATCTGTACAATTATATGGCATCTATATGTTATTTGGAGTTCATAAAAGGGACAGTGAGTGTAGGAACAAGGTGTACATAATGAACTGGATTAAGTGTATGTACACCTAAAGTGTTGTCACACTTCATAGTGAATTCATGTTTCTTTCAGTCCCATTGCTACAGGTGTGTGCAGTGTGCCTCTACAAACATTTCTGAAAGAGTGGGTCAGTTCTAAAGAGCTCGCTGAATTAGACATTTTGGACGAAGTATGCTTTAGACCCTTTTCTGGTGCATGAAGCAAGCTCCATAAAGGTATGGATTCACAGAGCCCTGACCGTAACCTAATCTAACACCTTTGGAGGGGTTTAACTAGAGCAGAGTCAGGCTGTCTGACCTCACGAATGACGTTTTGGATTAATGGGCAGGAACAGACCAAAAACTTTCCAGAATAGTAGAAGCTGTTATATTATGGTTATAAAGTGGGATCTCATAGAAGCTCCTGTCAGTGTAATGTGTGGGTGTCCTAATAATTTTGTCCATGTAGTATAACAGGATCTAGTTAACATCAAAGCAGGTTATTACTGTAAGTCAGTGGTTCTTGACCTGCAATTTAGTACTACAGTCCTACTGTTGGTGTATGTTCATGCTTGTAAACAGTGTACAGTGTCAGGAATGGCTGCTTTCAGTAATTTGCAGCTCTTTCCCTAGCTATGTTCCTTGTGCTCCAAGTGGCCACTTGTTTTATAGTGAAACATTTCTAATCGGTGAATGCAAGTCTTTAAGTAGTGTCTGGAAAAAACATTCAAATGCCCTCATGTGGCAACAAATCTATTCAACTAGATCATACTGGTATGTTGTTTAGGTGTTCACATTTACAGGGTTCAAAACCTTTTATAGTCAAGTATTCATTAAGTGGAGCTTAAATGGATAAGACGCTCAGCTTCTTCAGTGGAAGCTGCAATGAGCAGGATGCCATCCATGACATTACTGGAAATTGTGTATGTGCTTTTGGGTGCGTTTATGAGGTTCTTCTTTACAATGACGACGTCGTAGAGTCCACCACTTCTCGCCCGTTGCACACTGTAGGAACCACGGTCGCTGCCGAGGCTGTGGATTAGACATCATGTTTATCGTGTTGATCTTGCAGTCTCCATGAAATGCCATTCAGTTGATCACTTACAGGTTATACCTGGCTTCTGATTGGGTTATGGGAAATAAATTTGGTCATGTGTGTAACACAGCTCACATTAATACTAAGGGTTTGGCAAGATATTTATGCCTCTGTCATGCCAAGCTTCACTTCGAGTCCCTCCTCAGCGTCATTGCAACTGAAGCCCACTATTTCTTACTAAATGAATCAATTAAAATTAATTCAGCTTAGTTTATCTTTCAGTCAGCTTTTTCTGAAACAGAAGGGGGTGCCACTGGTCTGGGTGAAACTGAGTGATGCCAATGGGACTCTAGCCTCTCCTCTGAGATGCACATTGGTGTGTTTCAATGTGTGCTCACTAGTTTTAGCAATAGGCTGTCCACTGGGTTGAAGGGCAAAGCTCCTTGGATGTGGGGGCGTTCAGTAAAATTTGCATTGTGCTGTTTGTTTCATGTGGGGGGGGAAAAGTTTCTGAAGATTTCACATTTTCCCAGCACATTTGGTGAAGCTAACACACCACCACAGGGACCTGGGTTTGAGTGCTGGCAGTGCCTGCCTGCTAGAGTAAGTAAGTAATGTGAGACCTGTGCCTTCTATTCTTTGGGGATATGTTCTTTGTAGCCCACGTGACCATAACCAGGAAAACAGGATTATAATGTCAACCATAGAACTTGAACTATGGTTAAGTTAGGGAAAAAATGGCTCAAAATGAAGTCACTTGAGCTCTAGAGTCAATAGAGCTGAGCTGATTGATACGATTCATTAAAAACACTGAATGCCCTTTAGCATGGAATTGCACATCTTCAAAATGGTGAAATATGTTGAAGCAGCTATTTATGGTCCATAAACAAAAAGTGAGGCAGTGCATTAACTGCTCTAATAAAACATGGTCATTTGTTTTTAATGTAATCTACTTCTCCTTGGAGGCTAAATGAAGAACAATTAACTGGGTTAATTATCCTGCCTTCTACTCTGGGACACACACACAGCCCTTGCATCATTGGGGTTTGAACTGTTTCATGGACATTACTGTGGACTGTGGACAATTGCAGTGTATCTTAGCCCTAAGCCTGATATGTTGGTGTGCATGATTCCTTACAGATGTTTTTCAGTGCGTATTTACCCTGAGAGTAGGTGGAGCTGGGAGCCGTGGCAGCCGTGGAGAACCGGTTATCTTTGGTCCTCAGAGTGGTGACGTTCTTCTGTGGTTGGAAGAGGATGATGTGGATTTTAGGAGCGAAGAGGCAGCCGAGCACCACCGAGCCACTGAGACTCACAGAGATACACATGGTTGTAGTTTGGACCTGCAGACACAGGTTATATCACAATTATATGGAGTTTGAGGAAGATCTTTAGGACAGTGATCTAAGGTTATCTATTAGCTGTATGAAGTCACTCCTGACTAAAAGGTCTAGGGTTCAAGAGCCTGCGATTTTACGATTAATTCATATATAATTTCTCTCACATCGTGATAGTTCCTAATTTTGCAGACTCTCTTTGATTATGGTTGGTTCACCCCTGGTCTGCATCATATAATACCCCCCACCACGAAAGAGTCGTTAAGCCCAAGGGTTACAACATGCGTTGTATGCAGATTTGTGGGTTCTCAGCACTATGTATGGGGGTTGGTTAGGTCATATCGTGATGCCACTGTCCCAGAGTTGGATCTGAGACCTTGTCGGTTCTCACCCTGATTAATACAGACACAGTGATGTTATGGGTCTGCTTTCTCCAGTTCATTATTTTTTTTTATGATTCTTATTACAAATACAATCCCATCAAATCTTTTGCATATTAATAACGGTCAAATTTTACCAGTCACCTATAAGTTATTAACTTCTATTATTTTTTTTGTTATAAATTTTTCTATTTGTCTGACTATAATTTGATGGTGGCTGGCATGTTCCATGATGGTTTATATGCATGTTAAATATTATAATACTGTTTTGTAAGTCCAGGTACAGTCAGACACAGTATAGTCAATCTCTACCTTGTTCTGGCATCTTCTCTTTAAAACCCTTCATACTTTTAGTTATGAAGCATAATATAGATTCTCTAACTTTTTCTTTCTGTCTTACTGAAATTCAGATGTTGAGTGGAATTTGTAGGTAGAGGCAAAATACCATTCAGAAAATACATCTATGTGTTATGTTAAACTGATACCCACTCAATTGGTCCAGATTTCACTTTAAGATTGTAATTTGTTTCAGCAAGCTTAGTGGGGAGGGGGATTCAAATACCTCATAACTTATAGCTGCAAATCAGATATAAGTTTTTGACTGTATTGCTAAAAACTGCATTATATATTATGAATTATAGCAAAAGACATCTAATGTGTACTGACCCAGCATGCATCTGTACCAGCTTATGGTAAAGCCATTAGGACAAACTCTATTTGCGACCTGGATCACAAATTTTAAGCACAGAAAGCTCTAAGCTCTATTTGCTCCAAGTTCCATCCATGTTCATAATGCAAATGTAACCAGCATGTGACTCGTCAAAACCTTTCACGCTGCACTGTGATACTTCTTACACTGATGCACAAAATAACATGACAGGAGCCAGTGCGCTTTGGGAAGCAGTACGGAGCACAGAGAAAATAAGAATCTTTGCTGCACTTTGCACCCGAGGCCGCTGGTGCCACTCTGAATCCCACAGAATACATTAAACCTGATTCTGCTCTAAACTGTTTTCACTCCGAACCCATTACTTATTATTCCACATGCCCAACATAGCCAAAGGCTTTATGAATCCATTTCGGTAGATTGTTCAAAACATGCAGTTTATGCCTATGATTCATCTAGTTGTCAATAGGCCTGCAAAATGCCTATGCTTGAAAAACATCAGTTAAAAAAAAAACTTCTGCAAAACAAGTTACGGTCAGTACGCTACAAAAAAAAAGTTCAAATGCTTAAGTTGCCTGAACTTTACTCGTAGGTCATCTTTTAGATCGTCTACAATAGTCTGCACCTCACACTAAAGTGATATCTCTCCTCCCTATTGACTACGTTTCTGACAAATACTTCCTATGACAATGCCTCTCACACTACCATGTGTCATACTTAATAGCTGTTTATCCTTTAGTTAACCGAGTTCTGACATCTGGCATCTTAAAGAATAGAGAGTTTACTGATAAAGTGCGACAGGCCGCCCACAGATCCCCAGAGGGGTGCTCAAGTCTCAATCTCACGCCTCTGTGGTCTGCTGGATATGGTTATTTATTTATTTCTTTATTATTTGGCTCTGCATTAGTTTGATAGTTTGAACCTGCCTTACTTTTATGGAACTGCACTGGTCAGCCAGAGGATGCAAGAAGATCTGACTTTTTTCCATGTTCAATTCAGTGATACCCAGCTATTAAATGTGACTTAATTGTACAGTTTTTCCACCTCCATAATTATATACTGCATTAATGTACAATCCTTTTATTAGGCTCACCTATTCAACTGCTTTTAAACGCAAATATCTCGTTAGCCAATCACAGGGCAAAAAGTCAGTGCATTTAGGCATGTAGACATGGCCAAGACGAGATGCTGAAGTACAGGCTGAGCATCATAATGGGAAAGACACGTGATTTAAAGCCACTTGTTGGTGTTGATTTGGCAGAGGCTAGATTAGAATGGATAGACGGGTGTGAGCTGACAGAAAGGCATTGTTCAAATAACCACTTATGAACCAAGAACCAAGATATGAAAAAGAGCTTTAAACATAGAACACTTTGAAGCAGGTGGGCTACAGCAGCAGATGACCCCACCAGGATCACTGTACTCAAATGGCCTCCATGGTCTCCAGATTGTAATCCAAAACAGCACCTTAGGGATATGGTGTATCGTGTGATTCGCCTTATCGCAGGAAATACCAAATTGCAAAATTCTAATATTGTTTGTCAAACTGTATGCAGTCAGAACTATGTCCAGACAACTTATAGGTACATACATGAAAGTATAACTGTTCAATAGTTGCATAGCAGATACATGTGACCTGTGTGTGGTGTAGAACCTCTTCCGTAAAGTCGCTTACCCTGTAGTCGCTTGCGGTGACATAGAAGATGGGCTGAAATGCCAGCCAGATGATGCAGGTGGTGTACATGGTAAACCCAATGAACTTGGCCTCGTTGAAATTCTCGGGGCACTTCCTGGTCTTGAAGGCGTAGAAGGTGCACAGCACGATGAGGATACAGTTGTAGGTGAGCGACACCAGCATGCTCGAGTCCAGGCTGTTGCACTTCAGGGTCACAACGTCACGTCTTTCGGGACTCATTTCCTTTCTGACCCCTGGTGCCTCCACTAAGAGCCACACCAGTGCCACCAATAACTGGGCAGAAATCAGGGCGGCGCAGATTGCCACCTGCGAGGCGGGGCTGATGAAGCGAGGGCGTTGCGCTCCATCCCGAACTCCGCCAAAGATCCTGGCGATCCGATTGGTCTTGGTGAGCAGTGCGGAATAACAAACAGCGAATGAGGTGCCCAGGCCAAGGCGTCGCAAAGTGCAGACGACCGCTGATGGCTTTGCGATGTAGATGAATGTCATGGCGTAGCATAAGAGGACCCCCAGCAACAGGATGTAGGACAGCTCACGGCCACTTGCCTTAACCACTGGGGTGTCGTTGTTGCGTAAAAATACTCCAGCAACAGCCAAGGTGCACAGCATCCCCAGGCAGGAGATGGTCACCGGCCCTACCGCCCAGGCGTCTGACCAATGGATGTATTCTTCTGGAAGTATGTAGCAGCCTGTTAAATTGGCCAAAGGCCACTCCCCAAAGCCACAGTCCTCACAGGTGAACTCATCCAGAAGGTACTGATGTGGCTGACATGGGATGCAGATCCAGCAGCAGACGTCCCCGGGTTGCATGCTCTTGGCCTCATTGGGTTGGCATGGGTCACTGCACTGAGAAGTGGGAACCATTCCTCCAGCCCAGTTCAGAATACTGGTGTTAAGAACCAGGCTTTGGGACCAGTACCCCACTTTCCTGTAGGCATACCTGCCGTTTTCTTCCTGATAGTGGAAGATGTTGTAGCGACCAAGGCTGTCACCCAGAGAGGTGAAGCGCACCACGTTCTCCGTGTCAGCAGGTCTAAAAGGGGCTAGAACAAGAAAGAAACAATCAACTACACATTTGCAATGAAATTACCGTGATATAGATGTGAGCTACAGATGTGAGAAATTATCACAAATCTTTACCCAGATAGTTCCTCAACACGGAGCACATCTACAAAAAATATCATATCATAAAGAACTAGGAGGGGTAAATATATTGCTGCGCAAAGGTCTTAGGCCACTGTTACATAACATACGCCATTGTTTTAGTCATAATGACCATATTTAATTATTTTACTGTCTCTTTATTAGAAAAGAAAAACAGAAAAAACAGCTATAGGTTATAGTGGCAAACATTTAGCATGACCCCCAAAAATAGCTGGACTACAGGCAGCTTCATCGGGATGCCAAGTTGATCATTCTACAGTCTGAAGAAGCTGGATTGGGAATGGTCTTTTTGGAAGGGTAGAGGCCAAGAAACCACTTTTTCAGAAGGAGAACAGGCTGAAAAGTCAAAGGCATGCTACAAAGATTGAAATAAAGACCAGTGGAAAAAAGAATTGCGAAGTGAACACGTTAGATATGGTCATTAAACCATTGCTAAAACAACAAATGTAAAGAGTTTTGCACAGTGTTGTACATGGGTACATAGCCAAAACAAGTTGCTCTTGGAAAAAGTATGAACAAGATGTAGGTTAGAGTTTTCTTTACCTGTGAGTATCCTTATTTTAAGCTACACCAGCTCCTAACCGGAGTTAAGTTAAACGTTCTTCTTAAGATGTAGGCTATATTTCTCTGAATTGTTCTGGATCCAAGTCTGAATGCTATGAATGTAAATGCTTTTCCCGGCTAGCGTGGTCGCCGAGGGACGAACTTCAAAAATATTGATACTGCTCACAAATATTAGGGAATGTTTCGTTATGGGATATTTCAATAGGAATTAATATTCATTAATTAAATTTTCTTTTTTGTGAGCAGCATATGAAGCCCGATACAATTGGATCAAATCTCTCTTCTCCGAAGAAAAGAGTTCTTGCTTAATTCAGTTAGACATGTTAAAAAGCACCCGATGTGTGTGAGAGTTGTGAGGGAGGGTGTGAGCTTGGCCTCTTGCATCATCAGCCACTGCAATTGGAATGTATGTATGCTGGCAGAAGCAGTGCAGCAGGTGGCTTGTGTGTGAACTGGCAGGCAGCACACCATTTAGGAAGACAAAACAATTATTGTTATGCCATTATCGGTAAGAAATGATCCAAACAGTAATCTGGTAAAGCATCTGGACAGTCGGGCAATTGTATGAAAGGTTAAATGTGTCCCCCTTGCTGTGATGAAGAGTACATGTTTCTTTCAGATTAATACACAAGCCAACATACAATAACACTGACTAACAGGTCGTGTATGCAATAGTATCCATAATACTTGATCTACAAACCATTCCAAATCCAAATTTGGAAAAGAATATAAGTGTATAATTCCGTTAGCTTGTAATGGTGTTACTCTCAAGCTTGTGTCTAGTTTTACAGCTGGCTAAATTGACAGATAACATTAGCTTAATTATAGTGCATCATACAGTAGACCTATATATGTTGATGCCCTAGATATTTATTATTCACTTAGCTATGCATATTAATAAAAAAAAGCTCCACACCTACCTTGTGCAAAACTATCAAAACATTCGTAGTAGGTCTAATTTGCACTGGCAGGGGGCATACCATTAATAGGCGATTATCATTATGCTGTTATCTGTAAGAAATGTTCCAAATAGTAACCAGGTAGAGCATCTGGAGTCAAAGCAATTATAGCAACACATTTATATAGATCTAATTTAATAATGTTTCTGTTACAATAATGTTGTATTGTTTATTTTGGTGGGGGTGTGGTAGAATCAACATTAAAACAGTACAGTTGAGATGGTGTAACAAACACAAACAAAATGTTTTCTTGGACAAAAGTAACAGGTCTGTGACTACGCTTGTGATTTTTTAAATGGGAATTTTGATTAAACTGAAGCCCCTACACCCCCTCACTCCTTGACTAGTTTTCAAACCCTGGCTATTAACCTAGTCTTACCCTGCAGTGTTCCTCAGTTTTGAGCCTCCATCTTCACTTCCATCAACGAATGCAGGTTTATTATCAGCACCCAGAATAATGAAAAGTCTGCAGGGCCAGAGCTTTCTACTGCATCGGCCTGAGTTTCGGATATCCTTCTTATCAGTGTTCCAGAATCAGACACCGTCTCAGTCTTTAAAACTCAAGTCTTGCTCATTTAGTCAAGCATTTTGTCACTAGATTATCCTTTAGATAAATGTAAATAGCTGGGGTTTCATGGGCTTAGAGCATTTCAGTAACCTGGGATACTGGCTGATTAGAATTACGTTGGGTCTCGGTGTGCTCTCATGTCTGTTTAATCTTTTGGCTTTCCATTTCAGTCATGCTGTAATAACTAGAGCTGCCAGAGTCCCTGCTTGCACTTCGTCACCATTTACACCCGATTCTTCTTCCCACTGACCCGTACATTTGATCTATCCCTTTACCAAGCTACTCATGTACTACTGCAGATCGACTTGATGCTAGTGAAGTTCAGACCTGAGACAGTAACTAGAAGAGATACCTTCACTTTCCTCTGGGATTATTAGCTGTTACTGGACAACCGATAGTACAGTGCCTTAAAAGATATATAATGTATATTGTTATGCTTCTACTTGTTCTCATAGTTATTGTGTCTCCATAAACATAACGGATACTTGAACACTACCAAACACATTAGGCCGAAAGTATTGGGACACAGGGCCCACATTGTTAAATTCCAAGCACTGTTGTAGTTCAGTTTGTTACACAGATCTAGGTAAATACAGCTTTAAATTACTTTGTTTATACGTTCATTAATTCGTCTAAGTATCAGTGGAGGATGAGTTCTTTATATGAGATATGAGTTATTTTGCCACTTTTGCCTTTGAATTCCTTGATTGGGATTTAGACTTTTTTTGTTAAGCTGCTTTGAGACAATGTTTAGAGCAAAAACATGCAAAACAGATTCAGAGACAAAGGCTAGTTTTGTAATAAAACTAAATATTGTACTGTCACGTGTACACACTGCAATCAACTAAACCGCCGTGGAGCACAAAAGGGACCCAAAACTTGCAGAAAACCCTCATCCTGCCTCCAGTGATGCTTTTGAATCACAGCCTTTGAAAAGTACTGAGACCCTTCTCACAAGCCGAGGTTGCTAATTACCACCACATTCTGGGACAAGCCAATTTGAACGTGCGTTCGTTGTATTTGTGAAAAATACGTCTTTAAGATAGACCACCAGAGGCCTTAGTTAACTTTACGATCAGTCAAGATTGCTTCAAAATAACAGCTGGGGAGTGCAACCATTTTTTTCCTCAAAGTATCTTTGCGAGATGAAGCGCTGTCATCGCTCTAAATGTGCTGGTATCACCTCTGTGGTGTGTACCCTTAAAATCCTGCAATGACACTTTTAATAACATTAAAATTGTTTGTTTCACCTTTTTGTAGGCTCTGCAGATTGAAAGAAGCCTCCACGGTCGCTGTTCTTAATATAGCATCACTGTGTAAGAGGAAGCATCTGATAACCTGATAATTAATGGCTTCAAATCACAAAGGCAACAAGGAGTGAAATTAACATGCAACATCTGAGTGATGAGGGAATGAAATGAAACTTGTAATGAATGAAAGCCAGTAGGTGCCAATTAGCATTATGCAAATGAGATCACAATTGGTCCCACTAGCTTGCAGTGATTGTGATCATTTCATCCCTCTTGGGTGAAGCCTTCTTTCACAAACCTGCTGTAAACACTTTCAGTCGAGACACACCACATAAAAAAACTACAGTATATACAAGGACTGGCCAATATGGCAGGGTTTTTAAACAAATGTAAGTGCAATTCATTTATTGGGCAGGTACAGGCATGGCATTGAATAGAATTGCCACCCTGGGTGGTTATTGCAACCCGTATTAGGGGAAATGTATTCATTTGATCTAGTAGTTGAGTTTTGACCAGTGAAAAGTCCCAGCACTGAAGCTGGCCTTAACCCCCAACTGCTTGGTGTATATAATTTAAACCTGTATCAGTTATAAGCCACTCTGCATAAGAGCGTCTACTGACTTGTGTTGGTGCGGTGCTTAAGATACAAGACTGTGAATCAGAAGGTCCCAGGTTCAAACTTAAATATTAAGTTTAATATATAAGCTGTTATTTTGAAGCAATCTTGACTGATCGTAAAGTTAACTAAGGCCTCTGGTGGTCTATCTTAAAGACGTATTTTTCACAAATACAACGAACGCACGTTCAAATTGGCTTGTCCCAGAATGTGGTGGTCTAAACCTGACCAAACTATGAACCAAAAGGAAAGTAATCATTTTTATGTTCATTTTTTTTCCTTTTCTTTGAAACCCATAGGCTTAATGTAAAAATGAGAAATTGCCTTTAAATCACAGGTTCATCATTTCAGCAAAAGAGAGTACTTATAACCAGTTTGGTGTTCAAAGGTCATCATTTTAATACATTATGCCACATTAAGTAAAATGCAAAACTTAACCCACCCCTTGTGGTTAAGGTTTTGGACAGCTTTTCTGAAGGTCGTCCATTTAAATCCTAGCCCTACCAAGCTAAAACTGTTGGGCTTTGGAGCTAGATGATTCCTGAATGTCTGTCAAATGCTGTAACTGACAGAATCCCACAGTTATAAGGTTAGCCAGGGACTTGCTAGCCACCCTGCTTCTGCTTACTCACCATCAAACTTGGTCTTGAGGATGAACTCTCGGTAAAACCTTTTGCCATTGAGAGGTTTCATGACCTCACACACACGTGTTGTATTGGGGCACACAGCCTGCCGCATGTTGTGCAGTGCATGGGCGATAGCGTACACTGCGTTTACCACAAACATGATCTTCGACTCTTGTTTGAACGAACCGTCCCTCAGACTGTGCTTGGCACACGCCTGTTCATTTAGCCGACACCCGAACTTGTGCTCCCAGAATTCCCTGAACCAAGGGTTCCTGGTGTTGAGCTCGGGAGTCAGCTTTGTGAAGTAGTCCTCGAACTCACGGATGGAGTAAGAGGCTAGTTCAATGGTGAATGCTCCATTGGCAGCCTTCTCACTGCCGTGCACCACGCTCTCCTGTGCCCCCCATCCGTCGCTTGCCACCCAGATGAAGGTGACATTCATGCGTGCCGCTGCCACTAGGAGTTCCCGGGCATCCTCACTGCGTGTGAACAGGACCACTACTTTGGCATTGGCCTTTTGTTGCAGAGAGCGGATCACCGTCTCATAGTTGATCCGGTTCATGGACCGACTGACTTTGACTGACGTGGCGATGCAGATCTGACGCACGCGGGCTTCTTGCTGGAAGGCGTCAATGCCTGTCTCACCATAGTCCCCCTCTGAGGCTACAGTGGACACGTAAGTCCAGTTAAAGTAGCGCAAGATCTCGGCCATGGCTTTGGCCTGGTAGAAGTCTGGTGGCACGGTTCGGGCAAAGTAGTCGTAGCGGGTTTTATCGCTCAGTTTGGCACTGGTCGAGGCATAGCTGATCTGAGGGATCTGGAAGAGCCGAAGGAGATTGGCAACCTGGAGACAACAGAGATGGAAAAATGCTGAGTTTGTCTAGAAATGTATTTCCCAAGTCAATCAACTACACTCTCTGTCCAGTTTTGTTGAGTATTATACACATTCGTATTCATATTATGAATATAGTCTCTATGTAACATCATAATGGAATGCAGCTCAATTGTACATGTACTGTGTAGATTAACATCTGTATTTATAACTTGTACTGCAGTTAAGTTATAATTGCAAAAAAGAACAGAGTTGCCTGGTGTTTAGGTATCACCACTGATGTATTGACTGGTTGATAGTGGAGGTTTTGGTTCTCCCCAACCTCTGTCTGCGGGGAGCAGGTTTAATAAATAAAGTGTGAATGTTTCTCTGCCAAGCCCATTTGACAAGGTTTCATTCCATGTTCATGTTCCACTCAAAACATGGCTGCATTTCCTCTGTACCGTGAGAGATCAGGATTCCTGCATCCTCATCTTTTATCTAACTCATCGAAGTCAATCATTTCTGCTTGCATGACCATGATACTCTGGCAAGTCTGTTCTTGATAGTCTGAGATAAGAGTTGAAAAAAAAAAAACAACAGATAAGAAATATTGTTTGTACCTCAGAGTTGAATTTAGCTTAAGGCATGCTCAGGTTAAATTTGGAAAGGAAATCCAGCATCTGTGTTTCGCTCTAATGATCTCCAGCGGCCACTGAGAAAAAAAAAACATCAGACGCCAAACCTTTTTCTGTTTAGTTTGTCTAAATGGTTTGTTTACCGTCAATAAGGAATGTTTCTGAGGATTTCATAAATGATACAACGAAAAACTATTTATTAAGTTCTAGTTCTGAAGTTAAATACCTCGCACGCACACAGACACACACACGTTAGCTTGGGTTTATTTTATGTTATTTGGTTTTTTTTTATTATTTACACTTCATATTTAGATTTTTTCCTATTAAATGTAATTTTCTTGAATTTCATTTACCTATTTAATGGCCTGTATTATTTTTTTTAACCACATTTTATTATTTTTTTGTATTTAAAACATTTGTTTATTCCATTAAAATACAATATTTGTTCTTTTTATTTTCTTTTAATTTCTTAATCTTATTTTCACTTTAACAACAAACATTGTTTGGTATTTTTCTTCTTGTGGTTAACATCACTTTTTTAATAACATTTTTCTTATGCACTGTATAACATAGAGCATTCTGTGTTTGATGACCCAGGTTAGAGTTTACATGCATGTCACTTTAGTCGTACGTTTACCCCTAACTACCACACTCTTGTACACATCTTATACATTTACAGTAGAATTGTTTGTTCTTAATGCTCTGCTTTCTCCCTCAGCATCACACGTTTGTACCACGGCAATCTTTTTGTGTGTTTAAAACATTTTCTATTAAAAGGTTGATGAAAGTTTCATTTATGATCACCTTCAGTATTGTAGATTCGTATTTTGTCAGCTTTCTGCACTTGCAGCTTTTTAATGCTGAAATTTGCATTTAACCATAGGTGTGAAAAGATTAAACCCTGTCTTGTGAAGCAGCCTAATCAAGAATATCTGGATTATAGGGGTATAGCTACCCCATTTTTCCAAATGATAAACAAAGAAAAAACGTTTCACAAAGTTCAGCTGTACCTGAAATGTATTGCTTCTTATAGGTTTTTACCATAATCCTGAAATGCGATGGTCATTTACTTGTACAGCCATGACTGACATGAAAAGTATAGAAATAATACATAAGTCAATTACAGACAAATATAGTCCATATAGAGAGGGCGGAGTTGTTGAGTTCAAGTTATATAGTGCAACTCCCCCTCTTCTGAAATCAATTTTCATATTATTCAATTCCCAACATATTAAATACTAAATGGGCTCAAATTATGCACTATCCTGTGTCCCCTTTTTTCAACTTGTACATTTAATTGAACCCATGTCCATTGTGTTGTGAGACAGACACGCCGTTTATTTTGAAGTCTGGCTTTGGTAGAGAACCTGATTATCTTCAAGCATTGTGAACAGGTAGGCTAAGTAGCTTCAGTGCTGTATTTATTTATTTCGTCTAAAATGCAGTCAGCATTGAAATTGCTATGAAATAAGTTATGTTTAATTAATTACGCGGTTTGTTTTTTTAATGCTTGCGTAGGTTTTTTAATAACTGACGATTGCTTAAGGCTATATTGGAAGCACAGATTCTCTTCAGTTTCATTCAAACGTGGTAATGAAATGTTCGCTAAAATGTCTATAGTATAAATTAATGTTGCTGGAATTAATTATTTTAGCGACGTATATGGTAAAATATAATGCAGCTTCACTGGACGGATGTGATAACCATTTATATCACCACGATTTGTACACTGCTCAAAAATAAATAAATAAAGGGAACACTTAAACTGCACTACAAGCAGTGTATATATTTCTATATTTTATATCTAGACTTTTTTAAATATAGGTTTTGAATATATATATATATATATATATATATATATATATATATATATATATATTTATAGAACCACTCTGTATCTTATTGGCACTGAGCTTATAAGCAGTCCCACCTGAGACAGTTGACTCATTCTGATGCACACTTTGCATGTGCTGCTCTCTGGCCATCTCATCTGGCTGCACTCTGGTTCATCCACAAGAGTCTGTCTGGTTACAACTGTATTTAAAATGTAGTTGTGTATATTCAACCCCAAATCAAACAAATTTGAGACAGTATGACAAATGCATATAAAAGCCAGTTTGTTACATTTACTTTAACTTTTTCTAATTGCAGATAGTATGACTACTCACCTTGTCACGCTTGTCATCATCTGAATCATATAAGTTTATCTTGGTATCTTCAGACCACAGGGCAGAATTCCAGTAATCCATGTCCTTAATTTGCTTGTTTTCATCAAACTGTCTCTAGAAGAGGCTTCCTTCTGGGATGACAGCTATGCAAACCAATTTGATACAGTGTGCAGTGTGGTATAAGCACTGACAGGCTGACCCCCGCCCCTTTAACCTCTGCAGCAATGCTAGCAGCACTTCCACCTGCCCCACTTCCATGCCATAAGGTGCAACGTTGAACTTCAAGTGACCAGTATAAGAGAGTATGAGAGTGATATCACCAAATTTAACACACCTGCTCCCCACACACCTGTGACCTTGTAATACTAACGAGTCACATGATACTGGGGAGGGAACATAGCTAAATGGGCACAATTTGTACTCACTTTTGTTGCCAGCGGTTTAGATAATAATGGTTTTGTGTTGAGTTATTTTGATGGCACAGAATTTACTCTTAATAATCTTACACTTAAACAATTTCCTGATGCATTGGAGATCCTCTGGCCAAAGATTCTAGTAAACGTGTTTTTAAATGCTTTTTCCATACTGTCTTAGTATCCTTATTTTACCATGGACACATATTCAGTGTTATGACTTAACATTAGGTAGTACATAACTGTATTGTTAAAAGAGCATCTTATATAAACAGAGAGTGATAATAAAATCTTGTTTTTATTTTTTTATGTCATTGTAGATGTTTATGAGTATTTAAAAAATGTTAATGAGCAATTAAAAAACTAAATATACTGCTCACAAAAATGAGAGAATATTTAATTTTTATTTTAATTTATTTTTTATTATTTCAAACTGAAAATCCCCTAATGTGTATTAGTGCATTATGTAATTATAAAAATAGTTTAAATCAATACATGTGCTGCTACTTTTTTGTTCTCTGTATTGTAGTTATGTTGACTGTACTGTGTGAGGCTAATAGCCTGTTGCATGTGCAAATGAAGTTACATGCCCATCTGTTTGACTGAGTTTGTGGGTAAGAGAGTGGGTTTGTATAATGAAACAGTTAATATTATAGTAACTGTATTATAATTAATTTGTTAAGCACATTATAATGAACTGCATCTATTTGGAAAATATAATGTCAACAAACCACCCAAATACACTCATTACATTTACACGTGCTATTACCAGGTTGGACTCATTTCCTTCAGAACTGCATCAATTCTTAATGGCATCCATTCAACAAGCTGATAGAAATAACTCTCCTAATACATTCCTTAGCCATAACAATGCTAGGTATAAACAGCAGGTCGTCCTGACCATGTCTATATCCCTAAATGCACCAAAGTCGTTTGATTAGTTAATTAAATATTTTCATTAACAAGCAGCTGAATGGGTACCTAAGAAGTGTCTGGTGAGTGTCTATTATGAGTAGATATCATGTAGCTGATTATTATATGTATATAATATTATAGACATGCAGATAATTATTAAAGGTGGACGTAGAAGTTATTTTTGGAATTAAACCTGGACTCCACAGAAAGTCTTCTGTTTTTCCTTCTCATATTACGATTTAGAAAAAAAAAATTATGGATCTTACTCAAGCTGTTGTATTTGAAGACATGATTTAGTTAATTTAGGTAATTTATAGACTTAACTATAGTTTCCAGAGGTGGGAACAAGTCAGTAAATAACAAGTACATGTCTCGACATTCAAGTCCCAAATCAATACAGCAAATCTGAGTCAAATCCCAAGTCCTTACCTGAGACACTGTTACTCTGACTGTCTCTGTCTCTTTGTGCCCAGCTCTGTTCTCTTTGGTGCCTTTGTTAAATAACACCGTTATGAAACATTTATATTCAATGAACCTTTAATTAAATTGCCTTTTACTTCCTTTCTACTTGCTTGGCACTTTGGTACACTGGAAAATAACTGCATGTCTGTTTTTCTTTTCTCTGCTATATTAAGTAATCTGTCTGGCTGACAAACAGACCACAGTAAGACAAACCACACAATCAAATTAGAAAGATGATGCCATGGGTCTTGCCACAAGAGGGCTTAAAGGTGCTTCTCCCTGCCCTAGAAATACGTCTCAAAGTCTACCTTTAGGTGGTGTAGCTCTTGGTGAAAGGTCATTAAATGGTAAACATGCCTCTACGAAACATTCATGACATGTTGCCCAGTTAACAGACTTTGAAAAGGGTGCGTCATTGGACAGAGAGAAGATGGACGATGGTTGTTTTGCTGAATTGCATGCAATTTAGGCTGTTCTGGGCTAAATGGTAGGAGGTGTTGGGAGCATTGTTTCCACGAGGGCATGAACACATAATGAACAGGCTCAAGAGACTGCCCAAACAAAACACAGATACACAGTATTATTTGATCAATTGACAAGCATGAGCAGCTCCCACAGAGTCATTGTCTACCATCTAGAGACATTAGGATCAGACAATAGTTGGGTTCAAGTATTGAGGCTTCTTTGCTTTTATTGCCAATTGATCATTTAATGGACCAAATATGCAACAGGATACCTTATGGAGTGTGTATGCCTTCATGACCACTCATATCTAATCTTGAATCCAGGCTAGAGGAGGTCTAATAGGATACTAGAGCTTCCTTTGAATTGTAGTTTTACCCAATAAACATATCACTCTAATGTTATAATCATTTGTAATCATTATATTAACACAGTACATTTTCTTTGATAATACTTTATAATATGTACTTAATAACATTTTTTGGGGAATCAATGTACAATGAGTCAATGCGTGTTCATATTTGGAATTTGCAACAAGGTAAAAAATTGGTCAGAAATTCACTATTAGTTCATTATTATTAATCATTACATGATTTTTATCTTAACAAATACAACCCAAAATTAGGAAAAAAGTTGGGACAATATGGAAAATACATACTATATAAACACACAGTGTGTTACATTTACAATTTCCATTATGTTGCACACATTGCAAAGGCAAGGCTGCAAAAGAAAAGGGTATGAATACTGGACTGGTCTGAGTGCAGTAATTACCTGTCTAAAATGAAGACTGTGTGGAGACTTTTGACATGAAAATTGTCGCAAACAAAGAACCAAAGACATGTATCCTCTGTGACACATCTTTTAAGTGTGATGAAAAGGAATTACATTACAAAACGGTAAATCCAATTTGGACTGTGTTGCAGGTCTAAAATGCAAATATAGATGTTTATTAACATGAAATAGTTCAGGTTCATACTGTCTGCACTTAAAATAAAAAATCAAAATAAATGTAAGAAACACTGTTTTTTGTATATGCATTTTCCATACTGTCATACATTTTTATGATTTGGGATTGTATATTATTGTGTAAATTGTTAAAATTGGTTTGTGGAGGCTCTCAAGGTTTTGAGTCTTAAAGCTCAAGTCTGACAGTAAAGTCAAAGTCAAGTCTTTTTGGATTAACCGTACAGGTCAATCATCGATCTCCACACATTTCTGTCTTTCATCGATGTGATCCATGAAGTATTCCGGCAGGATAGTGGAGTAGTTTGCCATTGCCATCCAGTTACACGGCTGAGGTGTTTGCATACACAAGTCAATGACAATTTAGAGACACCAATTAACCTAACACGCATGTCTTTGGACTGTGGGAGGAAACCAGAGTAAACCCATGCAGACACAGGGAGGACATGCAGACTCCACACAGAAAGGACCCAGGCCGCTCCATCCTGGAATTGAACCCAGGACCTTAGGACTCGATCATGTGTTATGTGAATTGCTAGTGTGCAAAAATAATATATAAGGAAAAATGTAAATAAAGCTGTCTGGGGTGAAAACCACAAGTGAAACCATATCTGCAATTCTAATATCTCATTTAATTTCCATATGTTTTATTTGAGCAATGGCATTTTATTCTGTTTTTTTGTTGTTTACTGAGCTGTTGATATCCTTTTAAAACTATTTTAACCATTTGTTCTTACAACATTTTAGACATGGAAAGATATGATCACTCAAAAGTAGAATTTTCCTCAAATTGCTTGCCTTGAAGCAGAGTGAAGAAATTCCATAGTGTTGTAGTCTTGTAACAGCTACATTTTACATTATAAATTGTGGTGTACTGATACTATGAAGAAACACCTACCAAACCTACCAACCACAAGCCTTCAGTATCTCCTACTGCAGAGAATTGCACTAATCAGAGACGATGCAGTAAAACATGGCAAATGTTCTGCTTTTAGGAATTCTACTGAAGACTTTGAGCTTCATTAGCACTGTCAATCAAATGTTTTTGAAGAAAAAGACTGAAATGTAGAAAGATTGTTAGTTTAATTGTCAGAATTTATGAGTCACTATCATAGAGACCATTAACGTGTTAATCACCAAACACAGGCACAGATTTATACTGTTTGCTTATTCACATTACACATATCTTGTGTACTTGGACAAACTAGCTTTCTTCACTTTTTTCATTACATCTATCGTACATAAATGTTCATATATGCTGGAGTGATTGAATATATTATATATTTAATTTAGTAAATGTGTGGTGTTATAAAACGTCTTAAAACAAACTACCATAATGCCTATACTTGGACAGAATACATTTTCAAAGAGACAAACAGGTTGTGATAATGATGACACTTTCATAGCAATATTATCTGTATCATATAAAAATTGATAGCTTAGAATCAAACTGTATCTCAAGTCCTTCCACTTTATGCTGCCATTGCAGTTTTGTATAAAGAACCCACTTACACAAAGTTGTTCTGTATGATCTGTTCTGATCGTTAAGGTGAGCCATTTCCATCACGATGGGGGCTGTTTTCATGATGACAACATTTCTTTACACAGGCCACAAGGAAATACCTATTTTTTCTGGAGTGTGAATATACTTCATATGTATAGCCCTTGCAGTCACAATGTAAATATAAACAGTTTTGATATATTAGACATTACCATCATCAATATAATTATTGTGGGAATGTATACTAGACAGTTTGCATTTCATCTCCTAGATGCATAACAGCTGTTCCATAGTGGTCCAACACAATATTAAGACGTTCATGTAGTTTCTTCACATGTCATCCATTGTTTGTATTGCAAAACACACCGAACACAGTGTGCTCTGTGCTATTATTAAAATAAAATAAAAAACTGCTCTGATCTATTCAAAGTCTATGAGAGGGCTAGGTAGGGGTCGACATTGCACTTTATAACCGTAACTGTCTAATTGCAAGATCATAAATACAGAGTAGGGCACTCTAGCTGGCTAATAATGATGGGTGTGCAGCAGTTTGAAAGAATGTTGTAAGTACATATTAGATTCAAGATTCAAAGCTTTATTGTCATATGGACAGTAGGAAAAAAGTTTCCCTGCCCAAT
>JAYJMA010000024.1:4194204-4205177 GCA_036873895.1 Parotocinclus cabessadecuia
TGTCTCTGTGTGTGTGTGTGTGTGTGTGTGTGTGTGTGTGTGTGTGTGTGTGTGTGTGTGTGTGTGTGTGTGTGTGTCTCCACATTTTCTGGACAGGTTTCTGGATTACCTCTCTGATCTGTGTGTGTCTATGAATAAATCCATCCCTGTCACTCAGGAGCTCATTTGTAATGCAGTGCTGGACCCAAACAATGCTGACATCCTCATAGAGACCAAGTGAGCTATTATACCTGCAGCCACCTTTAATTTTTCATTAAAATATGTGACCTGATTACATTCCCTAGATGAACTGTTTATTTTAAGAACATAATGTGTTTCATTAGTAGTTTAATTGCGTACACATGGGTTATTCAATGTTAACTATTATTTTTAACCTGTTGTTTGTTATTGCACTATTATCGCATTAGAAATTGATCCAATTAGGATCCGGTTGATCCTTAAAGGATCCACAAGCTTTTGGTGTGTTGTGTCCTTTCGACCTTTAGTAGGACTAACTAGGCCTTTTAAATGATGCTAGGCAATATGACTTAAAATCAGTATTACGATTAATTTAACACTTGGCCTCAATTACAATTAATGAATTAATATTTTGATTTCGGGTTGATTTGTTGTTGTGTTTGCCCTTATAGTTCACTGATAATGTTTGTATTGTAAATGGTTCAACTTAAATCTGGAATATTCTTTTTACCAAGTGTGTGTCATTGTGATTTTAAAGTAACTGAAGGAAACCATAAATAGTTAATCTCTGTATTATTTATTTAATATTGCAACCAATTGAAATCCTTTGTGATTTAGTAGGACGTGACATCGGTTATTATGTTATAATATTATTATTATTATTATTATTATTATTATTATTATTAACTCCTTGAATTTTTTTTTTCATACTGTATAGCAAACATGCAGTGGGTAACATATTAATAGAATGATAAAAAATATTAACAGAATTAAAAGCAGACAAAATCAAAATAAACAACGTGGGCAAGCTGGTCAGTTAATAGTTCTGAATGTTGATTCATTTTGGCTTTATTTTTCTGCCCTACTTCTAAAGCAGCTATGGACAGTAACTGATACAGCGACCGGAAATATGTGTCATATCTGTCAATAAATCTAAAAGTTGCAGTGAAATCCAATGCTAGAGTGATGTGCTTTTGATAGTCACTGGAGCTTAAGAATATGTCGTATAACAAGGAGATGCCTTATGTTTTTACAGTTGATAATAAGCAGAACCCAGTGGAATTGGGTTTACTGTTGAACAATGTGATGTGATGCAATGCCATAACTTTACAGGACTGTGCAAACATTTTAGGCCACTACTAGGTTTGTTGTTTCAGCAATGGTATAAAGACCAAACATTTCACCCTTGGATGCATCCGTTGAAAACTCTGGATTATAGTCCTTCACTGTGTTCCTGAGTTATAAGCATCACCTTTACATGATCACTTACTTCCTCCATATTATTGTCAGGCTGGTGTTATCTCGGTTTGAGGTCGATTCCTTGAATGTCGGAGAGCCTACGGTGGAGGCAGAGGAAGATGTGGAGGAGGTGTGGCTATTTTGGAAAGACAGCACAAAAGAAATTCGGAGCAAGAGCATTAGGGAGCTGGCACAGGATGCCAAGGAGGGCCAGAAAGAGGACCAGGAAGTTGTCAGCTATTACAGGTAAACCACTGCAGAACTGAGAATGTTGTCAAATTAAGGAATATTTTAAAATGGTGCATAAGCTAGAAGAGGTGCACTTTGCATTGTAAAATGAAAATCCCCAATACCAGAACAGCGTAAAACAAATCACCCTCTCCTGTCCTCAGGTACCAGTTGAATCTGTTTGCTCGAATGTGCCTCGACCGTCAGTATCTGGCCATCAACAAAATCTCAGGTCAACTGGACGTGGATCTGATACTGCGCTGCATGTCAGATGAGGACCTGCCCTATGACCTACGTGCCTCTTTTTGCCGCCTCATGCTGCACATGCATGTTGATCGTGACCCTCAGGAGCCTGTAACTCCTGTGAAATATGCTCGTCTCTGGTCGGAGATCCCCTCCAAGATTGCCATCGATGAGTGCGTTCACTCTTTTTTTTTTTGTAACATATTTGACCTCCAGCATTTCCCAAGCATCCAGGTAGCTGTAGTGTCTGGGAAAAGTATTTTGTCTTCCACAATTCATAACTCGATCACGTAATAAAATCTAATGTGCAGCTTGGGTCTATGGGAATATCTTATGTATTATAATATCTTTATGGGCACAGGAAGTTGCATCACTGTTTTTAGGATGTATCTACATGGTCGAGAACAGTAGAGAAGAACCAGAATTTGTCTGGAAGATTAACATAATGACAGTATGTAGAAATAAAACATTAACTGAGCAGGTAATCGGAAACCAGAATTACCTCTAGAAAAATACAGGGACTGCACATTCTTCTACAGTTTGTATTGTTCACATTACTGGCCACTTTATTAGGTACCCCTGGCATTACCAGGTTGGACCCCTTTTTGCTTTAAGTCTATGTGGCATAGAATCAGCAAAGAAGCATTACTTAGAAATTTTAATCCATACTAACATGATTGCGCATTTATAATTTGGTTTTCTCTTTCCAACACATTTCAAAGGGGCTCTATTAGATTGAGATTTAGGGGCTGTGGACCCCATTTGAGTACAGTGAAGTCTTACGGGAAGTAGAACATGATAACATGGTAATCTAGGGTCATAAAAAGATGGACGTTGCAACCATACTTATTTGGTGCCTATATATATATATATCTCCCCACACCACCATCACCAGTTCTCTGAAACATTGATATAAGGCAGCATAAGTCTGTGCTTTCATGTTGTTTGCACTGGACCCTACCGTCCGAATGTCACAGGACACCTCTAGACCCATCAGACTTGGCAATTAATCTTCTGTTGTCCAATTTTGGTGAACTAGTGCATTCTAGCATCAGGTTCCTGCTCTGGGCTGAAACGGGTGACACCACTGCTGCTGTAGCCCATTTGCTTACCTTGCAAGGATTGACATGTGCATTTAGAGATGCACTTCTGCATACCTTGTTTGTAATTAGTGGTCATTTGAGGTACTGCTGCCCTTCTATCAGCTCAGACCATTCTGACCATTCTCATCCTGTGACCTGCACCTCACTGGATCATTCTCTGTAAACCTTAGAGATGGCTGTGCATGAAAGTCCAATTAAAAGCTCAGTCCAGAACATCTAGAATCACCAACCATGCCAAGTTCAAAGTCACTTAAATCACTTCCTTCCAGTTCTGTAGCTCTGTGGTTGCTGCCACATGGCTGGCTGATTAAATATTTGCATCAAGAGCAGTCGAATGGGTGTATCTAATAAAGTGGCCAGTGAGTGTGTATTTAAAAGTCTGTCACTGTCTGGACATATAGGCTAATCATATGGGTGGTTATTGGTATATAGGTCTGTTTTATTTCTGTGCTTGATGCTCACAGTTTGCTCGCTGTTCTTTTTGCAGTTACGATAATGATGGCACCACTAGAGATGAAATCAAGGAGAGGTTCGCTCTCACCATGGACTTTGTGGAGAATTACCTAAGGGACGTTGTCTGTCAGAATATTCCTTTCTCAGACAAGGAGAAAAACAAACTCACGTTTGAGGTAGAGTCTATAGTGACACACTGTGTTGAATGTGCTCTATAGACTGAATCTGTAATTTTGCATTGGTGCTTCTACAGGTCGTGAACTTGGCACGAAACCTCATTTACTTCGGCTTCTACAGCTTTAGTGACTTGCTGCGGCTGACCAAGATCTTGCTAGGCATACTAGATTGTGTGCATGTCAGCACGATATATCCCATCAACAAAATGGAGAAAGGCGACGAGAACAAAGGTGACATGAAGGGTTTTATTAGTCAATTCTGCAGTAGTGGTTTTATATGGCTAGGAGTATGTACAGTAACTGCAATGGTATAAATACACTGTGTCCGATCACTTGTATTGTGATATCATTTCTTTTTGAGAACTCATCTCCCAATATCCTGATAAAATTTGACTTCTTAAATGTTCCAGTTAATGTGTCAGGGTCACCCCTATGTCATGAGCTGTGAACCTCTCTCTCTCTCTCTCTTCCTCTCTCTCTCTGTCTCTCTCTCTCTCTCTTTCTTTCTCTCTCCCTCTCCCCCTGTAGGTAGTAATGTTATGAGGTCTATCCATGGTGTTGGGGAGTTAATGACCCAAGTAGTGCTGAGAGGGGGTGGTTTTATGCCCGTCACCCCTGCAGCACCCCCGGATGCAGAGGTGGGCAAAACTCAGACAGAGCCAGAGAAGGAGGACATCCTGGTGATGGACACAAAGCTAAAGATCATTGAGATTCTACAGGTAGCATGGGTGCCATGTCTGTTTTCATTCACAGATTTTTACATTCACAGGCTGTTACTGTCTAACTGAAGGCTGTTTTGGATCAGACGGATGCGTGTAGTTGTATATTTAATGTTGACGTTAAGTTTATTAAATGAGATTTTATAATATAACTACCAACAACTGACATAATACCTCAAATAACTACATTAAACACCTGGCAGGTGGTCCGGAATTCCCTACTCAACAACAAGCACTGCAAAAAGATATCACTATAAAGCTGAAAACCTACCCGCAAAAAAAAAAAAATGCAAAGATTGTTACACTGGACACTCCTGATTTACCCACTCTCACTTGATAAGGGAAAAAGAAAGCCCACTCTGACTCCTGCCACATCCTAATCACCATCATTCACATATTAACTTAATTCCCAAAGTACCCAATATAGAGACAACGTTAGCCAGAACAATGGACATTTTAACTCTAACAAAATACTTAACATAACCAGAGGGCTCTTACTATGTGTGCAAAATATGTTTAAACATGCCGCTAATAAAGGAATACAAATTTTATTGGAATGTATAGGAAAATAAAAATACTGTAAGGTGTATAACACTGTGTACAGTAGTAATATAGGTAGAGACTGTAAAGTTTGAAATCATAAAGTATGGCTCTATAAAATAAGTAAATAATTCGAAACATTTTCTTTCCTTGCTTTGTAGTTCATTCTGAATGTGCGACTAGACTACAGAATATCATGTCTGCTGTGCATCTTTAAAAAGGAGTTTGACGTGAGCACCACTCAAATTGACACTCAGACTAATGCCAATGCTAATGCTAGCGCTAATGGAACAGCTACTGCCAGTGGGGATGGACCTAACAGCATCCCAGGTAAGTCATTCAACCATGATCTGAATATATCAGCAATATTTTTCTTTGTTTGTTTAATAAATCTTTTTTTCTCCTCAGCACTAGATTTTGAGAAAATTGAAGAGCAGGCTGAGGGAATCTTTGGTGCAAGGTATGACTTTATTCGGACGCTATGGACTATGGATCATTTTCTTACGTTTCTATTCCTGTTATATCTTTTTCATGGGAGGTCTATTCCCGGTTTAGTAAAACATCTCAAGTTTTTCCATTAAGGGAAGAATCCCCTTACCCAAGGGAATTACTTAAGGGTGTTGCATAAAATTCCTCAGACTTTTCACTAAACTTAGGGAAAACAGAAAGAGATTTACTAAGACAACTGAGGTTTTATTGCAGTAGAGGTCCATTGTTTCCATGACAACGACTCATCAGTTTGGGGGAAAAAAGTTCACAGAACAGGAGAGCTGCCGTAGCGGCTTTTCAATCAAAATGGGTAACCAAGAAAAGGAAACCGGACTGGATTGAAAAGTGAATTCTTTTGTTCTGTATTAGCAGAAGAAAGGCAGTTTTATTAAGTCAGTTCATTTCAGCAATAATTACAGGGGAAATGTCAGTTAAGAGCGACTGCTACGCTGTGAACAGCCCAGCATATGGTAGATGATAAACTGGAAAGTAGGTCATTACATAAATTGACCAGTAATCAATTCAATAAATGTTAATCATACTGATGTTCTACAAGATTTACTCTATTTAACATTGGTACACTCACACTGGTACAAACTCATCTTTAAAAACCTTCAAAACTCTAAGAGAATTACAAAACTCTAAGTGCTTAATGCAACACTTTGTTTTAGAGGTTTTACTTAGGGTACCTTTAACACTGAAGGGAACATTTAATGGTTTATGACCATTTCCCTTATGAAAACCCTTAAGTTGGGCACAAAAGGCATTTTATCTGCAAGAGATGTTTAACCCCTTGAGGATCAAGGGACATATCTGTCCTATACTTTTAAATGGACGCCAAATGCCATTGAAACAACCTACAGTCCTAAAATGGTTCAAGCAAAGTGCCGGCATTAAGTGTTTCTTTCTTAACCTTTTCAGGGCTGTATGTAGTTTTACTCATGTCCATTTTAAAAGTATGGGACAAATATGTTGAGAACTTGCTCATATTCTAGAGAACACAGAGTATGGGCAAAAGTGTGCCCTGGACAAGATGCCTGGCAGGGGTCGTTGCTGCCATGCTGATGGGTGTTTATCCTCCCCTTTGGCCTCCCTTTCTTTGGGCACAACAAACTGTGTCTGTGTATGACCTGGCCAGAAGGCACTTCATTGATTTAATTCGGGGTCATCACAGCGGTGGGCTGGTCTATTACATGGCTGCTTCACCCTAGTGCCGGAAATGTATTTTATATACAACACATTTTCTGTATTGACAAATCATGTACCTTAGAAGTTCGTTATTGTTATCCACTCAGCGAGGAGAACACACCACTGGACCTTGACGACCATGGAGGCAGAACATTCCTAAGGGTTCTTCTGCACCTCACTATGCATGATTACCCTCCACTGGTGTCTGGAGCTTTACACCTGCTCTTTAGACACTTCAGCCAGAGACAGGAGGTCCTCATGGCTTTTAAACAGGTAAACACAAAGAAGACATTGGCATTTCCCCTTCTTTTCTCATACGCTTTTTTTTGGCTTTAGTGTATGTTTGGAACAACTCTAGGGTCTTTATTCGAAAAATCCATTAAATTGATAGTTTGATCCATTTGCCTGATAGTTCATAATAAAAAATAATGACACATTAGCAGAAAATAATATTCTCACTATATATATATATCACATCATATATTTTACATTTATGTCACTATCAATCACTACAATTATTACAATCCAAGCAATTGTGGGTTAAGGGCCTTGTTCTGGGACCCAACTGTGGCAGAGGTGGGATTTGAACCCTGAACCTTAACCACTAGGCCTTTTCTTTATTGAACATTACTGACTGAGCAGAATCCATACAATTTCTACAATCTTTTTGTCATTTGCAAACATATTTGTGCAGTGTAAAAACAACTTATGTAGTATTATTATGCATTCGTCTGATTTAAAGAAAAAAAGGCATATTTAAGTATCACCGTGAATTCCACGACCAGAGTCTTTATTTCTTTAGACGAAACAGTAAGTCTTGACCTGCATCTTACTAACTGTACTCTCTCCATCTTTAACCCTGTCTCTTAGGTCCAGCTCCTGGTCACTAGCCAAGATGTGGATAACTACAAACAGATTAAATCTGACCTGGACCAGCTGCGCTCCATCGTGGAGAAGTCTGAGCTATGGGTGTATAAGCGTCAGGGGGATGAAGCTATGGATGGAGGGGACGGTCCTGTGGAATCGGACAACAAAAAGAAGGTTGCACAAACAAGCACTAAATGTCTTTTGTGTTTGATTGCATTTCATGCCAACCCGAATAAACTATGTAAATGAAGGCCATCATGTGTAGTGTTGTCACCTTTCTTTCCTTCCCTTCTATGATAATTCATTGCTATTCTGTCTTATGCAGTGTTAAATCACATAAGGGTATATTGTTTTACATTGATGCTGTTAGAACTGCATGTTTCATAATCGTTTCTGTAGTGTGCTCTAATAAGATCAATCCTGAGCAAGTATCCAACGCTATTCTGTTTAAATTTCTGTTTAATGATTGCTGTTGTGGATTTTACTCTTTATCCAGGGTGACTCCAGTGGCACGGACAAGAACAAACCTGAGAGCACTAGCAGCTACAATTACAGGGTTGTCAAGGAGGTAAAGTGTGCCCTATTTCAGTAGTAGCATTGTAGAGCACACACACAATTAAGGACATAGACACTTGCAACTAGAGCTATAAAGTAGAGGTGCACCAACTAATCGGATGGTGACCGGAATTGAGTGGTTTATTGGCCCGTGATCGGCCATAACTAGTGTCAGTCTCATATTACTGATTATGTGAAAGTCACATTTACACTTGTCTACAGCCACACACAAACAGCACAGTGATTTTTACCAACTTTAATTCAGAATTCAGTTTATGTGTGTACAGAGCTTTAAACATGGCTCTGTCACTCATGGGCTTGCTTGAGACTGCTGCCGACGCATGTTAATGGTGAATAAGTGTTAGTTAGTTCAGTTATGCTTTGGTTGTAGCTTAGTAGTTAAATATTCTGTTAGTATAAAGTGCAACACTAACGAGGGGGTAGTGAGACTAATGAGGGAGTAGGGATATATTCCGGACAGAGCCATGTCTTCAGTGTGAAAGCTCTTCAGACCGCTGGGTTTTGCAATACGCGCATGGTGAAAACAAGCCGTGGAGGAACAACCCCAAAAATGTTCGGAACAACAATTTTAATAAGCGGCATCACTCAAATTTAAAGGACATTACTCCGCTAAGAGGAATGTGACAAAACTAGCTAGCGCGAGCACAGAGCCAAGCACAAGCCATTAGCCCTGCTGTTATTTTGTCTAACAATAAAGTAGTTTTCATTAAAAAGTAAAGTTAAACAGTAATGGTTCTGGTTCTCCTTATTGTATGTTAAAATACATTGGCAAATGGAATCGGCCATAAAGTACCATAAAATATGAATGTAGCATAAATTGCTTTTCACACACCACTAATAAAATAAAAAAACTGTCAGTGGAAAAGCAGAGCCCATTAACTGATTTTTTTTTTTTTATAAGAAGGAAGCAGTTTATCTGCAGTTAAGATCCTCAAATAATAGACGCTTGGTTTTTGATTCAGGTGTATGGTTTAATTAAGGTTCATTTCATTATTCAAACCATTTTGTGGAGCAATGTATGGTACATTCAGATTACAGAGTTTGACTTTATTCAGTTGACTTTCAGAAATCAAAAGAAAAAAAAAGAAAACCTAAAAGAGCTTTCTGTTTCTCTCTCAATTTCTCTCAAGATCCTGATAAGACTCAGTAGGTTGTGTGTGCAGGAGGGAGCATCAGGAAAGAAGAGTAAGAAACAACAGCAAAGGTTGCTGAGGAACATGGGAGCTCACTCAGTGGTGCTCGAGCTGCTTCAGATACCCTATGAGAAGGTAAGCTTTCTTATGCGAAAAATCTACGAGACCTGAAAACCAGTCATTAAAGAGCTCCAGTGCTGAATCTACTCGATTTATAGTAGTGTGTCTGTGTGTGTCTGTGTGTGTCTGTGTGTGTCTGTGTGTGCTAATGTGCATTTGCTGGTCGGTGCGTGGTTGACAGGGTGAGGATGTCAGGATGCAGGAGATTATGAAGTTGGCTCACGAGTTCCTCCAGAATTTCTGTGCTGGGAACCAGCAGAACCAGGCATTGCTCCATAAGCACGTTAACCTCTTCCTAAACCCAGGGGTGAGTCCATAAAACAGGTTACCTACTGCCTAAATGTTGGCCCTTGGTCAGACGACAATTTTTTTACTTTCTTATAAGAAGTTAATGCCCATCTATACATGTCCAAATCTTAAATATGTCATGTTAACGAACCAGTCATGTTCTTAGCATTTTACTGAAAATATTGGAAACAAACGCAGTGACACATGAAACAACCCCTGATACAAAATCCGTTCAGTGATGCAAACAACATACAAAGAAACAAATAGACCTCCAGCCTGGATCTAAAGGCAAAAGCTAGTAGCCAGAGTGATAGCGCTAGCAGCTGCCATTTCATTAAAAAAACAACCAACTAGCCAACTGACTTGTTAGGTCTTAAAATAAAAGATGGTTCCAGAGCTTACAGGACCCTTTAAACCTCTTGGGGGTATTGGAGACATACAGGTTAAGTATTGTAAACTGTGGCACAGACTTAGCAGCTGGATTTGGCATTGTGTTGCTCCTGACAAAGGCAGGATTCACCATGAGACCTCTATGCTCAAACCTGACAGTTGTTGGGTCCTAAATGGAACCATTGTTAAAGAAAAAATACTTTACTTACTCAGCAGATGTTTCCTTTAATGAACATGTTCTTTAAATTATTACTGAAAAATAATTGACTTACAAAACAGAAGAAACTACAAAAATGTGTCTAAAAATGTTATTCTACCAATTATCGCCTCAGAGGTAAGCACTCGAACCAGAGGCATAAAGATCGGGTGGGGCATTTTTCTCTGAGCTTTACAACAGATGCATACAACCATAATTCTTAAGTTAAAGGTCTGGAAGACCATTAAAATGTATTGTAGAAGCAGAAACTGATACGAAATCTTGCAACACTGCCTTGGACCTGTAGGAAAGTTTGGCTGCCCTAACCTGTAGTGTGCAGTGAAATCTTTAGAATAAAACCTGCGATCTCATTCTCCATATCCTGCATTGTGTGTTCATTGGGTATAATAAAGTTTAACACTCTGAATGAGGTTGAAATGCTCTGTCTCTCTGTTGTCTCTTTATAGATCCTAGAGGCTGTCACCATGCAGCACATCTTTATGAATAACTTCCAACTGTGCAGTGAGATCAACGACCGCGTGGTGCAGCACTTTGTGCACTGTATTGAGACACACGGACGCCACGTGCAGTACCTCAAATTCCTGCAGACCATTGTCAAGGCTGAAAACAAGTTCATCAAGAAGTGCCAGGATATTGTGATGGCTGAGGTCGGTCATATGTGAAACTCACTGGATTCTGTTTAAAGGAAAATTCTAATGTATAATTGTAATATCAGTATTAATGGTGTGTGTGTGTGTGTGTGTGTGTGTGTGTGAGCGAGAGCGAGAGAGAGACAGATGGCAAGCCCTCTGTTCTCCACATGTCTCACACTGCTCCTTATGATATCA
>JAYJMA010000024.1:4205277-4216290 GCA_036873895.1 Parotocinclus cabessadecuia
GAGCTGCCCAAGGTGTAGACTGGAGTATCTTTACTCCAGTGCAACACAGACAGACAAAAAAAAAATGAAGGCTCATTTTGAGTTTGCCAAAAGGCATGTGGGAGACTCCTAATGTATGCAGGAAGATGCTCTGGTCAGATGAGACCAAGATTGAACTTTCAGACTCAACCATCATAAAACCAACGCGTCTCATCACCCCAAGAACATCATGGATATTTTTCAGCAGCAGGGACTGGGAAACTGGTCTGAGTTGAAGGGAAGAGAAATAGCGTTAAATACAAGGATATTCTTGAGCAACACCTGTTTTGGTTCGTCGGTGATTCGAACCTGGGACAGAGGTTCACCTTCTAACAGGACAATGACCAAAGCATATTGCTAAAGTAACACTCGAGTGATTTGAGGGGAAACGTTAAAATGTATTGGAATGGCCTACTCAAAGCCTAGACCTTAATCCAGTTGAGAATCTGTGGTCAGACTTAAAGACGCAAGCAGAAACGATCTAACTTGAAGGAGCCAGAGGAATTTTGTCTTGCGGAATGGGCAAAACTCCCAGTGGCAGCTTATAGAGACTTATTCAAAGGGACTTGTCGCTGTAATTGCCGAAAAAGGGTCTCAAGTGTACCTCATGTTTATTGATCATCTAATGTAATTTATTGAATAATGTATTGTAATAATGTAGTACAGTATATTTCCCAGCGCTGATCAATCCTGTCATGACGCCCTACCTCACTAACTGCTGACTTCAACATCAGAGAGCACTACAGTATTGCTACTGAGTATTTATTACTGCAAAGACTCAAAATTATGAGTACGATGTCTGCCAAATGTGTATTTATGTTTATAATTATATTCCTAGTATAAAGTCAAAATGTCGTTGGGTCAGCGTAAACAGGGACCTAGAAGACTTAGACACGTTGCTCGAGAAACACTGCAACTCGAACCGCTTAAAGTACAGACATGGTTCAAACACCATTATATAGATAATCATACTGTAGTGGCCTATGGTTTTTCTCTGAATGTATTCGATTGATTGTTTTTATTAGATTTAAGTTTAAACATTTTGTGTCTCCCATGTTAATGCGTTGATGGAATGTTCAGATTCAAATCTCAACTGACAAAATTCAAATTGTAACTGAAATCGATGTGCTTGCTCCAACAGTATTGGGACATGTCCTCTCAATACTGTCAAAAGTATTTGAACATGCCCATAGAACCCAGCAGGAAACCAGCTAGCAACAGGTGGTTGTCCGGACACCATAGCAACCACCTAGTAACACTATAGCAACCACATAGAACATCATTGCTACCATCTAGCAACACCATAGCAACCACGTAGTAACCACCTAGCAACATCATAGCAATGCCAAAGCAACCAAATGCAATCAGATAATCCTTTGCTAGCATCCAAAAGTTTTGGGACACAAGCCACGTACTTGCCATTTGCCACATTTCAAGCAGTTGTAGTTCCATCCCTAGTTTTGGCACATAATGCATAATTTTATTTGTACGTTCCATACTAAGTCTCAATCTCTCTCTGCCGTCATTGTTTTTCTGCTTTTCTTTTTGTCTTCCCACGTAGCTGGTTAACGCCGGTGAGGATGTGTTGGTGTTCTACAATGACCGAGCCTCATTTCAGACGCTAGTACAGATGATGCGTTCAGAGCGGGACCGGTTGGATGAGAACAGCCAGCTCATGTACCACATCCACCTGGTCGAACTACTGGCCGTGTGCACCGAGGGCAATAATGTCTACACTGAAATCAAGTGCAACTCACTGCTACCCCTGGATGACATTGTCCGTGTGGTCACCCATGAGGACTGCATTCCTGAGGTCTGATTATGGGGCCAGGTTTGAGTCGGTGTAGTTTAGCTTTGGCAGCCATCCTGGCAGTTACATGATTCTAAGTTGCTTGTGTCATTGGGAACAGGGTTTTTACTTAAAGGGAAGTCTAGTAGGTGTCTGTCATTTGTCATGTTATTTACAAAGATAAGACAGAACATTAACACCACTGACAGGAGAAAAGAATATGATTGACAGATTTATTGTTTTACCTTTTTTGAGCATTTTAAGTGGCTGCTATTTTTTTTTTATTTAATTTTTTCAGCATGCAGGGTTTTTTTATGATTGACTTTGGGTAATCAATAGACACACACGGGGGGTTTATTTTGTCATTATAAAAGAGATTAATTTGTATTTGGTATTTGGATTCTCATTCAGCAATTTGTTTCTTCGTATTGATAAAACATTTTTAAAAATGGCTGGAACTTTTATAGTCCGATTAACCTAAATAACCTTGTGGTAGAAGGATTCATACATTCAGGATTGCATCAGATTCAGCTAAATAGGAAACTGTAAAAGACAGCTGCGGAATAAACATCATCTCGTGGTTGATAGCTGCCCATTTCTGAGTCCGCTGAACCAGACGTCTCAATTTCTAGGCATAAAATACATTGTACAAGGTACAATTAGTGCAGCTGAGGACGATGGATCTTGCTCAAAGACCACCGGTGGCAGCCTAGTAGACTTAAACCGCATGAATCTAACCTTGTACGATTAATCAGGTTGAATACTGGGTAAAATTGTAAACTAGTTCAAATGAATTAAAATTGTAAATTCATTGTAGCTTCGTTATATCTAAAATATCATTCAGTGAAAACATTCCTTTTTTATTTTAGTTTTAAATAAATTAAAAGAAGCATCTTTAGTTCCCGATTAAAAGAAATTTTGCGTTTGAAATAAATATGGGAGCTTTACATATGACCCTGTAATGTTCAGATCACTTAAATGGAACACGACATCATCAGTCTCCACATTGGACACGTGTTTAACCTATATAAAATAAATAATTTGGTTGTGGCCCAGCAGCATTCAGGTTTTTGAAAAAGGGGAGCTCAATATTTGAACAAGTGAGCGTGTATGATGATTGTGTTAGTGTTATTGCTGTCATGTTCAAGTATAAATATTACATACCATAAAGCAGCAACGTATCGTAGAATTCTAAGGGTTAAAGTGGCTGTACCGTCTCCGTTTTTTTGGATTATTAAAAGACGTGATTTTTCAATATAAACACATAGACCTTGGGTTAGTTCTTTAGTTTCCACCTCCATAATCTATGACCAAACCTTGAGTGTGAATTGGTTAAGAGGTAATTTGATTAGATTTGAATTATACAATTAGAAAGGTCAAACTTTTCTATATGACCTTTCTGAGGAAATTCCCCTTTATACACACAGTCTGTACGTCTGTTTAGTTGAAAAAAGTACTCCTAGATAGTGATAGATAGATATTGATGTCACAGTGGTTAAGGGTCTGAACTGTTCAGATCTCGACCCTGCCAAATGCTTCCACCCTTAGTCAGGCTGATTTGCGAGTTGGAAGCTTGTTGAGCAAAGAGAATTTGCTAAATGCTGCATAATGTTGTACATATATTATATATATTTTTTCTTGTTTGCTTGCAGGTGAAGATTGCCTATATTGACTTCCTAAACCACTGCTACGTGGACACAGAAGTGGAGATGAAGGAGATCTACACAAGCAACCACATGTGGAAGCTCTTTGAGAACTTCCTAGTGGACATATGCAGGGTATTTTGTTTCTTATTTGTCAGAGGCAGACTTGTCCATCTACATCAGAATGCTTTTTTAAAATCTAGCAGGAAATCTCTTGATGTGATCTGTTACTGTTCTTTTATTTGATATGATTGTTGTAGTGGAGTTACGTAAAGGTAATAGAAAACAGGAACTTTCTGGTAACGTATAATATTTTTACTTTGACAGCTATATAAGTAGCTGCAGAGTCAAAGGTTTTGAGAAGACCTTGGGCCGTAGCCATAAAGAGTCTTGGCACTAAGAATTTTCAAGTTTTTCCAAGTTTTCACTTGTTCTTGTCAGGGTTTCCAGCAGCTGACTCTTGCGTCCGAGCCACAGCAGCTGTTACTATTGTAATATTATTGACAAATAGATGTGTATATAAATTATTTAAAGCAGTTTTATAGGCTTTTAGGTCAGAAGCCGGTATAGTGGAGGACATGTTTTTTTCATCCAGAAGCCATTCATACCATACGGTTAAAACGTATATGTTGTATTAAAATTGTATTTTGTAGATTTTATTTTTACAGACACACAGTACTTTGTATATCTTCATGTTTTAGTGAATGTTTAGTCATTTTTCTTTGCTTTTATTGGTTATGAAGTTAATGAGTTGTAGAGAGCAACATACAGTATAAATTGACACAATACATAATCTTCCATCTTTGGAAGAGAAAAACATGTTTAAAGTGTAATTATGGTTTTAGAAAGAAAAGTGGATTCATTTATTTAAAAAAAACATTCACTTTGGCTTCTTCAGTCTCTGTAAAGGGTAAAGAAACAACAAATCACATGGACCACCAAGCTCCAACCAATCAGGACCATAGTGATGCACAGAATTAAATATTCTTGAGCAAAATCAAAACTGAGATTTTAAACCCGCAAATAATAGTTTTAGATCCTGTCCTTAATTTCAAAACTTACATTAGGGCTCTGCTCACAATTTCTTTTCTCCATCTCTGGATTATAGTTTGTCTTTGCAGACCTTTCAGCAACCCGACCACCAGACTACCACAATCTCTTTGTAACTGCCCCTCATTTTTCACCTTTACAACCCAGCACAAATCTAATCTCAGCTCTTTTTGCAGTATTTACTTCGTTCTGCTTCTTGATTATTTTTTAACATGTTCTGTACAGTGACATTGGGTATTATAAGGCGACAAATATATGGAACATTTGAACATGGATTTTATTCTGATTATTATTATTATTATTACACCTGATTTTCAGTCAGTCTCTTCCCCTACATTTTTTTTAGATATCTACACAGGACAATCGCCAAAATGTCCAGTATGTTCAAATGCTCGTTCGCCCACTATATGCTCTTTTTCTGTAAAAAAAAAAATATATATATAAAAAATCCCATTTACTTGACATCACAGCAACATTCGCACAGACATAGTTTGCTCAATTTTCGAGCAACAAGCATTTAATTTACACTCTTGGCTCACTTTTTCTCACTCTTTAAAAAAATCATCGCATTAATTTCCAGTGGCCTCACTCTAGTGATGGCACAAAGGAAAGATCATAGCACACTGTATAAAACACAGATCTCCTTTTCCTAAAATCCTTATATTTTCACATAAAAACTCCATGTTTCAGCCATAGCTGTTAAACCTCAAAATATCTAATTAGTTGAGTAATTGAGTCCAGTAAGTCAGGCTTTTACTCCATAGAGTCCCATTGTATTTTGAGTCTCTCAGATTTATAGATTCCTGCTTTTTAACGCTTTTTACGCTGTCATAGTTCAGTGAATTTTAACTTTAATAAATTGATACTTTTGGAGTTATAATTTATTTAGGACCTGCAACTTCACTCAAGACAAGTCTGATTCTATTAAAATTAAGCTGTTGTTACACAAAAATTAGGGGATATTTCAACAGCTAGAAACGACCCGGTCTTGGACCCTCGTGTGGCTAGAATCGACCTTACATGGAGGGTCCGGTCGAGCCAAGCACGTGTTTCTGAGGGTACGAGGTACAGAGCGTGGACCTTTAAGTTAGATGGTGCTGTTCCTTTTAGGCTTTGTAGGCAAGCTTCAGGGTTTTGTATCTGATACGGACAGGGATATTTCTTAAGAAGATATTTTTCATGTATATATAAATATCCCCTATTTTTAGTGAGCAAAGCTATTTGCTTTGGCCATAACAGTTGAAAACTTAAAAGCTAATGGTATTGACTACTGACCAAAAGATCCAGAGTTCCAAGTCTCAACACTGCTTGGCCCATGATTCCTTACGTTCCATGTATTGTATGGTTGATTGAAGTTTCGCTGGAAATACCTTTTCTGTATGTAAGTGAGCCATTTGGAAGGCGAGCCTTAAAAATCAAACAGCCATACTGCGCAACATTACGTGACTTGGTCTCCGCACAGTATCTTGAGTTTCATCCCAGTAAGACCGCATGAACAGTGTAGGTTTTGTTCCAGTCATCTCTGGTATTTTGTGCGATCTTTGGGGGGTTTGTATCATCGAGCCTATCCTTGTACGTACGTGTTGCATCTGTTATTTGTGACACAGGATGGGTGAATCAGCAACGCGTTGTGACTTTTTACTCATCAGAGCCACTAATGGTGTTAATTCCTGCACCTTGCATGTTGTTACTGTCTGCTTACAGGTCTGCAACAGCACAAGCGACCGCAAACACGCTGACTCCACGCTGGAGCGCTATGTTACCGAGACGGTCATGAGCATTGTCACCACCTTCTTCAGCTCTCCCTTTTCTGATCAGAGCACCAGTTTACAGGTAATTATCGACAGATGATTAATCGACTTCATCTCTAACATGGGGTTCGCATTGGAATCGATTTTGCATTGGAAGTGAATGGTTTTTCTTTTTTTTTTTTTCTTCTTTATTTGTAATTGCAGTGTTTTTTGCATTTATTTTGTTTATGAAGCGCTTAAATTGCTAGTGGAAATAAGTGCATGTTTATAGCCTTATTCCCTTCCTTTATCTAGGTGGCACGTCATATGTACGTAAGTACCAGTAATTCATCCACTGCAACACACACACACTCGCTCATTCACTCACTCTAGTGATTCTTTACAGACCACAGTCTCATACTATACACATAATTGAAGGTTCACACTCATCTTTATACACACACACACACAACTCAGTTCTTGTTAGCCTTTTACAGCTCTCAAATATATAGCACCCTCACAGCAGCAGGAAAACACCACTTAATATCTCCATTTGCACACGCATACATGCTGGTCATTGTATTATTTTGGGTCATGTCAATTGACTGATTACTTTAACTAATTAATACTACACCACTTCAAATAAACATATATTTTGGTTGTTTTGGTTTTTGTGAAAAATGTGGGCCAGAAAAAAATGTCTCCACAATGTAAAAGTATGTCAGACCTTTCTATCCTTGTGGGATCATTTGGTTCCATCAGTGTTATAGAAATACACCCACCCACCTAAACACCACCCAATTATCCCCCGCACGTGCGCACACACGTACACACACTTATGTCTTGTTGACTTTCCGTTGACGTGCACGACAATGAATCACTACTACTGGCAATTAATGCTACAACAACCCCCAACCTTAACCTCAGTGACCCAAAACAAGTTTTCTCTCTCTCTCTCTCTCTCTCCGTTTTTTAAATAATAGTCATTTTGTAAAAGACCAGCTAAAGAAGTGAGTACCAGGAAAAACAGTCCTCACTAATCCAAGTTCCAGGTTTTCCTATCATTGTTGGGATCTTTGGTTCTCACAAGTATAGCAAGACAAGGTTCACATACACACAGTTAGTTGAAGACTGCACAGGAAGACTACAATCCCCTCAGTTTCATTAAAATGCTGTTAAGGTTCACCAACGTGACAGTGCTTTTAATTAATCTTGGTGCAATTCAGTATTTTAGCAAATTAAAAGACACATGCAACATATGATTCGAAGCCCTTGACTTTAGACCCAATATACCTTCATTGAGGCTTGTGTGTCTCTGGGAGTGTTTGGACAAAAGACAAACACATACTGGACCTACGGTTTGCCATTTTGAGCCACTGGCTTCAGTGGCATCAGATTAAGGGTGGGTTGCTTTTTTGTTTGTCCCTCTCTGAAGAACGGCTTTTCATGTGATGACTGGTTGAGCTTTCAAAGTATGTTGTTAATAAGGAACATGCCTGACTTCTTAAACATCAGTAAACCAGCACAGCAAGAATTACATTATTAACAGTATTTAGAATTTACAAATATGAAATAAGTGTTTTAACGTAAACTGCTTTTTATGAGGCTAATCAACTAATTGTAACCCCCAAATGGAGGGAAATAAAAATCCCTATGTGATACAATGGTAATGTTTTTTTATAAACCAGCGGTTGTGTTAAACACACACACACACACACTGACATCCTTTTATAGACCTAAAATATGTAACACATACCCAGTTGCAGGCACATGTTCACCACTGAATTTCTACATTTACACACACACACACACACACACACACACACACACACACACTTTTGCTCTCACACTTCTTGGTTCTCCTTTACAGAATCCAGTGTGAAACCACATAAAATTTCAGACACACTCAGCACACACACAACATTTCCACACACCTACACACATGCCCACAAACACTCCTTGTGCTCCTTCACAGACCCCAAAATCATAACATGCACAATTGCAGGTACACAGAATTTCTGTACACATACGCTACCCTCTTCTTGACCTCAAAGACAAAGCGCGCACACACACAATTGCAGGCAACGCACTCACCACTGAATTTCTTCATTTACACACACACACACACACACACACACACACACACACACACACACAGACACACACACACACACACAGACTTGCATTTCATTAGAAAAAGCCTGCTCAGTTGAATTGAGTCACAGCTTTCCAAGAACCTAGGTTGCACATATGAAGTTTTCCATGAATAATGAAGCTGCATCCCCTTTGCGCCTGCGTAAGCTCCCACACACACTAGTTAGTGTAAGCTTATTTGCAGTTCCAGACTTCCCAGATCTCCGAGTTGCAACATTGCTAATGTGGTTAGGCCTTGCCTGGCAGCCAGATGGTTTTACAGTTCTTGGAGTGGGGGTGTGTTTGCGCACGTGCGCGCGATTGGATTTGGACACCTCGTGCATGCGCGTGTGTGCACGTTACTAGAATGAGCAACTCTGCCTGCTAACTGACTCAGTTCTTCTTGGAAAACTTTGTTACTTTTCCCCAAATAAAACCGCAGTCGCTGTTTAGACCGCTTCCATTATAGATCCAGCCTGCCTCTTCAAGTACTTCCCACGGTTGTGACCAAAATCCATGTGTGCTGTCAGCTCAGCTGTTTCCTGCTCTGGAGCTTTCCTAAAGGAAATGTTCAGGCTGTTTCTGATTTAGCCATTGCTGGTGTTTGGAAGAAACGGGCTTAAGGTTGTGAGCCAGTACACCAACCTAATATGGCGTAGTTACCCTCGTGCTACCATGGTTCTTATCAACCAGGAGTCAGATTCCACAAGACCTCTCAAGATACATGTCCTGTGGTATCTGGCAAGACGTTAGCAGCAGATCCTTTAAATCTTGTAAGCTGTTTGATCAGCACATCCCACAGATGATTGATCAAATTGAGATCTGTGGAATTTATCAAGTCAACCCCTTGAACTCTCTGTTCCACAAACCAGTAATGTAGGGTGCAGTAGAGAGGCTGCTGCTATTATACCAATGAAGGTGCCTGCAGGAATGTTTCAGTAAGTGGTACATGTCAAAGTAGCGTCCACATGGATGTTAGGAGTCAAGGTTTCCACTGCTATCACTGGTTTTAATGTTATGACTGACTGGTGTATGGTCAGTAATGATAAAAAAGTCTACCAATTCCACTTTACGTCTGTATCAAAGGTAACAACTCTAAAGTGGAACAATATTTTAGAAGTCCTTGCATAAGCTTATCTTCTTTTTGTATGTGGTCGGCCGCTTTAGATGTATTAGTATTTTTAGTTAATTAGATTAAATCTTTTTTCTACTTACAATGAGTGAACGAGGTTCAGTTGTGCTCAGCATGACTGAAAACCTCAGATCATTCATTTAACTAAACTCTGTAATCTGGTTTGGCTTATGAAGTTGTTTTGGGTCTAAATTTACAAAGGATGATATGCAGTTTTAAGACATTCCTAATACATTTAATAGCCATTAATCTTCATTAGTGTGCTTTGGATTTCTTTGACATTTCCTTCACTGAGATGGTTGCAGCTGCTGACACAGTTGTTCTTAGGAAAACTAACTTTCAAGCCACTCCCCCCTCCAACCCCCCTCCCCCTCCTTTTACACCCAAGTTTGCTAATGCTACGTCACTCCTTTCCTTGAAGGAAGACTAAGCGATGTGTGATGACATCTGCTTTCTGTTGTTACAGGCTTCCATACTGGGCAAATTAAAAGAGGTATTGCACAGTGGTGTGGTGATGACATCCTTTGGGTTAGTCACATTTCTAGTAAGCCTGTCTGGGAATGCTGAGCTCAGAAAAAGAGTATCAAAATAGTTTTCCCCACAGCTTAACCCTTCAGGCATACTAGAACTGATTGACAATGTGGTAAACCGTTGTTACTTCAACCATACCCTCCGCTTAGTTTTAGGTTCGTTTTGAACAGGCTCCAGAAGGCCTACTGTTTTTCTTTGTCATATTTTAAACAAAATGAATGGAAAAAATAAATAATGTATTTCATATTAGGACTGTCAAACATTAGAAGTGCAATATTTTGTCAAAAACTGTCATTTTACTGTTAATCCTATTTTTGTTTCTGCAGGCTCCTTTAGTAATTGCCTGTGTTTTGTTTTCTAATCACTGCTCTCTACATTCTACTTAGCATTATTAACCCCTGGGGGCTTGTTTGCACAGATTTGGGACACAGCAGATCCAGCTTACATTTGAGGTTTCTAATGAAAATGCCAAAAACAAGTATCTATCTTGTAATAACTGCATTTTTGTATTGACATTTACAGCATTTAGCAGAAGCTCTTAACCAGAGTGACTTCCAACTGTCTTTTAATCCAGGAAAATTTGTCTTAAATGTCTTGCTCAAGGACCCATAAGGCCAGACTTATTTAATTGCTTGTTCCTCGAATGTCCCTACTTAAGAATCTACTGAGGAGGGTGGAAAAGAAATAATCTTTATTTTTCAGTACTTTTCAATTTCTCGAGGACTGTGTGGAATCAATACAAGAAATAAATAAATATAGAAATAAGAAATCAATCAAAAAATTTATTTTAAAATAAAATGTATTTAACCTACAATTAAGTTGTACTCTTTATGCTAGATTTTTTTAGAAAATGGTTCCAAAAGTGATTACATGTATTAAGCAAAGTTTCTATATAATTTCATGGTTTCCCTGGAGATATGTTATACAATTGGAAAGGAAACGAGGGTGTAATCATACAGTTTCATTAAGCAACACCCAATGTACTGG
>JAYJMA010000024.1:4234976-4251142 GCA_036873895.1 Parotocinclus cabessadecuia
CTGTGGAGGTGGCGGTTGGTCCGAGTCTTTAAAGTTCCCGTTCTCAAGCTCTGCTAGGAAGGAAACCGCTGAAAAAGAGACCTGACTGCGAGGGATTAGCAAAGATCTCCTTCACCCTCATGGAATAAAAGATCAAATTCGTTCACTTTAACATGTAGAGGAAGATGGATCCTGAGAATCCCCTCTCTCTGTTTTCCAGTCACTCCTGCTTTTACTCTTCTCTTTTATTCCTCACTCTGCCTCTCAGCTGTTATTTTGGTCTGACACTCTCCATTGTTCCTATAGCAGTGTTAAAGTGAAAAGCGGCGCTTTGAGAGGTGAGATAGACTGTGTATTGTTTAGACGGGGTCAGGCCGTGAGCTCTCTTTTGTTGCCGCTTCCTTACCACTGTCCACGGCGGCTCTAGAGCCTTTCAACTTCGTTTCCTTATTTCAGAGTTTCAGCAGCCGAGAGCGATTCAACACACCATTTTTGGTCTATATGGTTAATCGGTTATTTGGGACTGACGTATGTGAAACTGGGAAACCTGTTTTTTTTTTTTTTTTGGAATAACAACTGTCTGGTAAATGGTTAACACATGAAACAGCTTCACTCGTACCATACAGAGTTTGTGTATCTGTCTGTTGATCTCAGCAGCTCTTTGTCCTTTTGGTTAGTTGCCAGCGGCTTGAACATTAACAAACTTTACCAAGCAATAGGGGAAGTGTTTAAAGTCTCAACTCTTGTGTTGATGGTTGAGTCTCTGGTTTTCCCCCACAGTTTATTGTTGCATCTGAAGCAGGAGGGCCACAAAAACTGACCAAATCGTTGCAAAACTGCAGGGTGATGAAAAGCTGCTCTGGCTTTTTTCTTTTTTCGTTGTTCTTTTCTTTTCTGTTTCCTTTATCTGCATGTTGTTGGCGATAATTAACATCTCTCTTTCTTTCTTTATCACGTTGCAAAACTTATTTAAGTGAGAGGTGTCAGTTTTTCAGACTTGTGAGTGTTTCTGCAAAGACGGTGCTCAGCCTGAGACCATCCAGTGACTTGTTTTTCCTCATCATTCTAACTTATGTGAGCTGCATTTGGAAACAGAAGTTGACGGGAGGTCAGTACTATGTGCGGGCCTCAGTACTAAACAGCCGGTGTAGCCCCATAACACACGCACAACGAACCTTAAAAAGAACAGCGCTTGTTACCATGACTGCTGTCCTTCTTCTTCCTCGCGGCATTGACCCAGTTCTGGAGATGGTGATCGGCGTCGTGCGCACACATCACTCGCAACTTTTCAACTCTCCCTCTAGAGGTAGAAAGCCGGGCTTGTTTTAGGCACAATCGTGATCTAAACGTGCATGGATTTTGTAACTTACCAAAGAATTTGAAATTCAGGAGGTGAGAGAAAGCATGGCCTATCCTCCCCTGACCCGCCAGCAGCCACAGCTCTGTGTGTGCGTGCGCAGTCGGGGAGATGAATGGATGTAGGCAGGTTGTGGGTGACGTGAGGCTCTGGCTGTGCTGCTGGCTGCAGACCCTGCGAGCCAAAGCTCCTCTCCCACCTTTCCTCTCTCAGACCAGCGTTCATGCATCTTTCAGTAGCCAGCGATATTTTTAGCTCCTGTATTATGCAACCAGCACCTGTCATTTGATCTCCTCGCTGGAGAGCGAGCGAGAGAGGAAGGATGAGAGGGAGGAGGAGAGACAGGAGCTTAAATGGTGCTTTGCTGAATATCCTACAGATTTGACCTCTTTCTCCCATTTTTCTGACCACTCTTTGTATTTGTCTGCTTACAGAGATGCAGTACTGTGCAAAAGTCTAAGGCATTCTCTATTTTTTTGTTTATATTCTGCTTGTTCTTAATTTCACTTTTGGTGGCGCTTTGTAGTTCTACAGTTACGCACTGAAGTCCATCCGTTTCCCTAATGACCTTTTAAGTCTCCTTTACTGTGTTCTCTAATGGTCAGAACCATTAGAAGGACCCACCACAGATCAGGGGCTATTTGGGTGTTAATGTATGCTGTACTCGTATAAGCGGGTCAGACACTCATTTTTCTCAGAGATTTAATCGACCCCAGTGTTACTGCTGGACTGAAAAGAATTCACCAGCCAAAAATGTTTAGGCAGCTGCATCCTGTGAGTACTGATGAAGGATTAGAGGATGACTAACACAAACTGTGCAACAACAGAGGAGCTGCTGTGCCCGACTTTGCATCTACAACATGAAGCGATATAGTAAATGTCTTTAATAAAGTCTGCAGTGATTAAAGTGTTTTTAAACTCCAGCAGCATTGCTGTGTCTTGTCCAATCCTACCAGCTTACAAAAAGTGTGAGTGCAGTACTGAGAATAATCCACTACCCAAATAGTACCTGATCTGTACTGCTCCATTGGGACTCTTGATCATTAGAGAACCTTTAGAGTACAGGAGACAAACAAGGTCTATCTGATCTGTACTGATGTTTAGGTAGGTCATGTATGTTTAAGTAGACATCTACTGGAATGCCCGGCCCCATGGTTTGTCTGAAAAATATTGCCCAGAGCATCATCCTCTTTCCACTGGCTAGTCTTCTTCCCCCACAGTCCGTCCTGGTGACTTCACTTTCCCAGGTAAACACAACAGAATAATCATACGATGGAAAAAATGGAACTCATCGGAAGGTGACCTTCTTTCCCCGGTTTTGACGGTCACAGCTCCGTTCTCAGCAGGAAGACTGTGTGTTGTGACATATTCCTTTTGTAACCAGCATTTAGCATTCTCTGACATATAGACTATGTAGCATAGCAGTTAAGCTGCTACTATTGGGTTCTTGAGCAAGACTAATTAACTCCTAAATGCTTGGATTGCAGATATTGTAATAGCTAAGATGTACCACAGGAGCTGGATGGGATTTGTTACTCTCATGCATCAGTGAGTCTTGGGTGTCTTTGGGTGTCCTGTTCATGGTTTGTCCCTCTTCAGAACACTGCTGATTGGGAGCACTCAGAAGCCATGTTGTTTAAGACACCCAGTCATCCAAAGACAACAATGTGTCCCTTGTTCAAATCTCTCAGATCTTTACTGCTGAGCATTTCTTCCACATCCAACACATCAACCACGAGAGCCAACTGTTCACTTACTGACTCGTATCTATCAGCCCTTAAAATGTGCTCTTGTATGAGTTACCTTAGTTATAGATTAGTTATAAGTGTGAGAACAAGCTTAGGCCATTATCTGAAGCGAAGCCAGTCGCGTTTAAACGTGAAATGTGGAGTCTGACTTTTATTCTGTTTCGTGTTATCATCTCATCTTCTCCTCAAGGTTCGAATGTGCCAGAACACATTCACAGATAGAGTCAGGTGACTCGAATGCTGCTCGCATTCAAACCCATCCCTATTGCAGGTCTCCTTGTCCCATTTGCTGAGGTGTTCAGACTTATGTGGGATAGACCTGGGTCATGTGACGGGCTTTTCTATTGTCTTATTTTCCATAAACACAATTGAGCGAGGTGACTGTGTTTAAAAGGGTTGTGAGAGTGGAAGAAGGAGGCAAGTGAGGTCAGGTAGTTTTAGAAAATGTGAATTCTTGTTTTCAGAAAATAATTAGCATTTTGAAAACAAATTCAGACATGAACAAACGTCATGCCTACCAGAGTTCTTATTTCAGCTCTGTTTAAAGCCCTGTGTACATCACTGAAAATGGCTGAACTGTGTGTTTTCATGTCCTTTGCTTCCATGCTCCTGCTCAGTACAAGGTTTGTTTGTACCTACAACCTCTATGAAGTTTGTTTTAGCATTGTTTTAGCAAGATTATTTCTCTTCCACAACTGTGGAAGTCTCAGTGACTGAAGCAGCAGCATAGAGGAACCACGTTAACCACATTAAATGCACACATTCAGTAATTGTACAACCTCAAAACAGAAGACAATTTGGAAATTGCAAATAAAAAAAATGCTTTGACTTTAATTGTATTGCAAATGCTATGTACCTAGTCAACTTCATATCATTTGTTAATATACATTCAACCCTGCAATACATTCCAGTACAGCATTTCCCACAATTTTGCCATTCCTTCTCACAACATTTAAAAGACATTTTAAGGAACCAAGCCATAGTGTTTCAGGTGTTATTTTGCCCTTTTTGCAGTCAGTAATAGTCACATTATTTGTTATAAAATTCTTTGCACATTCTCTATTGGGCACAGGTTAGAACTGCAGACAGATCAGTCGAGTACCCTCTTCTTGCCTTTGTCATGTGTGCAACATGTGGTTTTGCATTATTTTGTTGAAAATGTATAGACATCCCTGGTTGTCTTGAAGGCAGCAAATGTAAAGCATATGTTACTCTGAAATCACAGTGTACTTTGACATTATTGCTGCCATTACAGAAGTGTAAATGACCCTTGCCAAGGACACTGACACAACCCCATACCATGAAAGACCCTGGTTTTTGACATGGCTTTTGCCAATAACAGTCTTCGATGATCTTTGGTCTGGATAGAAATCTAAAATCCTGATTCAGATGATCACAATATACATTTCCACAGTGTGATAGGCCATCCCAGATTATCGCCTCCAAGCCCTGAGCTCTTTTTTAGTTCCTTGTTCTTTGACGTTTTCTGTGGAATTTGTGACTAAGTCGATAAAGGTTTACCAAGGTAATCACTTGTGATTATTTCAGCGGTTAATAAATGACCGTTCAGTGCAGTGCAGTCTGATTGATCATATATCACGGGTTGATAATATTTTACCTAGTTCTATTAGATGCACCACGTTTTACAAGCGTGTTTTAAATGAATGCGTGGAAAGTGGAACAAGGCTCTTAGATGGCCGATAACAATCTGTTTTACGAGAAAAAAACAAAAAGAAATTCTCTTAGTCTGACTTTAATATGATTAAAGCATTTTGTGTGAGATTGCTCCTTACCATTTGGACAAGCTACCACCTGCGACTGCTGTTTTACCTTCTATATTAGTGCTATGGTATTAGGGACTGGACTCTGGACCTGATGGACCACACAGTTGAGTCTTTAAACAAGGCTTTTAATCCACTATTGCTTGAATTGTTAGGCTGTATGAGTTGTAAGTAGTTCTGGATAAGGGTGTCTGCTAAATGTTGTAAATGTTGTGTTGTGGTGAAGGGTTCTGCTCTCAGCATGTTGTCTGTACATCCAGCAAGCTGTTTTGCTGTGTACTGCTACCATTTGTGAGCATTTTGTCGCACTTACAATTTTCACATGTTGTGTGTACACAACTCTTCTCCAGGCACACTCGAGGCCCACTGGTCAGCGTTTTTATGGTTGGCCATGTTGGTTTCACTGGCCATTGTGATCGTGTTACCACAGCCTCACGGGATACGAGCTCTCATCGCATCCACGATCCTGCGGCTCATCTTCTCAGTCGGCCTCGAACCCACGCTCTTTCTGCTTGGGGCCTTCAATGTAGTATCTGTACATGCTTTTCCAGTTTGTCTGTGTGTGTGTGTGTGTGTGTGCGTGTTTGAGAGAGAGTCCACCGCACACTATGGGCATACTGTGTTGAGCTGAGGTGTGGAGTGCGTCACTGAGTCATTCCCCCTGCTCTCTCACCCTCATGCTAAAGCGTTGGACAGTGAAAGGTTCTTCGTGTTCTCCTTTAGCCCACACTTTCTCTCACATTCAAAGTCAAAACGAATACAAGTGTATACAGGTGGTGACATCCTGCCCTGCCCTGTTAACAGGCTCTGCTTACGTTTTACATTTCTATTTTTAATCATTTAGTAGACAACCTTAATCTGACCATGCAATAGAAGGCTTTGAAAAGACTCAGACAAGCTTTTTAAAGGGCAAAAGTTCGACACCATCTCACAGGGTTTTAGTCACAGACTAGTTTTTCTATAAGACCCCTGTATGCTCACTAGATTGTAGCTAGATCGATTTGAGATTGTTTCCCATCATGCTGTTGGAGAAAACAGCATGTATTGAGATTTCATATTGCTATGTAGAATTGCATTCTAAGCATTTCATTTTGTTCATTTTGAACATTATTCAAAGTCATTATCCAGTTTAACAGTGACATACTGAGACGGCCTGCATGAGAATATAGAAAAACTAGTCCCGTTTGAGAATGAGCCAGAGATGTTATTGTACTTGCGTTGCTGCTCTTAATTGGTGCTGGACACAGCTTATTTATTGGTTGTCGACAATGTTCACGTCACCGTTTGCGTAAGCCAAGACCTACAACTTATGATTGATTTTAAGCATGGTGGCATTTACTGGAATGTCAAGACTAGAAAAAGACTGACTTAAGGCATCTATCCTGACCACCTTAAACCTAGCTAATGAAATGGCACAACTGCAACGCAACTCAAGTGAGACTCGTGATTTTATTCCATGTTGGGGAAATCTGACACCTGATGCAGTCACACTGTCACAGAAATTGTGGGTTACGGGCCTTGCTCAAACAACCAGCAGCTTGGCAGAGATTGAATTAAAGCCCTGAACCGGCTCATAAATACCTTTTCCACCTTACTTTGCTCAGCATTTCCACTGCAAAAGATAGAGATTGTTTAGAGTAAAAAATCTGGTTCTTATTTGAAACCAGGATCTAATGAATAGCTTTTTATATTACCAAATAAAAACTCTTTACGTTACTCTTAAGTTTTCTACTGCTGGGACTCAAACCCAGGTCATTGCACTGGTAGGCCATAGCCATACTAGTGTATGGTCTGCTTTTCAAAATAATGTGTGAAAATGTTAAATAGCAGTGAAATTCGAATACTAATTTTGAACGGGTACACACAAAATCGAAAGCTGATGCACACAGATTGTCTTGTATTTGTCTTTGTTGATATACATCATTATTTGCATTTTACAGTAATCCTAGGTCTAACGTTACAGGAAACTGCGCCGCTCTTGCACGTGCCACTGTTTTACATGCTCAAATAAGTGCCCTGAACTACAGTGGAAATGCAAACTGCAGGATGAGCGACGGCTGGTTTCTCTCTCAGCACAGTGCATCCTCTCATTCTGTCCTCTGAGGAAAGTGATTTCAGCAATGGAGATAATGAGTGTCTGCAGTGGACTGGAACATAAACAGTTTAGTCTGTCAGCTTTTTCTGTCTGTTTATATTGGGCTTACGCGCCACATTTACATGTTGTGTGTGCATGGTGGAGCCCACTACAGTTTCCTAACTCTGCATTTCTAACGCTTGTTTGTTTGTTATGGCTTCATTATACACCACCTTGTTTCTACACTCCAGGTCCATTGTATCAGTTCCACCTACCATAAAGAAAACAGTGCCACTTACCACAGCACAAAAAAATGATAATACAAACCCGGTGCATGTGCTTTTTCCAGGTGTGCAATAAGGTGATTTTCCTCATGAGCTTTGTGGGGAATCGGGGGACGTTCACACGAGGTTACAAGGCGATGATCATGGACGTAGAGTTCCTGTATCACCTGCTCTACCTCATCATCTGCATCCTGGGAGTCTTCGTTCATGTCTTCTTCTACAGTCTGCTGGTGACACACGCATACGCAAACACACGTAGTTACAGAGGCACTTGGGTTTCAATGACATGAATTCACAAGTGCACTTGCAACACAAACACAGTATCCAGGCATGCACGTTGCCTCTTCCTTACCTTTATACAGACCGACATACACAGTCAGACACAAAACATGTAAATCCTTTGATGTTATCGCGCTTGTCTCTGTTCTCCGTACAGCTCTTTGATCTGATCTACCGTGAGGAGACGTTACTGAACGTGATAAAGAGCGTAACGAGGAACGGTCGCTCCATCGTTCTCACCGCAGTGCTCGCTCTCATCCTCGTCTATCTCTTCTCTATTGTCGGCTACATCATCTTCAAAGACGACTTCATTCTAAACGTTGACCGAATTCCCAACAAAACTCTTGGTATGGACGCCAGTCGCGGTCCACTGGCTTAACTGATATTATGCCGCGTGTGCACATCGCCCAAAACAACGTCTGCCATTTTCCTTTTGGCAAATAGAAATGAGCGAATTTCTTAGTAGTAAAAGTTCCATTAAAGTGTCCGTAAATTATAGGAAGGTACAGAATCGCAACACTTGCTTCATAAAGCTTATTTTGAAGATAAAGTCTCTGCTCCACTCCTTTCCTAGAAAATGGTTTATTACTTTGTAGGTAGGCTGACATTGCTGAATTATTGCAAGTTTCCTCGCAAGTCTTCATTTGTCGTTATCCAGTCAAATTAGCATGTGCATAGACAGTGATGTCTTTTTATTAATAAATAGTGAATGCATAGCACCTTCTTTAGTATACTAAGAAGGGGTTAGATAAGCTTTGGCCCAGTCCCAGTAGTGAAAGTCATAAAGCTGTATGGCCAGATGTCTTGCCCTTTTCTTAATAGACACCCATATTTAAAATATCATCAGAAGGGGCCTGCAGCAGGTGCAGCAGCAAGTCACTCTGTTGAGTAGTTTTTTCATTGGATAGTACAACTCTGTCATATATGTCCTGTAGCGCAGGAAAATGAAGAAAATGCAGAGAAGTGTTTTGATTTATTTATTCTTTGTTATTTGCCTTTATTCGTGAAATACATATTGACTTAATGTTTCATATTTACCTGTTTGTGACCCCTTCTCTGTGTTAGGACCCTACTGCATGCCACTGGATTTGATTTTAAAGCTGTATTCTGTGCTATTCCTTGTATAAATCAGAGCAAACCGCCACAATGATGAGTGAATTCCTGTCGGGTGAAGTTTGTCAGAAAGAAGGTGGAGAGAACTGTTCAGCAGGGGCCACGACTGAATGTAAGCACTAACTCACTCACACACACAGACGTTTGTCTCACTATCCTTGTGGGGACTTTTCACTGATATACTCGCCAGATAAAATACTAGTGACCCGTGACTGAAACTTATCTAATAGTAACATTTTTCTGCCTTAATTCTGAGAATTTCCTGTTCAATGGGTTTTTTCAGCTACTTCCTTCACACAATGGCCTTTGGCACACCCACACATTTTTGCTAACCATTAACATGTGCTTTGCAACCAATTTTTCACAAACCCCGCTGGTATTTGTTGCCCAAGCATCCTCATGCAACACCATCTGCGGGAGCCTGAAGTAATTACCACCTTAAACATTTTTTTAAAACATTTCATCTTTTTTTTTTTTGGTCTTGTTATGTAATGAGTATAATGAATACCGTAACTAATTAATGCTACACCTACCCAAGTCCTAACCTTAGCCTCAATAACCCAATGGAGATCTTTTGACTCTTTTTTTTTTTTTTTTTTTTGCAAAATCACTATGGATACTGTGGATTAAAAAATGTCAGCTCTTTCCCTCATTGTAATATAAACATGGAACCAAACGGTCACACACACACACACACACCCTTGCGCATTCCTCTGAAAATGAATTAAGGCTCTAAACAGCCGACTCCATGCCGATTTGGCTGGGTTAACAGGGAAATGCTTGACTGTGAAGTACAAGGCCACTTCAGGTTCCGAGTTAGGCACCGTGGCCTAAGAACAAGAGGAGTCAAAGGTTAATTAAGTCACAGCGTATGAGGCTGACATTAATGATTAGGAGGTCACAGGAGTCACACTGGTTGAGGTTAAAAAGTCAAGTCTTTACATCCCAGATTTTGGGGGAGAGCTTTATAAGAAGATCAGGCAGTCTGATCCATCTGAACTTGCACCCCTCTGCACCATGTGGTCACCACGAGTGTAGACTGGGTGTGTGTGCGCTTTCGTGTGTGTACCAGCTTTATTAAACACGGCACAGTTATGAAAAGGAATAACAGGAAACGCTGTTAATTGCTGTCAAAAGCAGGTCAGGCTTACTGTCATTTGTCGTTGTTAAATATAAAACAGTTTTCACGTTTGATCTTTTTTCCTCGTTCCATTTGAACTATCTAGCATTTATCTGATGTGTGTCAGTATTGTTGGACTAATTTGACTGTGCTTGGTGTATATGTGTGTTCAAAAGTGAATTGTGTACATGTTTGACTCAGCCATCTCGGCTTTGGTGCTGGAGGATAAGGAGCGGACGTGTGACTCTCTGCTCATGTGCATCGTGACTGTGCTCAGCCACGGGCTTCGAAGTGGCGGAGGAGTCGGGGATGTACTACGGAAACCGTCTAAAGAGGTACAACGCGTAACCTTTATCTCATCGCAGCCTCAACCCTGACATAACATTACTTCCTTATATGACGCATTTTTACAATGGAGAATCGCAGCAAAGCAGCAAAACGTATCAAGGCCTAAATCCCTAACTGAGCATGCCTAGGGTGACTGTGATGAGGAAATCTTGGGATGACCAAGACTCAGAATAAGACCCCAACCTCCTTGGGTCTTCTCATAACGCTTCTTCATCCAATTTGGTTCTGTCTGTGGAAAAAAATCATTTTGAGTGCCTTAATTGTCCCACGGGTGCTCTTTTAGTCTTTTTTTTCTGTGTATTTGTGTTGTCGATTATTATTTTTCTCTCCCCTCTATGTATTAGAGACTAAGTTTCCCCTCTTTTAATGTAAATAGATCGTTGCCTGACATATACAGAGATAATGATTTGGTGATCTACATTCAACGGAAGACGGAAAATAGTAAGATTTAAATTAGAAATGGTTTTTTTATTCATGATTTTGTTTAAATTATGGAATAAGAATTGTATTAGCACTGTTACTGTATTTTGTTTTGTTTTATTCTATACTACATTAATGGGACAATCATCTGACATGTATGGACATTGTGAGCTTAATGTCAGCTCTTTTGTAATTTGTTTTTCCTGTATTGACTTTTCCATTGAAAAGAAAGTAATACAGTACAATTAGTAAGATTTAGGTTTAGCTCAGACTGTGCCAGATCAGAGACAAAAGCAGAAGGCAAACAAACTGATCTTTGGAACAAACACTTGAACCTGCACTCTATAAGCGTGTTTCTGGAATTTAAATAATATCCTTAAAGGAGAGTGAGAGGATGGGTAAAATGCGAGTGTGGGACAGTTAAGCGAGCACCCAAGGAGGCTTGGGGTTGGCTAGGACCGAGTAGTCTCAATCATGACTCAAGCTGGAATGAACAAAACAGAACCCCAACATATAATCTAAGCCACAACACAAAGAAAGGTTTCATTTTGAGTCCTGGCCCTCCCAAGGTTTCATCCGTATAAGGTTTAGGGAGTTTTTCCTTTCCACTAAAATTGTAAAGCTTCTTTGAGACCATGTTCTACTGTACAAAGCACTATATAAATAAGTCTGACTTGACTTGACATGAACCTTTCTGGTGTGTAGCACTTCTCACTACCACAGTCTCAATCATATGAACGGAGGCATTTCTCTAATCCCGAATCTCACCTCACAGTCTCAAAAAGCAGCTTGAGTTGTGAGTGAGATGCAGGCATGGGAGCGTGAGAATGTCTGAAGAACCCTGTGAAACAGTTGGGATGAGAATAAAAATGAGTACGTAATTAAAAACACTGCTTGCTTACTTCACTGCCAGTGTGCTTACCAGTGTAGGTGCATTCAGTTTGAGCAGCAGCAGATTGAAATTGTGCAATTGTGCAATTATTTTACAACCTCCAGAGACATTAGACAAGCAGTCTGTAATCACTGCAATGTGAGCGATCAGTAATACAATCAATTTGACTCTGTTGTGCAAATAATCCTAAAACCAAAAGGCTGGCCTTCTCAGTTTTGTGTTTTTCTGTGCTTTTTTTGTGTTATTCAGTTCTGTGTGTTCACTCAATACCACTGATACTGTGATCAAATACAACATCTTCTGAAGCACTGATTTTGTGTTAACTAAGCTTTACAGTTTCATCAATGATGTGGCTAGGTATTTCGAAAAAAAACAAAGCAAACATACCATGTTTAAAGGCTTCAGGTTTTCAAGTCTTTGTGAGCTGATGTGAATGGCCTTGGATGTGAGCTTGATATTACTTGATCTTGACTTGTTGCCTTGCAAGGTGGCTCAGTGCTGCCTTACAGCAAAAAGGTCCAAGGTTCAATCCCAGGGTGGAGCGGCCCAGGTCTTTTCTGTGTGGAGTCTGCAAATCCTCCCTTGTCTGTGTGGGTTTACTCTGGGTACTCCACTCTGGGTTCCTCTCATAGTCCAAAGACATGCGTGTTAGGTAAATTGATTACTAAATTGGCATTGACTTGAATGTGTATATACATATATTTACATATAAATTTATGTCATTTAGCAGACACCCTTATCCAGAGGGACTTACATTTAATACAGTCTTACAATAAAGCAATTTTAGGTTGAGGGCCTTGCTCAGGGACCCAACTGTGGCAACTGTGGTGGGGCTTGAAGTCCAGTACCCTAACTACTAGGCCACCACAGTCCGTCCCATATATATGACTAGCCTTGAGGGAAACTTGTGTATAGATTTAACCTCCTGTGTGTTTCTCAAATGGCCACTAATGCCAATGGAGATGGTAAAGAAGCCAAATAACCAAATAAACAATGTTGCCCTGTTTCTTCTGCAGGAGTCTTTGTTTGCAGCCAGGGTAATATATGATCTGCTGTTCTTCTTCATGGTCATCATCATCGTCCTCAACCTGATCTTTGGTGTCATTATCGACACCTTTGCTGATCTAAGAAGTGAAAAACAGAAGAAAGAAGAGGTCCTAAAAACCACCTGCTTTATCTGTGGTTAGTGGACGCGTTTTATAATTTATACAACTACAGACTTCTACAACACAAGTCCTTCTTTGATTAAAATTCCAGTGGTTGCTATGACTTCATTTACACACACTCACCAGTCACTTTATTAGGTACGCTTACTGTACTTCCTTCCATTTGATCAGTTCCACTTACCGCAGACATGCTCTTTGTAATACTGTAATCACAGACTGTAGTCCATCTGTTTTACTCTGTTCTCTACTGGCCAGGAACCCCACAGGACCAGCACAGATCGGCTACTATTTGGATAGTGGGACTGGAGTGACACTGATGTGGTGGTGTTAGTGTGTGTTGATCTGATATGAATGGATAAAACGCAGCAGTGCTGCTGGAATTTTCAAACACTGTAGTACTTCAGCACTTTAGTAAATGTAAAGTCAGATGCAGTAGCTCATCTGTTGTCTCATTCATTAGAGAGGAGAGTAAAGTAGACTAACAAAGTATCGAAACGGGTAGAGTACAGTCTGTAAGAGGAACTGATCAAATGGACAATGAGACTGAGCAGGACAGAAGTGCAGGGGTCAAGAGGAGATGTCGGACACATTTGAAGAGGGCATGTAAGGAAAGTCTTAATAGATGGAGCTAATTTTGTTTTGGGAAAAGGAGAAAAGCTGTGCCTTTTTTTCAGGAGATGAGACCGCTCTAGTGAGAGGTCCAAAGTGTTTGCAGACAGTAGAGACAGAGATCATGGACCCAAGCAATACTGCATGATGATTTAAAGTCTGACCGTGTTCAAAGAATGGTAATTGGACGACACTAAGTTAATCCTAGTTCTTGTGTCATGTGAGCAGCATTGTGACCTGACCCATGACCAGGGCGACGTGCCAGCGCTGCTGTTAAGACTGCCTCTGTATTCTCTGTAATTCTGCATGGCAACTCTACTATGTGTATCCGGAAGTCCTCATTAACCAGCTCAGCCGGCTAGCAGGCACACGGCGAGCAGTTTTAGCTCTGTAAACACCAGGACGTTCCTTCTTCCCAGAAGGCTTATTCATGGCTGTGGGGGAGTGCCTTCACACACAGATTTTTCACAGTCTCCCAATGACGAAATGCTAATTTCTTGTTGTTCAGTAGGGAAGGGGGTTTTAGGACTTGCTCAAAAGCATGAATCACGTGTAGGATGTGTGAAGTTACGGAATTTGCACTTGAACTCGAACTGCATTTGCGATGTTTGACCAACACCAATAATATATCTGGGTTTTTTTTTGGTTTTTTTTAAATATGTCGATGCATATCTATAGATGCAGGCTCTCCAATGTGGATGATCTGATCTCATCAAGAGAAGTGTTGAGGTCGATCCACTGGTCACGTCACAAAAAGAAACTCCCTTTTTTGACTGTCACAAGACCCATTACCTCCATTTAGTCATGACACACACATACACAAACAAGATATTTTTGTTGACTTTTCAGTTCCTCAGTCAATAACATTCCCACCGATTACTCATAATGCAGTGTGGCTTGTTTAAATTAATTATTCCCCTTTAATGAAATGCCTGTGACATGCATTGGTGAATATGTATAATGAACCGGGCACAACAGCATCCTCATCTCCCAGTAGAAAGAACGGCGCATTTCGGAACGATTGGTTTTGAGTGCCTGTTCCTTTAAATGATAATGAACAGCTGCTCATCCCCCACACACACACACTCCCTCAGTGATTCACCGCAAGTCATACATATCTTGTGAATAAAATCAACAGTGAAGACATCTTGCGCTCTCGTTGTCTTACATTGAACTAACAAACTAAGTGTTTCCATTATTGTGGATCCAGCAGCACATAATGGCAGTAACGTTATAGCTGTTAGCAATTATTCAACTTTTGAACGAATGGTAGAATTGTTTTGCATCGTGCAGTTTAACCTAGTTTATTGTAATATTCACAACCTTGTGATTTGGGGGGCAGTTTCTGGCAACTGTAGTTACGACGTTGGCATTAGGCGTTTTTTTTTTACACCAAGAGGACTTTGTAACAGTTCATAGAACCGTGCCCACTTTGTCGGGTGTATGAGCCGCAGGAAGTGAGTTTGTTGTTTTTGTTCTTGTTTTGGTAACAGTTCATACTGTGAGCAGGTACTTTTTGAACTATAAGGCATCGGTCCAGTAGTGGCGCAAGTATACAGAGATCTGTCCAGATGCAAACACCTGTGTTGAGCTTAACTGCCATTTTTAAATATACTTGTACTCCTTGGCTTTATATACGGCAGATGTTTGTGCTTAAAATGAAGGGGAACAAAAAACAAATGGACAATTTGGTGTGAAAGTGCCTATTAAAAATAAACTCCACTCAGCTCTTCTGGCCTCAGAGACTGGTGGTCATGGCAGTGATTTGAACTGGTCTGGGCAGCCAGCATCAGCGCTTCCCATGATTTGCTCCTAGCTGCGTAATAGTGCATAATGCTTAATCTGGTGCTTGCAAGAACAAAATGGAATTGGAACATTTTTAAGACTTAAACTTAGTCAATAGGTGATGTTACTCAGATAAGGAGTGGGGCCATTCTAATTAACCTCCTTGTAGCTCAATGAGGAGAGCGAAAAATTAAGTGGCATGTTGAATGCTATGTTTTAAGAACTAGGCAACATACCAAAATTGCTCGGTGTACATGCACAAGCACTGAAAAATGAGTTATACATACACTAATTGCCTCAACAACCAATCGGTGGTTTTTATCCACGAGCAGAGGCGTGAGTTAAACAACAAAGGCTGTCATTGACCTAAAAAGATTACTGGTCATGTCCTTGCTTGCTTGTTAGCTCCTGTTTGGACTGCAGTCTTTTGTAAATTGGTTGATGTGTTTAGAGACTTTTTGGTGCAACCAAAAAGATACCAAAATTGAGTTATGATTGAGATGATTGCTGTATTTCAGTGTAGGAAACATTTTGTATATTAACCGAATCGCACAACCGAGGTCTACCTGTTTATATTATGTTCTTGTATAAAAACGTTATTACATGGAACTTGCATTCAGCGCATTTAAACACAGCTGGGTTTATAACTAATAGTAATTAATTAATTAATAACTAAAATGCAAATCCAGTGGAAGTGATGGTGATACTCAGCATGACATTAAATTAAGAATGGCTGTTCACCCCAGTCTTCCTGTACAGAGCCACGACTTTAACGAAACACTGACCTGTGAGAGCTAGAATCCATAAATGCAGCTTTGGATGCTCACTTTGCAGGCTTGGAGAGGGACAAGTTCGACAACAAGACAGTGACGTTTGAGGAGCACATCAAAGTGGAGCACAACATGTGGCATTACCTGTTCTTCATCGTGCTTATCAAAGTGAAGGACTCAACTGAATACACGGGACCTGAGAGCTACGTCGCTGAGATGATCAGGGTAAGAGGATTTCATTTAATAAATGCCTCTTATTTTTGAGCTGCCAAATCCGGCCAAACAAATTCAACAGCACGATCTTGCATACTATTCAAATTAGGCACCTTTCAACTGTGTGCGCGCATGTGTGTGCGCGCGTGTGTGTGTGTGTGTGTGTGTGTGTGTGTGCGTGCGTTAGTATTAATAAACATTATTTAAAATGAGCAACAAATGCAGAGC
>JAYJMA010000024.1:4258770-4276245 GCA_036873895.1 Parotocinclus cabessadecuia
ACGTCTCTTATATCTCTCTCTCTCTCTCTCTCTCTCTCTCTCTCTCTCTCTCTCTCTCTCTCTCTCTCATTCATCCAATTTGCTTTGTAATATATTTTTTCTTTTATCATAGTCCTCTAGTAGAATAATCTTTTCGTCCTCTGGCCTGTTTGGCTTCCGTGCTTTTTTCTAATATTCCCAGGTAAACAAATGGTTTCCATGGAAACGGTTGACTTTTACTCCCGTACAGAACATTTTTAGTAATGGTAAACCCTAAACATCCTTAGCTAAGGAAATCTTTGAAGACATACTGTGCAGCAATCTTAAGTTATTTCCCCGGCTCAGGAAAAAGTGTCATAACTGAGGGGAAATCCAGGAAAAGCTTGTACATTTCTGCCGTACTGTAGCATTCAGTATGTTCATACACTGTGTGTGCGTGCGCGTGCGTGTGCGTGTGCGTGCGTGCGTGTGTGTGTGTGTGTGTCAGGACGAGCGGGAGCCTCAGCCCGTGAAGAAGACAGTTACAGGGACCGATGCCGATCTGCGTCGCCTCTCTCTCAAAAACGCCAAGCAGCTGCTGCGGAAATTTGGCGTTCCAGAGGAGGAGGTCAGCCGTCATTTCTCAGCACAACCATTAATAATCAATAACCTAGACATAGTGAATGTAATGATTCATTATCAGCAGTGGTGGACAGTAATTTAAGTCAACGTAATTAGTTACTATATTTAAATGTATTTTTTGTGTGTGTATCTTGACTTAACTTTTACTTGCTTTTTACTTTGACTGCTGGAGTTCACGTGCTGTAGTGGGGTAAAAACTAAGATATTTGACTGTATGAAATGTAGAGGAGTTAGAGTACAGTCAGAGTACAGTTTTGCCCTATTGGACTGATTAATGACATTCTGTCATAAGATTGGTGTACCAAGAACGACAGTGAAGCCTTTTGCCCTATAACGAGTTGATTAAGCATAGAGTCTTTTTATAATAATGATAAAAGAACATCAGAACCTTAATTAGTGTGTTTGTGTGTGTGTGTGTGTGTAGATTAAGAAGCTGTCGCGTTGGGAGGTGATCGATGTGGTACGAACCATGTCGACGGAACAGGCTCGATCGGGAGAGACTCCCATGAGCAAGTTTGCTCGTGGCTCACGGTTCTCTGTCGCCGAGCATCAGGAACGATACAAGGAGGAGTGTCAGCGTATCTTCGACCTGCAAAACAAGTGAGTATATAATCTCCATAATCCATAATATCCATATTCTCAATCTCTAGTAGCGACTCACACTCTGCTCGCAGGGTTAAGGGAGCTCTCAGAACCTTAACCATGTGTGGATAGTGAGGCTGCTGAGGCTCTGCCCTCAGGCTCAGGCTTTCTTTAAATTCCTCTCTCTCTCTCTCTCTCTCTCTCTCTCTCTCTCTCTCTCTCTCTCTCTCTCATATCTCATCTCTCATCTCATCTCTCTGTCTCTCTCTCAGGGTGTTGGAGAGTACAGAGGTTTTATCCACAGACACTGACAGCAGCTCGGCGGAGGACAGCGATTTCGAGGAGATGGGCAAGAACATTGAGAACATGTTGCAGAACAAGAAGACAAGTTCTCAACTCAGTCGCGAGCGAGAGGAGGAGGAAAGGAAGGAGCTGCAGCGCATGCTGATGGGGGACGAGGCGGGTGACCGGGACAAGGGCCGGAAGGACCGGCGCAAAGCCCTGTGTAAGAACAAGATTAACAGAACAGCAAGAAACCAAACTGAATTGGTCTTGTTTTTTGTGTGTGCTGCATATCTAACGTGTGTGTCTGTGTGTGCGCTCGTAGCGAGCGCTCACTCCACCAGCTCCCACAAAGATGACGACGCGTCCTCTGTCACGAGCCTGAACTCCTCGGCGACGGGCCGACGCCTCAAGATCTACCGCACGTTCCGCGACGAGGATGGCAAAGAGTACGTGCGCTGCGAGACGGTCCGGAAGCCGGCCGTCATCGACGCCTACCAGCGCATTCGCACCACCAAGGACGACGACTTCATGTGAGTGTGTGCTGCGTCTGGTCTCTTTCATGTCGATGTGAGAAAGGAAAGTATGTATGAAGACTCGTGTTTATGATCTGTAATTAATGAGCGTCATGGATTGCAAGAGACTCATTAATAAACTGTGTGTGTGTGTGTGTTTCTGTACCCGTGTGTTGTGTGCAGTCGTAAGTTTGCCTTGTTCGATGAGCAGCACAGGGAGGAGATGCGTAAGGAGCGCAGGCGCATACAGGAACAGCTGCGCAGGTTAAAGCGCAACCAGGAGAAGGACAAGTTCAGGGGTCCACCTGAGAAACGGCCCAAAAAAGCCAAGGAGAGACCTGATTTGAAGGTGACACACACACACACACACACACACACACACACACACACACACACACACACACACACACACCTATCTGTCTTTATCGTGTTGTTTGACTCTCATTTCTTCTCTCTTTCTCTTTAGCTGAAATGTGGAGCATGCGGTGCCATCGGGCACATGCGGACCAACAAGTTTTGCCCGTTGTACTATCAAACGAACGCTCCTCCCACTAATCCGGTTGCCATGACAGAGGAGCAGGAGGAGGAGCTAGAAAAGACGGTCATTCACAACGATAACGAGGAGCTGATTAAAGTGGAAGGGACCAAGATTGTCTTGGGCAAGCAACTGATCGAGAGGTAACACACACACACACACACACACACACATACACAAACACTCACACACTCACACAATGCTGATGTTTCCCGGTCCCAATATTTAGCACACGGTGGGGTGGTCTGTTTATTTTGAGGTATTTGTGTGTCTGTGATCTGTTTATTGTGTGGATGTATTATTATTAGTTACTTAAAGCTTACAGTGCATTTTTTTTTATTTGTGTTGTTTATCCCCGGGATTTAGCGCATGTGTGTTTAGCGCACTACAGTAGTGAGGTATGACTTACCGTTTGTGCCATCTCAATGGGGGGTGAGTTTTAATTTCAACCTTTGCTTGCTCTTGTACCCTTACACTAACTGGTAAAAAGCTGTAACCTGGGCTGTAATAAAGCATCGCACCATGCCTGGACCACACCAGAGGGCAGTAACTGTCTCCCCCCTTCAGTTGCCAGTGGACGGTGTGCCGCTAAGGACAATCCCACAATCCTAAAGTGACTCTGTGTATCGGACTAAATAATGCCAATATGCATAGGTTACTCAGTATTTTGTATATCTGTTATTATTTACTTTCTGTTACTTGAACAGTTAACACAAACTTATTTGACTAGATACATTTGTTGTAATCGTAACGTCTCAGCCACCCAAGGAGGTCGGGTCCCTTTTGAGTCTTGGTCCTCTCAAGGTGTCTTCCTTATTATGTTTAGGGAATTTTTCCTTTCCACTGTCGCCCTAGGCTTGCTCAATTTGGGATTGGCCATAGAAGATCACGTAATAATGGAAAACTACAGCAATAAATCTGACACACACAACTCAGTTCAATTCAATTCAAATTCTATAGCGCTTTTTACAACAGAGCATTGTCTCAAAGCAGCTATACAATCTTATATCTTAAACTCAATAGATGTTAATTAAGTAAATACTTAAAAGTATATTAAAGTAATAGTAAAAGTAAGTAAGAAATAAAATTTAAATCAATATTAATATTTAACTTAGTAATAAAATAAGTAACACAAAAGATTTTAAAACAAAACAGATTTTATAATTAGTTCTCAGTGGGAGGTCCTTGGAGGCGCATCGTCTCCTAGTGTCTAAATGATGGAGGGAGTCGCTGCACTCTGGTGGGACTGGGTTCTGCTGATGAAGACCAGTAGAGTGATGCTGAGGTGGAGGAACCTCCAAGCGTTTGGTGCTGGAACTGGTACCGGAACATCTCTTCGGAGAGAAAAGAGAAAATGTAGTTACTTATGGGTGAGGAGTACAGAGTCTATTATCAATCACTGATGCCATGTGTAGCATGAAACTCTGGCAGCACTAACTATAGCATAACTATATGGTCCTGTCAGGTGAAAGCGTTAACCACTGAACCATTATTAATACTAGAAATCTGCCTCTTTCATGTTATTCTTTCATTCAAACATTTACTTTCTTATCTGCTTAATCATGGACAGGGTCATGGGAGAGCAACATCAGCCAGTGACATCTGGCTCAGGAACAAGGCTAGACAGGCAACACTCAAACACACACTCACACATCAGAGAAATAGCTACATCCTTCATAGCATACATAAATACACTGAATACACTGTAAGTGCTGAGATTCAAAACAATTAATAAAAATCCCTAAATCCCTAATTAATAAAAACCCCTACTTTGGCATGTTTATTGTTGATTGTCTTCTGTGGTGAAATAAATAAATAAATGTTCTGCTTTTTAGAAATATATCTATGTTTAATGCAGAAAATAACAAGATATTACAATTTATTTAATCAGTATACAGAATTTAAAATATTGGCCGAACATCTTTAATGGAATCTTTTGTAAAGTTTGAAACAAGGGCAAAAATCAGACTAACCTGTCTTACTTAAACATTTGACTCCTCTGTTCCCACCTTTTTGAAAATAAATATCTGCCTGTACCTTTATGAGTCAACTTTTTTTGCTGATTATATTTGGGCAGTGTATTTAGTCTTTATTTATTATTTATTTAATAAGGCCAGTTTTCTTCACGGTTAAATGGCACAGCTATTCGTTTTGTGATGATGAAGTACTAAACTGTGATGCACAGTTTTCAGGTATAAATCTGTGGCTTTAATGAAATGCTAGTTTTATAGCTTGTGGGTTGGGTCTGTCCAGCTTTACTAAGACAGTTTAGTGATGAAAATGTTAACAGCCTGCTGTATAATTATTATGAATCAGTGTCACTTTTATTTCAAACATCTTCATAAAACCTCATAAAACTTATTAGTGCAGTTACATGGTGCTTTGTTATTTATATGCCAAACAATGCCATAGTAACTAAGGAAGCGCTGTACACTTGCCCAACTGATTCAATCTTACAATTCGAGCAGCTGTGGATTAAGGACCCAACAGTGGCAGATTGGCAGAGGTGGGACTCGAACCACCTTGAAAGTTCGGTACCTTAACTGTGAAGTCACCACAGCCTAGAGAAGCCAGTGAGTTAGGGTTTGTTCAATAGGATACTTTTCCCATAATGCATCCAGCATCTTTCCAGAGGCATGAGTGGTTAGCTAGCTTTTATTCTTTTTTTTTGCACATGGAGTAATGGACATCTGTGTCGTTTTTTAAAGAAAGGTAGCCATGCTGCAGATAAGGTAACCCATAGCTATATGTTTTGGGCTTTCCTGTTACAGTATATCCAAATAAAACTACCAAAAGCACATGCTAGACAGCTAAAGCAAATGCACCACTTAGTGCAACATAAACAAAACGAGTGCAATTAATAAATGAATATTTAGCATTCATGTATTCTTCGTTTTACACCCATGACAGAATAACAGCCATTTTAGTGTTAAATCACTTCATCTAGTTCATGTTTAACCGGTCCTCTAAATTCTGTGTGCGTTCCACCAACCCCTGGTAGCAAGTACACTGCTCACTAAAATGAAATGTAGTTTTTGTAACCAGTATATTTGTCCCTCAGACTGCTGTCACTAAAGTTGCGATTCTGTGTGCTTTTACAAAACCAGTGATTCACCTGCCGCTGTCTATTGTGAACTGCTGTCTGGTGCTGTGCGTACGAATTTGTTAGTTTACACGCCTTTAATCCGTTGTTACACTTTTGGCCTTCCATAATGCCGTTACATAGAGCGCGTGGTTGTACACGAGACACGAGGTAGAAGGAAGGAGGGAGGGAGAAAGAGAGAGAGAGAGAGAGTCTGTGTGTCTGTGTGTGTGTGTGTGTGTGAGTGTGAGTGTGAGAGAGAGAGAGAGAGAGAGAGAGCGCGCGAGCGCGCTGGTGGGCGTCCACTTGAACTACAGAAGACTGGAGCTGTTGAAAGCGCCGTCCGACACGTGAGGCTAATGTGACGGAGTGAGGAGGAGAGACGTGTCTGCAGTCACAGGGGTTTTTATTGAACACGTAGTTCAGTCCTCCCACCGGCACACACTCGCTCACACGCGCACTTAACACACACCTCACTCACTCAAAGTGAAGCGACAAGCTGAATGAGCGTCTCATCTTCTTCTGACTGCTCGATCCGTCCTGTCACAGAACCGACGCGCTAAAGTAACTTTTCCAGTGCGGCACTGGCTGTTTTAAAACCGGATATGTTCTTAGATTTCTAAGCTGTTCGAAGAACTTTGAGTTTTTTTTAAGACCGAGCGACCATTTTACAGGAATTAAAGCCAAATTCAAAAGTCATCATGGAGCGGATTACGAGCGCGCAGCCTCCTCCGTGTCTGGCCAAACAGAATCAGTTGGACATGGCTGCCATTTCTGGGTAAGAGCCATTTTTAACGGCTGGGTCCCAATGGAGGATGTTAAATATTGTAACGCAGCGCTCGCATTTTATATTTAGGTCTATCTTTCATTATACGTGTATCTTAATGAATAGGCTGTCATTTTGGCTGTGTTTTTCCATTGGCGCACGGGATGTGATTTAACTTGTTCTCTCGTAAAGCTTCCTAAATACTCACTTTACGTCTCTCCTCGTTTTGTTTAGCATGGATTTCCCCATGTACGTGTTCAAACCGCGAAGAGGAATGAAGCGAGGCGAGGACAGCAAGGTACGATACTGTAGTTCAGTTCGCTCCTCTGCATGTAAAATTACGCTTGGCTGCTTTCTTATTAACGCGCTTAACCGCGCGCTATTGATTCCCAGCGCGTGCGGTCATGCATGTCTGTTTCAGAGCGAGCTGAAAGTTTTCGCGTCCATTAAAACGCGCCGTCTTTGTTTTGGTTTCGTGCAGGACACCTACAAGCTTCCTCACCGCCTGATCTAGAAGAAGAGGCGCGACAGAATAAACGAATGCATCGCGCAGCTCAAGGATCTGCTGCCAGAGCACCTCAAACTCTCGGTAAGTGTGTTGATGTGCCGGGAAAATGTTAGGTACAAAGCTGCGTGAAGTCTCCAGCGCCACCTGCAGAGTAGCATCCTGTAAACCTGCAGCACTTTAGATAATAATCCCTTACTATTTTTATACCAGATATACGGTATGGAGAAAATAGCTTCCGTTTTGATCAACTACAGGAAGCAGACTGATGTTTAATGATCACCATATTTCTCGTTCTTTGAAATTCTTTGGTATGAGTGGTTGTGTACTTAAGTGAAGCTCTTACTCTATATTTAGCTCGAGAAATGAGCCTGGAACTAGTGTCAAAACTGTCTTGACAGGTGGAAAAGTGAAGATGCAAAGACTTTTTCTCTCACCATACCTTTTTGCTTATACTGTGATCAGCTGTAAACTAAAATTTAGAAAACTGTCCTTCATGGTGCTCGGCTAACGAGCTCCAAACTAGTTATGAAATACAAAATTAACCTTAAGTGGTAGAAACCGGAATCCGCTCAGTGAGTGAAGCAGTTTGCTGTTTTGTATGCAAGATTTTCATGGTTGCTGCGTCTGTGGGTTTGCCCACACCCAAGGCAGCTTTAGAGTGTTACATAAGTAAGATAAGCACGCTTATCGTTCCCTCTTTTAGACGCTGGGCCATTTGGAGAAAGCAGTGGTTCTGGAGCTAACGCTGAAGCATGTGAAAGCCCTCAACAGCTTGTTGGAACAACAGCAGCAGCAAATCATGTCTCTGCAGAACGGAATGCAGATCGGTGAGTTTAATGTGGCGACATTAAAATAGACCTGATATCTGAGAGGCTGGAATTGAACGCCACCCCACCGTCACTCAGCCTTTCACTCTCACATATTTTAATAGCACAAGCTGTAGACATGCCTGGACTTCCGGGTAACTTGAGATTTTCAAGCACATTCTGTCGCAGTCAGTCATCGGTGATTGAGAGCAAGGTTCTGAGATGTTGCTCAAACTCCCGATGTTGTGTTGTTCTTACGCATAATCTACCTGTGCTGCAGGGGATCCCACCAGCGGGAGCTCTGAGAGCAGTGAGGAGATATTCCGCAGCGGTTTCCATTTGTGTGCCAAAGAGGTGTTGCAGTACATGACCAGCCAGGAGAACATGCAGGATCTGACTCCCTCTCACCTCATCAACCATCTGCACAAGGTGGCGTCCGAGCTGCTGCAGCGGCCTGCGAGCCCTCGGCTGGATTCGCCTTCTCCGGGACGAACGGGCCACGAGATGCGGGAGAAACCTGTTGCGCCGCAAGTTCGGATTCCGGAGGGTCGCACGAAAAACTGCGTCCCCGTTATTCAAAGAACTTACCCGCAAAGCAGCGAGCAGAGTGGCAGCGACACGGATACGGACAGCGGCTATGGCGGCGAGACCGACAAGGATAAGCGCGACGCCAAGGCTCAGCGGCCGAGCTGCTACGGCAAAGAGGGAGCCGAACTCAAATGCGGTATCAAGGAAGAGTGGGACGAGCCGCAGGCCAAGCGGTTGAGGTCGGACTCTGCTGAAGATGAGTCGCTGTCAGGTCTCGGCAGGTTTGCGAACTTCTCTCCACACCAGCCGCCTCTCTGCATGCCCTTCTACCTCTTCCCTCCGGTGGCGGCGGCCGCCGCCGCCGCGTACCTCCCCGTCCTGGAGAAGTGCTGGTACCCAGGAGGTATTCCCATGATGTACCATACGCCAGGCTTGTCCCCTGACAAATTGCACTCGTCCCTGGTTATGTCCCCAAGAGTAGCTTCACCCAGCAACCCTCATACCTCCATAGACTCGCCCGCTCTGCATCAGGCCTTGAAACAAGTGGCCCCCTTAAATCTGGAAACCAAAGACTGAGAGCACTATGGAATTCCTTCCTCCCCTCCTATATCCTCTGCATAGTGAGAAGAGAGGATCCGCCGATGGGTGGGAGGATGATAAGCAGAAACACCCTGACTCTTACCCTGCTACTGCTGCCCTGCCCTTTACTCAGTACTTTTCAAAACAGCTCAAACCAACCCACCACCCCAACGGCCGTCTGTCCAGACCCGGCATGAACCTGTGTGTGTGGGAAAACAGCCCCGAGCAGGGCCGGCCGAGGCGGAGTAGACGAGCAAGGAGGATTTGGGCGCAGCATTTTGAGTCACTGTGAAGATGATGAACGAGACACTGTGCTGTCAGGTTCAAGTACGAATCACGGCGAAGGGAGCCCCCAATCAACAACCCCCCACCCCCCCACCCCATGTTTTTTCGCTAAGATATAAAAAACCCCTACATCCAGAATGTGACACGCAGGCAGGCCGTAACAAACGAGCGACAGAGACTCATCCCTTTGCACACATCTCTGTATTTTGAATGTAAACGCGAAAAAAAATGTACCTAGAGACACCCCTGTAGATGCTGCTTTTTTCACTTCTCTCTGTGCTGCCGAGCACCGGGGGAGGTTTCACACTGTCAGGTCTCTGTGGCTGCTTTAAACAGCTGTCCTTTCAAATGAAAGACGTTTCTTTAAGCCTTTTAATGCTACCAAATACCTGATAAAACCTGTCTGCTTTAGTTGACCAGAGCTTTTACATGAAAACAAACAACAGCATAGACACCCCACAATCAGACCGACTGACTGAGGTCCTCTTACAAACTGAAGCCATCCTACGTTCATACACACATTATGCATGTGAGGGCTTCGGCAGTCCCGAAATGGGTCATGTAAATAAGGGAGTTACGTAATCGCGACCATTTTTTTTTTAGCTTCAAGACGAGAGGCGAGGAGTTTGCAATTCATTATTGTTTGTGCGAGTAGATGGGTGCTTGTGAGATATCTAGGCTGTGTTTATACTACTTGTCCATCTCTGTTTTGATACGTGACCCGCGCTGGTTTGCGCTGGCGACAGCAGGGAGTTCCACACGGTTCGCGGTAGATGCTTAGATATTATGTACATAGAACTGTGGAGGGGTCGTATCTACACCAAGCTCTGTTTCAATTCGAATTAAGACATCTCTCTTGTTTTCATGCTGTTGCCTTTACTTGTTTAAAGCAGTAAAAGTCTGACAGATATGTAATTAGTTGCAAATCTGGATTCTGTGGAGAAGCAAGGAATGTGAATGTACAATGTTTAAACAATATACTAGTTTTGTATAGGAAGAGGTACTTGGGATTTTTATTTTGGGACCTAACAGGAGGTTGTTTGATGTATATATTTTGTCAGGAAAAAATGCTGTTGACATACATTAAAAAGTATTAATAAAGTTTTTTTTTTCCTGTGGAAAAGCTACTCGTGCAAGGCCTCGTCTTTATAAGCATTTTTAGCTGCACAAGCCATGTGGCTGTTTCTCAGCCTGTCCTTACGTAACGTCTTATATAACCTGCGCTGTAACACAGCCTGTAGGCTTCATGCGTGCAGGCAACGCGATAGCAGTAAGGTCTCATGTATCCGCACGTTGCTAACAGGTACAGACAGCGTGCGCATCAGGCACATCACCTCAGCATGGTATGAGTTACATGTAATAATAAAGCTCTAACCTCTAAGTGATTATACTTAATATATCGTTAAATAGAAATGTCTTGTGCATTGTCTCAGCATTTTGGTGGCCTCAGTATATTCATTTGTGTCCACAAAATTAGAAAAAATAACCACCTTTTCCAAAGATCTCTCATGTATAGTACTGCAAAAGTCTCAGGTCACCATTAGATATGTTTGTTTTAGCAATGGTGTAGTGAGCATAAATAAAAATGGCAATATTTAATATATCTCTATATCTTTATTCCAATCTTTCTGAGCTTTATTATAGTAGACTGTTCCCCTTTGGAAAAAAAAAAAAAGATTTCTTGGTTGAGTCCTCGGACAGTACCAGGCATCCACATGTAGCTACCAGATGCTGCTATTGCTGTTTTTTCTGATTTTATTTCAGTTTTTTTCAGATTAAACATTTTTTTTTTAGTTATTTACATTTTTTTATACTTCATAACATTGTACCGTATTTTCTGGATATATTTCAATAAAGAGACTGATGGTTGCAATTTTAATACATTTTTTAATACATGCATCTTAAGCTCAGGTTCAATCCGTAAAGCGTCTCGTGTTCAGTATCTTTGAAACGCCTAATCACCCCGACTATAGATTTCATGACAATGTTAGCTCTGTCACTCTGGTGAGGGCTTACAGCTAGTCACATGTAAGCCCATGTTGTTTCCCCTGTCAAAACAACACACACGTCCTCATGCTACCTGTACAACCAGGTGAACGACACACAGAGACAAACTTTTCTTTCTTTTATCATTTCACAAAGTCCTGCTTGTGTTAACAAGCTTTCAGTGCTGTGTGCAGCTTCACGCTGACAGTTTGTTGGCCTGATTTCTGAGTGATAAGTTGCCGCTGTGTCAGAGGCACATGATAAAAATGTGACAGGCTCACATGTAGATTAGTCCAATGTGGGCTAGCAAAGCCACACACACACACACACACACACACACACACACACACACACAAAGCAAAAGTGCTTTTGTTTCTGTATTACCATTTCTTTTATTTTTATATTAGACTTATGTACAACAGTTATACTTGAAACATGCAGGACATTAAAGCTGATTTACATAGTGGTTTCAAATGTACTGAAATACCTGAAAAACACATGGGAAAAATGATTTAACATGATCAGTTGTTAACTTTTACTCTAGCAATCAGAGTGGTGTATTCAGTAAAATACACTATATAGACAAACACTTAAAAAGTTACACCCAAAACGGAGCTATCAGTTTGGAGTGCGTCCTCACTTTTGCTAGCGTGAGCCTTTGTGTTTCTGAAGGGTTTTCCACTAGACTTTGGAACATGACTGTGAGATCCACCGGCATTCCAGTGAAACTTCAAAGTGTCTAATAGAATTGAGGTCAAGGTCCTGTGTAAGCTGGCCAAGTTTTTAATCAAAGTTGGCAAACCGGTTCTTTATGGACTTTGATTAAGGACAGCAGGGTAGAATGTCGATGAACTGACTCGTCAGAAGTGGAAACCTCGAAATGTATCAGTACTACTGAAACAGTCTACTGGTGTTATGACATAGCAGAGCTAAATAATAAGAAGGGGTGTCTACAAACTTTTGTCTATATTGTAAAGCGTCTCTTACGTCGGGTTAGCGGTACTTAAATAAACAAATTTATTTATAATGCGAATGTTTTCACTTTCTAAAAATGAAAAAGCTTAATGTTTACCACATCAATTCATAATAAAGTATAACCTAGGCAGTCTAAGCTCTTGGTATATTTAGACATTTAAAATAAACAACTGATTCGCTGAAGAGAAAGATTACAAACCACTTGGCCCACTTGTAAGTAATTCAAATAGCACGAAACAATGACTGAGATCATTTATCCATGTTGTTGTTATAAAACAGTAATGTCACTAAAAACGAACTATCAGTTATTTACCACAAAATCACCGAACTATTATTTATTTCTGAATGTGCTGCCAAATCGTACATGGATTATTTTAGGTTTTATAAGCCGTTATTATTTCATAATTTTTACATCATCAATAGTAAGGATTCACAATTATATTGCAAATGAGCTGGCATACTCAATTATTTACAGGTTTGATTGAATTAAGAGCTGTAACCATAATACAATATACACAGTGTTCTTATGGCTCCATCGTCTGTACATAATGCGACATTGCAGGCTGACCACAGTTGGTCTTAACAGTTTAAACTGAGGTTAAGGCAAGACTTTCTGTTTTTATCTTCAGTTTAGCTGTAACTGTGTTTATTATGTGATAGCTCGTTATTTCCTCAAGCCCTGTGCTGTCAGTTAGGCCATGGATCATCTTAACCCTGAGCTGGATAAAGTTAGTCCTAAATTGAATGACTAGTTCAGTATGCCAGTCCTCTGACTAAATACTTCTTAGATCCATATTTTTAAAAATCTTTTTTTAAATGTTTTAAATCTTCAGTTTAGCTGTAACTGTGTTCATTATGTGATTCGGTTCGGACTGAGTACACATGAGAGTTCAAATGGGAACTAGGGTACTGTGGTGGGGCAGCAGTTAAGTCACTTGACTTTGACCAGAATGCCAAATGTTCATGTTACAGCACAGGTGTTTGGCCCTTGACCTTTAGGGGTTTGGACTGAAACTAAGATTGTAAGATAAGCTGTAAGTCACTCTGGACAAGGACATCTGCTCTGGGTTGAAATTGTAAATGCAGTTGGCTGTTATGTGTTAAGAGTAGAATTTATGGACATTCCGGTTGTTGATAACAACTTGAATTGATTCTAAATAGTGTTTTTCATACAAAACTGTAGTTTCTGAGTGGACAAAACGTAGTTACAAAACACCTTAACAGCTGAATTATTGTTATTGATAGGCATTATGTATAATGCTGAGCCCAATGCAATAAATAGTCCAGTTTTTATTAACTTAGAATAATAATAAATAGATAGAATAATAATACAGAGGTAGCACCGCTGCCTCACAGCAAGAATGTCCCGGGTTCAGTTCCAGGGTGGAGCGGCCTGGTTCCTTTCTGTGTGGAGTCTGCATGGGTTTACTGCGGGTACTCTGGTTTCCTTCCAAAGACATGCATGTTAGGTTAATTGGTGTCTCTAATGTGGTCCTTAGTGTGTGACTGTGTGTGCCCTACGATGGATTGGCGTCCCATGTAAGGTCGTCCCTGCCCACGCAGAGTTGCCGGGTGGGCACCGGCTGGTCCAGGACCCCATGTGGATAAAGTGGAAGATAATGAATGAATGAATGACTAATAATACAGCACATGTGAACGGTGGTATCCTGATACTTGCAATACCACCTTACTCCACAACGAGACACTGTGGAGCCGGACACTAGGGAAGGACAGTAAAGAGCAGCCCAGGTGAATAAGCTGGGTACACGTGAGAACTGCGATTTCTCCTAATCACACCTCTATTTAATAATTTAATAAATAATACGTTATCACATGAACTTATGACTTTTATACCATTTTGTGCATGTATGAAAATAACACTGATTTAGAAATGTTTTTTACCGCTTATATACTGCCTATACTGAGTTTATAGAGAACTGGTGTACTAACATTGATTGAGAACTTGGCTGGCTTGCAAGGAACTCCATCCACAGTACCCAATCATAAATGGTTTAAAATAGTCAGAATACTTTCAGCCAAATCTAACAATCAAGAGAAAACACAAAAAAACCGCCAAACGCCCTCGGCCTGTGTGTTAATATAGTACTGGCTCTCTACGAGATAAAAATTTGAGACGCAGCCCAGTTAGCTCACTACATAGGGAACAAGCTTGATTTAATACGAACCCTTAGTCATATGACTTGGCGTAGTTCCTGTACGGAACTGTTTTCACCTTACTGAACAGAAATTAGACCGAAAGCTGTCCGAGTTTTAAATCTGAGCTCTTTGTCCGGGAGGCTCGGTGGATCTGCAGGATGTTGGCTCTAATTAACCGGCTCTTGGACTGGTTTCGCTCCATATTTTGGAAGGAGGAGATGGAATTGACCCTGGTGGGGTTGCAGTACTCTGGAAAAACCACCTTCGTCAACGTGATAGCGGTGAGCGCGAGCTGTGATCACTTTATAACCTGATGGTGTTTAAATGTAGGACTGGAGATCATTGATGAATGTCCATATGCTGCTGTCTGTACTGGACTGTACTGTTGTGTCGTTTCAGAGGAGTCACGTGTAGGGGAAAGTTTGCGCTTGATAATCAGGCCTGGGAAACAAACTGTGGATTTTAGGGATTATCATATTGTTATTTGGATTAGTACTCATTCTCAACATTCTTTTAAATAGAGGTGACTCATTTTACTCTGATGTGATTCCTCATCACAGTGCAGCCTATCTGTGTAGTGACAGAATCTGATCTCCCTACAGTCATCATTTACCGGACTCCCTAATCCAAAGGCACCTACCTGCCTGCATGGTCCTTATATGTGGCAGAGTTGGACTTTGAATCCTGGAACCCTTCTGCTCCATATTCCGATATCTTATCCACTAAGCCTTCACTGTCTATATGTCCATAAGCAGTGCTGAGGAAGTGCACTGAATCACAGTCCATGGAAGACGGAGTCCATCTGTTAGATTATTTGTTTTTTAGACATATATTGACATATAGCTGTATGGGACTGTGGTAGCCTAGCGGTTAAGGTATTGGACCAGAAATGGTCCAGGGTTCAAATCCCACTGTACCTGTTTGCTTACCTGGTGAGTTTGAGTTTACATTGTCTCATATTGACAAAGCTTACTAGGTTCTGTTTATGTTTATTCTGTGGCTGGTTTCTCTTCTATTGTCTCACAATGGCAGGTTTTCTTGACAGATGATGGGGGTTCCCTTGATAACATGGTTACTTGGCTGATGCAATTCCTCTGTGAATGTTATTCTTTCATTGACAAGGCTCCTTGGCTGACATGGTCTCTCCCTGTTTGAGATATTCTTGACGATGAGGATCCTTCGTACACGTGGCTTCACTGACCGTGAAGTGTCATGTCAGCAATGCTTCTTTAATAGCGAGCTGCCTACTCTGCTAAAATCCTACTGATGGCGAGGTTTATCTGTGGATGAGAGTTCACTGTTGGTTGGGAGTTTTTTTTTTTGACAGTGACGTTCATCAGTCCTGGTAATGAGGTTTTTGTGCTTACTAATACCATATACAATGGGGAAAAAGTTCCTCTGTACTGATGCTCAAAGCTCAATTTATCTATCTGTCTAGAATGGATAGGTTTCCAGATAATGGGCTACAAAACTAGTGCTTGGCTGGGACACCCAGTAAGAACCCATTCTAGACATTCATTGTCATTCCTAGTCAAGGTAGCTGGAGAGCAGGGCAGGGCAGAGCAGAGCAGAGCAGGGCAGGAACAATCTATCGTGGGGAGCATACACTCATACACACATTCGCACAGTAAGGGCACTTTATAAACACCAATTAACCTAACATTCATGCCTTCGGAATTTTGGTGGCAAACCCACACAAGCAAGGAGAACATTCAGTTTCGAGGAACTTGATTCAAAATTCATTGATTAATGTGATTTAATAGAAACACTGATCAATTAATGGCACTATGAAAGAACGTATGAACTTGTTTTAATGCTTTATGTACCTTATCAAATGTTTCAGCAATGAGGAAAATGCATTCTGTAATGACATGCACAAAGACTCAAAGGTAGCTTAACCTATGCCTTTATATCAAACATTTTTAGGATTTACATTTTTATTTAGTTTGATCACTAGGTGGAATTACGAGAACAGACTGTGCTTGGTTTGAGAGAATTCTGATTCACATAACTTTCCACTTTCCTAAAATGAAGTCAGCCAAGACTCATGACTAGATGCAGCATTAATACACCCTCACATTAAGTCATGTCATACACACCTTCAGATAGGATTCTAGTCTGTAATGCCTGACATCACGGGCAGTTATTACCTGGAAAGTCTCTGTTATGGTGGGTACAACTGGGAGAACCTGTGGTGACAAAAGGTAAACTGTGCATTAATTGTCAACTCAGCACAAAGTTTCATTGATGTTACCTTTAACTGTGAAGTTATTAATTGGTGCCCCAAATCTATGTTACATGGCAAAACCTGTGATGGGAGACCAAAGTACCATGTGCTTTTCTCATGGCGTGTTTTATTTTTAAGGTTTTAGGTAAAGAGGCGTTAAAGTTTTCTGACCAGTCCAGGCAACTGACCTGGCAAATGGTTAATTTTCATGGTATCAAATTCTTGCCAGTGATTTATTGAAATGCACGTGACTCCCGTTAGGAAAATACGTCAAGATTTCAAATTATTGTTATTGTCAAAGTCAAAGTCACTTAACTCACATTTCTTTCCCATTTGGATGCTTGGTTGAATTTCAGCAAATTGACTTCACCGTGTCTACATGCCTAAATGTATTGATTTGCTGCCATACGATTGGATGAATAGACATTTGCATTAACAAGCAGTCTAAAGGGTGTATCTAATAAACTGGCCATTGAGAAGGCATTTAGTCTTTTAGCAGATGCCTTTATGGCTTTCACTTCTATTGCATGTCCAGGCAGTTGTCAGTTAAGTGAGCTGGTTTCTTGCCACATCTGTCCAATTTGCGGTACAGTTAGAATAGATTAATGTGCTGTATGTGAATACTGGAGATGTTTGGTCTCTTGGATAGGTTTCATTGTCTGATATCTCAGATGTGTTTAAATTTTTAACTGTGAAATACTTAGTTTACAGTCATTTTGAACCCAGAGATGAGATTTTGGCTGACCTAATTTTATGTCTAAATATAATAATAATAATAATAATAATAATAATAATAATAATAATAATATATGTAATATATAATACTATAAATCTAACTGAGCAAAAATACTTAAAAATATGAATAGAAATAAGTTACATTTCATTGTCATTACTTGAGATTTCTCTAACTTATCAGTTTACAGAGTTTTTGGGGCAAGACCTGGGTTTTATTTAATGTTGTAAAATTACTATACTGCTAACAAAAAGTTATGGCTATTTCAAAATGAAATAGACCCTAATGAAATATCCCCTAATTCTTGTGAGCAATTTATTTAGGCTAAT
>JAYJMA010000024.1:4281803-4294740 GCA_036873895.1 Parotocinclus cabessadecuia
CTATTTACTGTAAATCCTCATATTTTATCATTTATAACATTCCTTTATTGTTAGAATTAATATTTTGAATATATTTTGAATACATTTTGTGATTTTTTTAAATGTAAGAGTTCCGCAAACCCACGAAACAGCGAGTGTCCGCGATATATTTTTTCCATTAATATTTTTTGTAAACCCACGATGAACCAAGTTCGCGAAAGGTGAACCGCGAAGTGGGTAGGGAACACTGCATCTCCTAACTTTTGTCAGCAGTATAATAGAATAACTTAGAATGTCACAGAATAGAATAGTGTAAAATGATAAAACACACCGAAATGTAATAAAACAATATGGCAGATGATAACAGAAGAGAATAGAGTGTGACAGAATACACCAAAGGGTAACAGAACAAACTGTAACAGAATTGATTACACCAGAGCATAATATTCAAGTTGTAAAGTGGGGGCACCCCTGGTCTAGTCATGTGACAAACCACAGCACTACAGACCATTAACCTAGCACGGCATGACTGGGGAGACCAGAAAGTGTATGCACATACCTGAAAACTGACATGATGAGAAACCCACGCTTCCAGAAACACAGAGCACAGGTGAACTCACAAACAAACATCAAACACAGATTCACAAACCAAGTCTTAACCTGCCAGAGGTGAGGATCAAACCAAAGAGGCTTAGCATTGGGAAGACATGCTCTACTAGCTCTGGCACTTTCGATCGACCAGCACCTCTGCCAGGCTGCAGGCATTGTTATGAGGTTATGACATAGTGTTCTGGTGTGATGCCCAGCGACAACGTTCTCCTGGTACTGAAAGCAAGTTCAGGTTGGATTACGCCTATGTCACTGGAAGTATCCTTCCACTTCCTTTGCATTAGTTCCCCTATGTATACTGTCTCGCTGATCTGTGGATGTCACGTTACTAGACCAGGGGTGCCCCCAGATTAAAGTAATAGAAGACTGGAATAGAAATGCAGTGTTACCAAAGAGAATTGCACTAATCAGTGTGATTATAAAATAGAACAGCGTGGCTGAGTTTCATAAATTAGAGACAAAGAACAGCTTAGGAAAATAGAATACAATAGAAATTCGTTTCATTTCTCAGTGACACAACGAATGAGGAATAAATCAACAAAACCAAAAGCAGAATAAACTAGACTACAGACTAAACTAAACTAGAACACTACAGACAAATATATTAGATATAATAGAATCCATAAATTAACGATATTTGTAATTAAAAGCTATAAGGACGTATTAGACACTGTATGCCTGCATAGGATTTATTTGATATTTACCATTTATACTCGATCTAATTAGGCTTTCATTTCCAGGAATAAATCAAAATTAGACTTTCTTACCTGTGTGAGGAACCGAAGCTAAACTATGAACTGCAGTTACTAAACTTTCTCTTCCTTCCTGCACTGCATTTTTATTTTTCGTCAGCAAACATTGTCGCGCGGTCTTAACGTTTTCTCGTCTTATGCTGAACTATCCGAGGTTAAAAACCTAAGAATTCTTTGTTGGTTAACGATTCGGTTCGGTCACTGAGCACCGCAGTCTAACGGCTTACACCCGAACTGGCTGGCACGAGGGAGTAACCGCAGAGAGCGCGCGCCCTCCGCCCCGTGCGCGCCACTGCTAAAAAACGGACAGGTACGAGAAGTTGAAGCGCGCCCCCGACGTTTGCTCGTGCAATACAAGTAACGAGTAAATGGGGAAAAAAAACTCTTAAACCAGTTTTGTTACGTATTGTACTGTATTAGACCTAATCACTGTAACATATGTGTACTTTAATATTGTAAAATTAATTAAACTTAATTAAAATAAGCTAAAAAGAATTTATATTGTGCTACGTTATTTGTTAATTGCGCTAATTAAAAATTTACATCGTCCCAAACTATAATTTAAATTAAATATATAATACTCAAATATGAATTGTACTGAGTATAGTATTTTAGCTTTAACTGTGATTAAGTAAACTACCACCTGTACATATATTTATCCAAATAAATGTATACATATAAGCAACAAAAGGTCTAAAAAGCATTTTAAACAGTATATATAAACTGCAAAATGAATACGAACTGGATCCCACGAGAACTGCTGATAATCTGATCCTGCCCATGCCCCATCACTGTCACTGTCAGTGTATTTTAGCAGTCTTGGGTGACCATACACCCTCCTGAACAGTCAATGTGGGGGCACTTTCGTCCAGTTTAGCATGCTTGTGCGTAATTATGCATTTGCATAATCAAACAACTTTCTTTGAGTTTTCCTTTGCTTTTCTGACGATCTTGTTTAATAATTTCTTTTTAATAGCTATACATTCATTTGGAAGTAATTCTAGTGAGCAGTGTACATGGAATATAGTAGAGACCAAAATCAAATAGACAAATACAAATTTTTTTGTAAAAATGGACAGCACAGTGTCTCGGTGGGTAGCACCGCTGCCTTACAGCAAGAAGGTCCAGGGTTCAGTCCCAGCGTGGAGCAACCTGGGTCCTTCCCGTATCTGCATGGGTTTACTCCGGATACTCTGGTTTCGTCCCACAGTCCAAATACATGTGTATTAGGTTAATTGGTGTCTCTAAAAGCCCTAATTAGTCGCAGTGTTCATTATTTAATAAAATTTAATATTTAACAAAAGCTCAAATGAGCAATGTTGGAAACCCCTTTCCCTCCAAAAAAATTCACCGTCTTAAATTATTACAGAATCAGTCGTTTCTGTGCATGAATGACTGCATGGTGTAAAACACTGCACTTTGCTTATCTAACTGTCAGCTCGGTCAGTGTTGCTCCAGCGATCCCAGTCCGCCTTATCTGTGCAGCTCCTACCCAGGTCACCCAGACTCAAACCCTTATTTCATAATTATGAGTTATTTAGCTATGTTAGAAATAGGTGCACAATAATTTAAATAGGAATTTATTGATAACTGGTTCAATTATTACAGAATCAGCAATTTCTCAAAACAACAGAACACATTTGAATCAATATCGCAGTCATACTGACTCGTCATCTTAACCAATCGTCAACATGAGAAAAGAAGGACCAAAGCTAACCTGCTTCTGGTCTATAGAAATCCTAAAACCCCATAACCCTGCATTACAGGAAAGGAAAGGATAAAATGAGTTTGCGATAGTTAATTATTAATTATAGAAAAATAATATAGCAGATCTTAGCTGTTCGGGAGACGTGTCGTGTTACAGTCTAATGTTTAAAGACAGCAACCAGGAGAGCCCAAACCTTTGCAAAAGACTTCATATTTAGCAATGACAGCTTACTAATCATCCACATAACCAGTGATAGATCAAGTTAATATTATTTGGTCCAAAGTTATTTAAACACATACAGTACTGTGAAAAAAATCTTAGCCACCATTAGATTAGATATCATTGTTTTAGCAACAGTATAATGACTATATATAATTATTTCTCAGTCTCTTTATTAGAATACGATCACAAAATAAACTGCTCACAAAAATATGAAATATCCCCTATTTTATGAGCGCTGTACTTGAAATTTGTATGCAGCATTATAAAACCAAATAAGAAAAAAACTGTTTCTATAGGCTACAGTGGCAAATATTTAGTTTTACATCTCCTTACACTAGAGCAACAGCAGGAATAAGTACCCTGACCCAACGAGCACAGAGATTCAGAACCCACCCTGGTACATACACACAGTCACTGGAAACTGTACAGGGCACAACTGGGCCAGCAAACCACTGGACATTCAGTACTGGGAACATCCTGGACTTTGGAATTCACCAGGACAGCTTAGCATTGGGGAGCACTGCTTTACCCCAGCGAGCCTCTCTGGTTCAATCCCCACCTACTCCTTACACTTGGGCAACAGCAGAATCTGGCAGATTCATTGGGATGCCAAGTTGATCGTAGAAGCTTGATGAGGAATGATCTTTGTAAAAGGGTAGGAGCCATTTTGAAAGGGGAGCATGGTGAAAATGAGATATGCTAAAGCTCACAAAGAATTAAATAAAGATTAATATTAAAGAGTATTATGGAGTGATAAAGGCAAGTTGTAATTTTTTGGGTCCATTTGTTGATAAAGTTTTACATACGGTCAGAAAACCACTGCCACAACAAGAAAAGATCTTTGCACTGCACTGTAGTTCAACCTGATCTATATCCATCTCACAAAATGGGGGAGATTTCAAAATTCAAAATGAATTATCATATAATGTAATGTCCCCTAATTTTTGTGAGCAGTGTACATATATATATCATAGTGTATGCTAACTTGAATATGCATAAAACACTTACAGTAGCTCGCAGCTGGGAAAACCATTAACTCAAAGCTTATTTTATAATAAGGCGCTGAACATCTCATATGATTTATTGAATAATATACTGAAAACGAAAAACAAAGAACGTTTAGTCGATTGGCATGGCTGCTCAGGTTCCCACTTTTCATTGAGAATGCGGTGTTGTTTCCTTGGGTACTTTTGGTACATTTAAGTCCCAGCATAATATGAGAGCACCCCTGGTCAGCGCCAGATGTTCGGAGCCGATCTGCTATACAGGAATAAGTACCCTTACTGAACAAGCACAGATATTCAAAACCCACCCTGGTACATACACACAGATACTGGAAACTGTACAGGGCACAACTGGGCCAGCAAACCACTGGACATTCAGTACTGGGAGAATCCTGGACTTTGGAACTCACCAGGACAGCTTTACCCCAGTGAGCCTCTCTGGTTCAATCCCAACCTCTAGCAAGATGAGGTCTATCATTTAGAATGTTTTTTTTTTTTATCTCAGGTTTATCGCACTAAATCCAAAAAGCATTGCCCCCACATTACACCCATGGATGAGCACCTTACCCTGACATGATACTCTGATTAAGCGTGAATGCTCCTTGCTTTTAGAACTTTGTATAACCAGGATTAATCCACGGATATGAAAAGCAGAGTCACTTAGTAACTACTCTTTTTTTTTTAAACCCAAATAAATTTTAGGGCATTTGATTATTCGTTGACAAAGTGAAGCCCCCTAGATTAAGTTCAGTACTAAATCTTATCCACTGTTCACTAACAAACCCCATCGTGAGCTCCCAAACCATCCGTCGAAGCTCCTCATAAAGCGTTGAGTACTCCGTAATGATTCTCCAGGTCTGGAGAGCAGCTGGGGCTCAGCATCAGCAGGTGGTCATCTCATCAGGACCAGCAGCTTCAGTACGTCAGGGAGTTGAGGATGAAGAGACGGTCCTCCTCCTTCCTGATCCACTTCAGCAGTTTGGTAACAGCGGACACAGCCAGTGCTTTGGTCGCCAGAGGACTGAAGCAGAGGTAGAGCTCGAAGCCGCTGGTGGACTGCAGGGTATCAGCAGAACATGCATCAGAAAGGGTCATTTTGATAAAAAACAATAAATAAAAGGAAAAAAAACACATGATCAAATTACATAGTGGTACACCGGTTCTGGAAAACCTCAGGAACTCACCAGATTCGGTTCTCGGTACATTTTAATTCTCGTCGGTTGCTCTGTGCACTAGCTTAAGTCGAGCGACGTGACTCATTTAAGTCAAAACTCAATTCATAAATCACGACTGAGTATACAGTGACTCAGATTCACAACAGCCCTTCCTCATGCACTGTATTTGTCAAATTTTCTTTATTTTTACACCTTTAGTACTGCATTCTTAGTGCAAATAACTCCCCGTGCAAGCTAGAACGGTTATTTCCAAAAAGAAACCAAAAGTAAATACAGGTAATACAGGAAATACAGCTTAGCAGCTATGCTCGCACTCAGTTCACCAATCGAGTAAGTGCTTTGCTTTCCCTTTCAATCCATTACTCAAAATGTTCAACACTTTATAATAAAATAAAAAAGTGTTAATGGTTTTGCCAAACTGTGGGTTAATGTAAGTGTTAGACTATGTTATGAGAGATACGGCATATATTCAACTCAGTTTTGCAACAAATTCAGCTTACGAGGGATTTTGGAATAAATCAAAAGCATGTCTGGACAGAACATTTGTTAGTTTGTATTGGTGTTAAGTCGAGCTTTGGGTACTCTCATGGCAGAAGAAGGTTGTGTTAAAGGCAACCAGTTTATATGCAACAGGCCATTTCAGTTTCTACTCAGATTCAATTTCTAGAGAACGTCAAACAGTGTATTCAGTTGCAAATGCACCTTCTCCCATTGTGAAACATTGGTGGTGGTATTAGCACGATGTGGACTGGTTTTGGTATATATTTAGTATTTGTTTAATTAACATCTAGGACGCCCATGGAGGACGGGTCACCTGTTGAGTCTTGGTCCTCCCAAGGTTTCTTCCTACCATTTTGGGGAGTTTTTCCTTTCCACTGTCGCCCTGTACTTGCTCAACTTGGGATTGGCCTTTTAGATACTGTATTACTGTAAAGCTGCTTTGAGACAATGCTACGTTGTAAAAAGCGCTAGATAAATAAAATTGAATTGAATTACTCCCTACTGCTGAAAATGACAAACCTGTGGTGATAAGGGATAGTACTTAATGCTTTGTCCTTATTATACTGCTCACATATATATTCGGGGATATTTCCTATTTCAAGTTTTGTAAGCAGTGCAAATTTAAATGGGAAGAATAAGCTTAACATAAAAATGACTACTTTCCCCTTGGACCACAGGTTTGTCATTTTGGCAGTCGGGATTAGTTATCACCAGTAGTAACCGACAGACGTTTGGTTGTCCTTAAAACATTATTCTGCATTAAGCTTTAGACGCTGAACACAGCACACTGCCGAAGCTCAAGATCCAGCTGGTACTTAAGATCCAGCTGCAAACTTCCTTCCAACTGCATTTTTCTTTTTCAAAGCAGAGCCAAACGTTTGAGCACTTTTGAGTGTCCATCTTCAGCAAATGTTCTCGCAGAGCATATCAAAACAACCCCATACGATGATGTACGTGATCACATGACGCCCCACCTCCTTAATGCAGACATAAGTATGTACCAATACCAGCAGTATTTGAAGGAAAAAATGTGTCAATAGGAATCGAGACGTGCAATCCAAATTCCATTTTTTAACAAGTACCCGGTATCTGGAATTTGACACCCATCAGTAAAAGTGTTTGACATCCAACTTTAGTGACAAATTTTGTCAATTAATTGCATCGTTAATAACAGGTACGGCTCGAATGTTCTGCTTGACCATAAACCTGGCATTGAGGCAAAATAGGAAATCTTCTGCAGTATATGCTTCGCTTTTAAGTAAATAACTGTTTTCCTTACATTTCCTTTAATGTAATTTCCGTGGATGTCATTAGTAAGCAACAGTTAATAGCCTATTGACATAAGCAAGCTGGCACAATGTTAAACTCTTATAAACATTTTTTAACAATGTTTTGCTGACAAAATGCCAGAAAAATATAGAGGTTTCATTGTTTGTCAATATCACACACCCCTTCACTGAATAGAGTTCTCACCCAGGCCAGCAGGTTTTCAGTGTTAGTGCAGCGGTAGATGGAGCGCAGTGGGCGTGTAGGGTGGTGCAGGCAGCTGTGGAGGTACTGGTATAAGTCCATTAACCTCTCATGCTCCTCGGCAGTGTGATATGGTATTGGCAACTCTGGACTAATGAGGAGAGAAAAAACAGATCAGGGGAGATCAAAGGGCGAAGGTCCGTCATGGCATATGTCAACGGCATGGGATCACTCCACATTGTAGGATAAGGAATTGCTCTCACCTGGTGTAGAGCCCTGAGCTTTTAGACTTGTAGACGAAGTGCCAGAGCTCTGGGATTCCCACCTGTGAGACAGGGTATGTGGGTGAGCACAGTGCCTCCTTCAGGCCCTGGTAGGCATTGCGCTTCTTGAGCCGCTCCAGAAAGCGCTGCTTGCACTCAGACAGGTTGAAGAAGTCCTCCCGATCGGTGGAAACAAGGATCAGGCAGAGATCGAATGCTGGCTCTAAGTACGAGATGTGGGCGTGGAAAAAGCCGGAGGCATTAAATTTGGGCAGGCAGACGGGCGTCCAGCCTTCGCCCTGCCTGAACGATGAGGACGAGGCAGCCAGATTGGAGAGCAGGTGGAGGTCAGTGTGGTGCAGGTGCTGCTCTTTCTTCCGAATCAGTGCCACCAGGCGGTTCCCCGTTAGCAGGATGGAGAAGACCAGGTTCTTGGAGCTGGCGGCCTGCAGGCTGGTGCAGACAGCGTTGCGGGTGGTGCTGCAGAGCGGCAGGCTCATGGTGGCGTTCAGCATGAGCCCAGCGTCCGTCTCCAGCGCATGCAGTAGCCCAGCGGTCACGCGCTCCGATCCGGCCAGCAGGCGGCGCAGGTCGTAGCTCTGGCGCTGCTGGAAGACACGCTGCAGCTGTGGCAGGGTCAGCAGGCTCAGGATCTGGTAGTAAACGTAGTGCAGTTCTCGCCATAGCTCGCTGTCGGACTGACGTGATCGGGACACGCACACCAACACCAGTGGGCTCTTGCGCAGGAACACGACGCGAAAGCCGTCTGAGAAAAAACGCAAAGAAGACATTTTTAAAAAATACAGTCGAACATGACGAAGCTCAGTATGATGCCGGTAATGAAGCCGACCTGCGTGAATGGAACGAATTGCGTTCTTCTCAGCCTCAACGAAGGACACCAGAGCCATCATGACTCCCATGGTAGTGGAAAGCGCCTCCTCTGAGCCGTAACGGGCGTAAATGGGCTTGCCCGCCTCACTCAGGACAAAGACGTGCTTCCTATGAGAGCGCCACGCCTCGCTCGTCACGTCCTCATTCTTGTCCTTCGCTGCAGCCTCCACCTCCACCTGCTCCTCCTCCTCCTCAGCTGCATCATCTACTCCTCGTATTTCCTCCCGAGTTCCCTTCTCCTCCACCTCCTCCCCATTTCCTGTCAGTTCCACATCAGCCGTCAGGTCCTCGAAAGACTGAGTGTGGACAAACATGGCTCGCTCCTGACCTGCACCTAGAAGACGACCAATGTAACCAGTAACTCAACCATAATTACCATTTGCATTTATGTCATTTAGCTGACACCCTTATCCAGAGCGACTTACAGTCCAAGCAATTGTGGGGAACCAATTGTTCAGGGAACCAACTGTGTCAGAGGTGGGATTTGTTCAATGGACCTTCTGGTCCATAGTCCAGTGCCTTAGCCACTAACCCAAATCTTGTTTGTGTTCTAGTCCCACGCTAAGATGTTCATCTGCTTCAGCTCCACCCAGGCTGTTTATCCGTTACTGTAGTGCACTGTTACCCAGACAACAAAGGGCAGTAATTCTCTCCCTCCCCGGTTTCACTAAGCATGCCATGCGACCAAAACGGTTTTTTTTCATGCAAGTTTAATTCATTCATATATTGTCTCAGCCTTTGTAAAAAGCACTACAGCATAAACTTGACTTTGAAAGGTGTTCCTAATAATATGCTAAGTATATTGATAGGGCTATGTAGAGTTGTCACAGGGTGTGAAACGTCACAGTAGGCTTATTCATACCATCAAAACGTCTTCAGATAATAGTGCAGTATACAGTATTATCGCCCTGGGGGACTTTAAAGGGGCAACAAATAAAACAATCAGAACATCAAACATCTCCCACTGACCACTTTCTACACAGGGTTCATGGAATGATGTTCAATATAACATCCTTTCAGGGAATTTTGCAGGTTATTAAAGAAGATGTAAAGGCATGTATGGGGCTGTTATACCCAATGTATTCAGAGTGGCTTCACAAAGCTTATGTGAATACATATGGTGGTTAAGAGATTGAACAAGTCATGGAATAGCCTAGATATAAAATATACTGCTTACGATAATTAGGGGAGATTTCAAAACAAAATATCACATAATTACATATCCCCTATTCTTTGTGAGCAGTGTATATAAAAACATTTTAAATTACGTTCGACCCACTGCCGAATAAAGTTTAAGCCTCACAATACTGACTACAAATACGAAAAACAATAATACACTGATCTCATAATGTGCCTGGTGACTTCTAGCAATCATTGTGCCAATTATGTCTCGCTGTCTGAAAGAGTTTTGGTGTGTCACATTTATTAAATACCCGCACCATTTTTTAAAACTTCCCACATCAGAATCAGCAAAAATGAAGAATTATCAGACCTGGTTCTGTTCCCTCCACAAGTCCTGGAGTGGGACTGTCTGATCGATCATTTTGCAGGCGATCAACTGGGGCCAAGTTTCCATTCGGGGTGTCCCATGTCACCCCCTTACTGTGGATGATGGCTGCCATCCTACACAGGTGAGAAGCTTCTGTGCTTCTGTCTAATGCCGAGAAGAGCCAAACCTAGAAATCACTGCATAACAACAAAATTATCCGGGTGAGTAATTTCACACCTATAGTTAACTATTGTTACCGTAAGTATTAAGCATTACAATTAGGGATATAAAAATATCACAGTGTGCATCTTCTAGATATGCAATGTCGCATGTTTATCACACCATCTGATACAACTGCATTTTTGAACACCAGAGGGCTCAGTCCTGCTTCTTTTATGTGTTTTACACTTCAGAAAAAAAGAAACAAACAACAAGCAACAGGTACGAAAACAGTTACAAAAATTTGAGTTAAAATAATTGAGGTTAATGAATTAGAACAATCAGTATGACCTGATTATATTAATCTTACCCTAAAAACAACGCTGCATAATTGTGAATCAGTAAAAGCTCCAGCTGAGTCAGGGCTCACGCAGGTACTAGGTCAAGGGGAGGCGCTACAACATTACTGAATATCAAGAGTCCATTCAAAGAAAATTAATCAGCGTCTACATGCCTAAATAAAATCTGCAATCAGATTAGCTAACGGGTAAAAAAAAAAAGTTATTATTCTTCTCGTTCTGCATCCAATCAATGAACATGTTTTATTTTGGATACTATAACTTTAAGATTGGAAGCATTTTCATCTGTTTACTATACTTTCACTTGTCTGTAAAATCTGGATGTATACTCTTCAGTATTGTAAAGCACCCTACATTTCCAAAGAAGAACCATTCATTCATTCACTTTCTTATCTTAATCCTGGACAGGATCGCGTCAGAACCGGTGCCTAACCAGCAACATAGGGTGCAACAACCCTAGACAGGGCACCGAACCACCTAGGGCACTTAAACTTGCACACCCATATACACACACACTAGGGTCACTTTGATGTAAACAATTAACCTAAAGCACGTCTTCAGTTAAATGTAAATTTAAAAATAATATACATTTACATCATTTAGCAGACACCCTTATCCAGAGCGACTTACAGTTAATACTGTCTTACAATGCAAGCAATTGTGGGTTTGTGGCCTTGCTCAGGGAGTAACGACTGTGGCAGAGGTGGGATTTGAACCCTGTACTTTCTGGTCCACAGGCCCAACTTGTATGTAACTGTGTTCCAAATGCAGTTTCATCAGATGGTGTGATAAACGGAACCCATGACTGTGCAACATATAATGAATTATGAGACAGGTAAACTAAAGTTTCCTTTTTACTCTTGTTGCATGAAAAACAAACAGGTCTCAGTCTCATCTCAGACTTTACAGCTAAACGTTCTGGTTTTAACCTGGACCTGATGTCTTCTTTGACTTGACTTACACATGTGCTATGTAAAGTCCAGCATAGGCTCCATACGTTATGTCCTAAGAACAGGGAATAAACTGAAATGACACATTGCTGTACATTTTAATAGGTGGTATGAACGTTTAGCAGCTTTGCAGAACATCCACAGACGTTTTGAAAAGAGCTACAAATAAATGAATGATCTTTGCAAGGAAATAACTTGTTATTGCCACTCGTTACACATAGCAGATCCACAATGATCCACACCACAATGATCAGTATCGAGCCATAAACACTGGATTCACTCTGAGCACTGGAACACACTTAGTACAAGTTAAAAGTGTGGGATCTCGTAAAAGTGGAAAATCGGCTCTAATATTTCTAGTCAATTATTGGCCATGTAACAGAAATATGGATGATAACAGAAGTTACTCTTTGATTCAGCTGCCCCGCTGAGTTAGCAATGTACTTATGAAATACGTCAGCTCGGCGTTTTCTAGCGGTTTAAATCAAATTCTTAGGACTTCACATCAAATGAATTTGTCTTACCTTCACAAATGTGTGATTTCTTTCTAAACAATTATGTGATTTACCTTTATCGCCCCATTCTCCATTTCTAAGCAGCCTCACTTCTTGTCACTTGACTTTGTTCCCTACCCGTTTTCTGCCAAACCCCACCTCTCCCGCCTGAGCTGTGGTTGGTCTATTTTCACAATCAGCCAATCATATCAGACAAACTGTGCTCTGCAGGCCAACCATTGCTCAGTAAGGGGGGGCTTAGAGCAAATACGGATGTATTGAGAGGGGAAGCCATACGAAACATTTAGTTAGGGTCGCGAAGAATCATGGGACATTGAGTCTTTTACCATATAGCGTTTCATAACTGTGTAAGGACATTAATGTATAGAAAAATACATCACATTTGATGTTTAAGGTCGTGTAGATAGCACATATTTGTTTTGAGGGATTCGTATGAAGGAGAAGCATTTGAGCACAGGAAAGCTTTGTAGTCCGTACATCATATGATGACGTAAGAGACGAAGGAGGAGTCTTGAGGTTTTGAACCCAAACGCGCGAGACGGAATCGTGAAAGGCATGATGATAAAGAATTTTTTGTGATACATCGCGTTTAATAACACGTTTATCCGGCGAGCAGACGTTGGAATAGGTAAAGTGGCGTTTTGTGTTATTATTAAAAATAAGTAGCGATTGTTTATATGCGTGTGACTGTACCATCTACGGTGTTTTGCTATGGAAGGTGTTGAGTTATGGAGGCTCCGTTCAGAGATCAGCTTCCTCATTACACACTTCTACAGCTTTGTTTGTGTGATTCTCTCTCTCTCTCTCTCTCTCTCTCTCTCTCTCTCTCTCTCACTCTCTCACTCTCTCACTCTCTCACTGTCTCTCTGTCTCTCTCTATATCTCTCTCTC
>JAYJMA010000024.1:4296883-4308289 GCA_036873895.1 Parotocinclus cabessadecuia
AAGAGACCACACCACAGTTTTCTAAAAATCAGCATCTTTACATGTATGACAGTCAAACCATTCCTTATAATGTGCTTCTGATTAGGTGATTACCTGAACCAAATCTTATTTAACGAGGAAAAGTATAAAGAACACTGCTGTGGTCTTCACAATCCTCTTGCAATAGGACAAGCTGGATGGCAAAACAAGTGTTAGGAATAGCTCAAAGGTAACTGGAATGCAAAAAATAACTATTAACCATGCCAAAGGAGTTGAACAGAGGGGCTCAATTCTAGCTTTACTAGCAGAGGGATACAGTGAGCGTCATGCTTTTATCCTTAAATTTTCTAAGACGGCAGTTCATTACAACAAGGTCAAGCAGCAGACATTGGGGACAACAAAGCTACAGACCGGCAGAGGGCAAAATCGACTCTCCACTGACCGGGATGACCATCATCTTATTTAAATGTCAGTAAGCAAATACAGGATGACATCAAGTGACTTACAAAAGAAATGGCAAATAGCAGCTGGGGTGAAGTGCACGGCAAGAACAGTTTGTAACAGGCTCCTAGAGACCATGTAAAGCTAGAAAAAAAGCCTTTCATCAATGAGAAGCAAAGGAGCGCCAAGCTGAAGTTCAGAAAAGAGCATAATGAGCCATAGATAACTGGAGTAAAGTCATCTTTTCTGATGAGTCCAGTTTAGCTTTGTCCAACACCTGGTCAGCTAATGGTAAGTTGGAGACTTGGAGAGGCGTACAAGCTACAGTGTCTTGCACCCACTGTGTCATTTGGTGGAGGATCGGTGATGATCTGGGGATGCTTCAGCAAGGCTGGATTTGGGCATATTCATCTTTGTGAAAGACGTATGAATCAAGCCACATACAAGGTTCTCCTAGAAAACACTTGCTCCCTTCTGGCAGTGTTCCCCAACTGTTTTTTTCAACAAGACAATACTCCATGCTACACAGCTAGGTCAATCAATGTGTGGATGAAGGACCACCAGACAAGACCCTGTCATGGCTAGCCCAATCTCCAGACCCTGAACCAGATTGAAAACCTCTGGAATGTAATCAAGAGGAAGATGGATAGTCACAAGCCATCAAACAAAACCGAACTGCTTGAATTTTTGCACCAGGAGTGGCATAAGGTCACCCAAAAGCAGTGTTAAAGACTGGTGGAAAGCATGCCAAGACGCATGAAAGCAGTGATTAAAAATCATGGCTATTCCACCAAATATTGATTTCTGAACTCTTCCTGAGTTAAACATTAGTATTGTTGTTTCTAAATTAATATGAACTTGTTTTCTTTGCATTATCTGAAAACACTGCATCTTTTTTTGTTATTTTGACCATTTTCTGCAAATAAATAATACATTTTTGCTTGGAATTTTGGAGACATTGTCAGTAGATTATAGAATATAACAACAATGTTTATTTTACTCAAGCATATACCTATAAATAGTAAAAATCACAGAAACTGATAATTTTTCAGTGGTCTAAATTTTTTCCATAGCGCTACATATATTTAATATATTATATTAGTTTGTAAAGTACATATTATGTTATTTTAGTTAGCCCTATACTTTTGTCGGAATTTTGATGTGCTTTAAAATTAGACATGCACCGACATTTCAGCCACCAAACAGTTTGTGGTGCAAAAAGGACTCAGAGATCAATCAATCGCCAGACGGAATGCAGTGGAATGTCTTAAATCTGGCACCATCTGGTGGAGCACAGGTGGAATAGTACAACTTACATTTCTGTGGTGTGCTCTCGTGAGGCATAAGTGTAACCAGGCAAGCAAACATGATTGTCTGTATCAGGATAATCAGACAGCGCGCGCACGCACGCACGCACGCACGCACGCACGCACGCACGCGCACACACACACACCGCATTTGGGAACAATGCAACTTTCGTATTTAGTAACCTTCAAATGTAAAACTAAAGCCAAAACAACAATTATTAATTTGATTTGTTTATTCTTTAATCCTTTAATGGATTGTGACAAAAGTTTGGTAGTTATGTAAGTTAATCTTGAATTTGTTTCTTTAATAATGGTCAAGAGAAAATGAAACAAAAAATTAAGAGGGGACCAAATAAAAAGGTAAAAACACAATAATCAATATATCAATTGATACAAAACCCAGAGGGTTTTCATAAATTGCTATGAAAAGAACCACAGAGAGAAAACCCAATACTTTCCATTAGAGAACATTATCATATTTCTTTCCAACATATTTATACATCATATACATCATAGCTTTAAATTCCCTTAGAGCAGAACAATGGGAATAAATGTAATATTAGTAATGAAAAAGCTTAAATCAGATATTTCTTTGTAAACCTGTATGGATTTTTACCCCGGTGTAACATGTAACAATGTTGATTTGCACTTTTAATTTTCTTTTATTTTCCAATTGTCCCAGAATTAAGGTGAGATGGTAAATGACAAATGTGTTTTACTGAACCATACACTCAATCACAGAAAAGGTACAAAATCGTCAAAATACACAAAACTCTGAATAGAAAACAAGAGAAACTGAGTAGCACGGACATCTGTGCAAAGACCTACAGCCATGTGCTAATATAGAAATGCCATCATTAAAGAATGAACCAAATATATATTTAGATTTATATACTTTAAATGACTGTTCTTCAGGAGTCCCTGGCATGAGGTAAAAGCAAGTTGGTTTAAACTTTAGTGTTGTTTTAAAAAGCTTTTAAAAAATAATGCATATATTTTTTTTTTTTCTTCAGAGTAATTGCTACAAATAGTACAATGTGCCGAGAATGCGCATTGGTCCTCTCGTGAGATATAGTCCATAAAGAGTGGAACGCCATATATATACTTTATCCTCACAAAACATTTCAGAGCCCTTGAGATGTGCACATGTAGTGGATAAACCCACAATGTTTTCATGACAGTGTTCGGTTGACTGAAAGCACAAAACTCGATTAATGATCTGGAACTACAAACCCCACAATACCCTTTCACCTACAGTCAAGCTATTTACAAACTCTGTTCTCTTACTCATCTGGTTGGAAGTGATGTGATCTGCCTAATATTAATTTATAATCACATACTTAAAATAGAACTTACTTGTTGGGGGAAATATAAAGAATAAAACACTGTTTCCCCTGCACTGACGGATGGATACGAAGAGGTTTAAAAGACAGGAGCTTTAGAGACAAATCGAGTCAGTATTGCTATGCTACTCTAGCCCTGCTTGTTAAGATGCATGCTTACTGTATCTTTCTTTCATTCATTCACACCTATGAGCTATTTAGAGGAGCTAAGACACCTACTAACATTGAAAAGTGGGGGAAAAAAAAACTCATGCAGATACTGGGAAACCTGAGCTGAGGGACAAACCCAGGCTTCTGCAGCTGTGCACCATTAGCTGTGCCACTGTACCACAACCTTCCAGTTGTACCCAATTTTAGTATGCAGCTCAAATGAGACATTGGCATGTGCCAGCATCAGATGCATCCTTATAATACAGTATTTAAGCAGCATTGTCAAATTGTGGAACATAAAACATAAAACCCTTCTCTGGACAAAATAAGTCACACAACACCTCTCAATCAGACGCACACCATAACCCGGACGACACTCATCGACAACGGCTCTGCTCCTCTAGCCCTAACAGAATGTCCAGCAGTTGAGATTCTGACTTCATAATCCATACTGCATGCTGGGGGGTTCAGAAAAGGAATGGAAACACGGAAACACACACACACACACACACACACACACACACACACAAACGCGCGCACGCGCGCACACACGCGCGCACACACACGCGCACACAAACAGTTAATGTAACAAAACATATTTGCATATTTGTGCGGTAGTTCAATTTTCTCATGAAAATGTTTCACGAATGCATACAAGCTAAAATAAAAAGGCAAAGAAAGTCCAGTTCCTGATAAAATCACGAGATGTTTTTGTTCTTTCTCTGTATGTGATACAGTAACATCAATTAGGATCAATATTGCTGAATCCTTTTTCCTACAGTACATAATTACAAAATATGTCTCTTTACAAAGTGTTATGTTTATATTACAATTAATGTACAGCATAGTAATTATGAAAGCCCAAACAGGCAATAACCTAGAGTTACAAAAATAACCTGCCTGCTAGTGCATTTACCACAAATGCTGCAATCTTCTAAAAAAAAAAAAAAAAAAAAAGAAAGGAAAAAGCCTCTTTCAGAAGTACAGTATGATCTTATTGGTGTTAGTTACATAATTACTGAACTGATGGGTGTAAGTACAAACTAAAGTCTCTAGAGGGAGATATGACTTATTTACTTAACTTGCATTGACATGCATGATATGCAAAACTCTTAATAAAGTGACTGAGGTAATGACATTTTACATCTGATTGTCATCACCTTGGAGAAAAATCTGGATAACGGCTGTCACTCCTGAATAGTCCATAGTCTATAGACAGCCGTGATTTCAGTTCAGCTCAAAATTATTCACCATTAGAAGTCTGTTAGAGCAGAACCATCGCCCAGAAATGTGCCTCGCTCCTGGTTCTGTGATAGATAGATATGCCCATCAGCCAACAGGAAGCGAGTGGCAAGTACCAGTGTCCTTACTCTAGGTGCCTTTCAGCTCAACAGTAAAGGCACTTCTTTTGGTTATAAGCCAATGGATGCATTTCAGTTTAGTTCAGGCTTTAGCTGCTAAGTGGACGCTATAATGTGGTGATACAAATCATTTCGTCCGCCAGGTCCTCCTCGTATCGAGGTCGAGAGTCAGCTTCTGGCTCCTCGTCGCTGTAGCTGACTGAAATGTCCTGCATATCGTAGTCCCTGTGGTTCAGTATGGGTAAAACGTTCACCCCGTTTACACCTGGGTTTACCCCGCCATTCAAGAGGTGGCTCGCTGCGCTCTCCATCTCGTCGATGGTCATGTCACAGGCGTCTGCAATCTCGTGCTTTGTAGCCGACACAAACTTTGGGTCCTTAGCGTATCTACCCAGTCCTTCGGATATCAAAACCTATTCATTTAACACACAAAAAATTAATCAAAGTATAACAAAACACAACAGCCTGAATGAATGGGGAACTTCTTGATGTGACATACATACTGCTGATATATCTGTATCAACTTTTTAAAAATACATATTGATTAAAGCACTAGTGCAGTTTAATTCATTGTACCAATTCACCTTCAATTCATTACACTTTGTGTTAGCAACAGGCTGAGAAGCTCAGCCTAGACCTTCTATACCCCTGAGCACAGATTCCAGCTCCTCATGGGAGATGCTTGATGTTCCCAAGCTAACTGTGCGGGTCTAGGAAAAGCAGACCAGTGATCATTCTTTTGAAATGTTTTTGACCTCAACCGGCTCCTCTTAATCAGATGAGCAGTTTCTTTACAATTACAGTTTCTCCAAATTTTATGATGGCTGGATATTTTTTTTAATATAGAAATCCAATAATAAACATAAATACCCAATTGGCAGAAACTGAATTTTACATTTTTTTCCCTCAGGCAAGCGAAACACATTATGATACTCTGCTCCACTTACCTGTGCTAAATGAGAACTGTATGACATAAGGAGTTACGTGGAGTGAGTGATGCGCACTGGGAAATATATCGATGAAAACCTGCCATCCCGGCTCAGTGGCAGCAGAGCTCGTTCAAGTAATGCAATATTCAGTCTCAGATATTATATACCCAAATTACCATTACTCAGTTAACCTGAAATTATTATGTCATAGTTAGGATTTACACTACCAGTCAAATAGGCAGCTTCGCCACTAATGAAGCCCTAAAGATTTTGTATCACTAAAAAAGAATTATTCGGCCCGAATGGGTATTTGTAACTGCATCCAACCTTGGATTTTTAAATCTTTCACACAGTGTAATTGAAAAGAGGTTTTAAGTTTCCATCTCTATTTCACTGCAGTCTGATACTTACCGCCTCCACAATGCTGGTGGCGCTTCCTCTCTTCTGATGGTACAGGTTGCGGTACTCGGGTGGGATTTGCAGGTGCACCGGTGAGTAGCTGTTCTGCTGATACTCTGGATCATCTGAGTACCACGAACTCTTACGTACAGAGCAATAGCTGCCGTTCATACTCTCCCGAAGTGGGCGATCCACACGAATTAGGGGTGTGTAATAAGGTGTTCTGTCTTTGCTGACAGGTGTGGCAGGAGGTGTGGCCCATGATCTAGTCGAACGTGTAGGTGAAAGTCTTTGGGCTCTGCTCCAGTCAAGCCCAGCTACTGCCAACACCTAAAAAACAATCCAAAGCTCATGATCAGATACAATATAAGGGGAGTCAATACCCCTTTATACCCCTTTATTTCAAAAATAAAAGGGAAATTATTTAAATAGCCCAGCAAATAATGGGTGAGGGGGACTATCTTTTAGTCTATGTCCGTCATAATGGTCAATTTTGTTTCCAATGGGAATGTCAAAGAAGACCAGAATCGTCTCAGAAATGGATTGGTGTAATAACATTTGCAATATCTCTTGTGGTTTAAATGTTATCAGCGCAGAAAGCTTTGAACAAAAAAAAATCTGTAATGCAGTGGTACCTGGTGTTGCATTAAATGGAGAGGAAGAGCAGTCCGCTGGCGTGGAAGCTCATCCTGACTACTTTGTCTCCGCAGACACTCGAAGTTAAAAGATGGCCTTCGGTGGCCTTGGAAAATGAAAGGGAGAGAGTCGGGGATTAATATTCCCACAGCATAGTGTATAGAGCCTCGATGTTTTGTCTGTATAGAGACTCGCCTTGTGGTGTGGGAGGAAGCCGCCGTCTCTTCGGTGACCTGCGTGGGTCGTGGTAAAGGGGTTGCTCATCATCGTCATAGTAACTGTCAGGATGGTGGTAGCCACGGGGCGTCTCGAACTCCTGATCACTGTTTGGGTACCTGAGCAGAAAGCGTTTATATGATCGATGACAGAACTGCAGGATGGAAGGGTCTTTCATGACAGAATCTGTAAGCTGTCTGTAAAACATCTATTGCCATGTTGGTACCTGTCGCCTGACAACATGCCCTCATCCTCATAACACTCTTCCCCGCTGAAGTATTCTCCAGAGTAGCGGTCCTCATCAATCTCCTCTTCACGCCGAATGGTAGGGCGGCGGTGATCGCTACCGCGCGACCTATATAGGAGGAGTCGGGGTTTACAAGAAGTCAGCTGGACATACGTGACACAAGCATGCACCACCAGGGTGTTAAAGTAAGGGACAGGGGAGGGAGGAAACTCAGTAAAGGAACAGTACAGAACAACAAAAACAAAACAATGTTTAAGTATACTAATGATACCATGACAGGACCAGCACATGGTTCTCACACTACTGAACTCTCCACAATCGCTCATTCCCTTGGGCTGTACACCACTAAACCAATACAACTCATTATACAGTATTGCGTGGCCCAGTAATATTTAAAATATTTATACCTATTTATTCTACACCCTCAAGTGCAATAGTGTTCTGGCAACATACCTCAACTTGTATACAATGTGCGTCTTCTACTTTGTCTACTTTTTACTTTTAAGACTTTAATAATTTAGCATCTATAGTCTTGCTCCAAACCCCATCTCACTGTAATTCTACAATGACAATAAAGATATCTTATCTTATTAAAACAATTCGGCAATTTTGGTTTGGCAGGCTACTGAAGATATAGGAAAATGCATTACCCACTGTGGAACGTACCTAATATAGGTCTCATAGTAGCGCCTTCTGCTCCAGAAAGCAGACAGATAGTTAAGAGAAAGCATTTCAGTTAGGAAAGAAAGGAAGGAAGCAAGAGAAAGCACAGAAGGAAGGGATGAGGCATGGTGACGTATATTGCATGCAGTATGTGACATCATACAGAATATTTATATCTATATTTACAGGAATGGTCATAGCATTATAGATGATGAAAGGATGAAACATAGTCTGACTAGCAACCAAGATCGTATATACTGCTCACAAGAATCAGGGGAGATTTCAAAATGAATATGAAGCGATTTAAAAAAAGAAGCATTTTATTTTGTCGTTAAACAAGATCATCAGAAAAGCAAAGGAAAAGTCAAAGAAAGTTGTTCAATTACGCAAATGAGATACATTTTGAAATGTCACCTCATTTTTTGAGCAGTGTATTTACATAACTTTATTTACTTTACATTTGGTAAAAAAGTACGTAAAGCAAATACATTGGTAGGAAATCAGTCCTGAATCAAGACGATGAACTGGTGATTACCAAGACAGCAATTCCAGATATGAACTTTTATCCATATAGGATTAATTTAACATGGACTCTTAGGGTAATGTTCTCTTCTCTTTTATAGGAGCTACTCAGAAATGACCATGTCTGTGTTTTTACCTTGAATAAGAATTACCTGTTGATTATACTGTTATAATAACTGTTATACTGTTGATAACTTGGTTGATTTACAGGCAGACAACACTTTGCAGGGAAATAAAAAGGTCTTAAAGTCATTTTATCATAGAAGGCAAGACACACTACCACCCTGTTAGAATTGGATACACACTGCATATCAGCCAAAGCATTAAAACCACTGCAAGGTGAAGTGAATTACACTGACAGTTTCTCTGGGCAATTTTCTGCTGGGAAACATTGTGTCCTGGGAGTCATTTTGAGCACCTACCTAAACAGTGGTGCAGACCAAATACACCCTTTTACTATAATTGATCTTCTCTAATGGCAGTGGCCTCTGTAAGCAGATTTATGTGCCCTGCTAGACTGCAAAAACTGTTCAGGAATGGTTTGGTGAACTTGACAAAGAGTCCAAGTCTAATCTAAACAGGTATCTGCGGATTACCCGGATATTAAAAAAAATTTTTTTTTTTACAAAAAAAACATTCTACATTTACTTGATACATGGACACCCCAAATTGATACCTGCAGGACTTCAATGATCTGCTGCTAACAAATTCATACCATATACCACGGGACACTTTCAGGGTCAAAGCCTTGGCAGTATGAAGGGGACTTGTACAGTGGTAGGAAGGTGGTTTTAATGTTATGATTGACCAGTGTATCCAACAACTCATTGAAACCTCATAAATTCAATTAAAAAAAATTGAAGTAACCAGCCACATAACCCGTTTGGGTTAAAAGAACTCTATAGACACTAAATATTGAGTTGGAAAGAATCACTAGCATTTGTGTTCACCTGTTTCCATGTGGTGTCCTAGGCTTCTCGTAGTCAGAGTAGTATGAACCTGGGTATCCATTAGCTGGCATGTGCTGGTAGTAATGATTGTGGCCTCCGTTGGGCAGGCTGGACACATTAGCGTTGTTCAGGTTGATGTTAGTGGACTTTGGTGACTTGCTGTAGGAATTGTGGTGATTATGATGATGATGGTGGTGGTGGTGGTGATGGTTACGATGGGCCATGGCATTGGCACGATCCAGCCTGCCCACAGGCTGTTCCATATGGGCATAGTGGGGAGGAGGGTTAACCTGCAGGGGGCGCTGCGTAGCATTGGTCTGTTGCACTGAGCCTCGGTGGGGGTCGCCGTTCATGTGGTTGATGTGATTGCCGAATAGGCCACCGTTCCGCTGTTGATAAACACCCGCGAGCATGAGACGATGGAATGATCTCATAAAGAAACACAACATTGTGTATAAAGTCCCCATACATATAAAATGCTATTAACTTTCTCATTTTCTCAATAGTTTAATCTAAAAACATTTTTATGTTATGTCAATGCTTTAATGACGTAATGTTTAAGAAAAAAGCCTGTCATGTTCCAATATGCAAATCCGGTAGGTGTGTGGTCAGGTTAGGTGTCTTTGAAATTTGCTAATTCAACTAAGCTAATTTTCTATTGATTTGATTTTTTCTGTCGAAGGGTAAAAGTGTGAATTTCGTTAGAGCAAATTAGTCTTTGGTAAATAGTTTTGAGTAGTCATCCACCAAAATAAAAAAATACTGGCTACAACCTCAGTTTTGACCTTTTTTTTTTTTTTGCATTTTTGTGTGTTTTAATGACATTAAGTTGTTATAAGGAAATAAAGTTATCACTGACAGTACAAACGAACAGTGATTACAGATAGCTCGGTCAGTATCTCTCTGGAGATTATGAAATTCCATATATACAATATTTACACTGCTGAGCTGCTACCTTGACAACAGAACGAAACAAATAGTGATATTAATAAGTGATGTTTACTACTATTAAAATGATTTGACCAGTTCCTCACACACTGCTGAGCTAGTGCTCCTTTCACCTGTTACAGCTTAATTCAAATCACACCCGCTGCTATTTAAACCTCTTGTTAGATTGAAGCGGTCAGGGTGATGTCATGTTTATAATGTTTAAGTAGCATCTTTGAGGTAAAGCGTAAAGATGGACAAATCATGCACCTAAAGGCATTTGAACTTGCAGACTGTACTGTGTTTATGTCTGTGTTCTCTGCTTGTTAGCTACTGCAGACCAAGTTTTGTTTGCCAAAATTGCAGTACACCTCTTGTTTTATTATAGGTTTTGGGCAATTTTAACACTGGTCTATTTATTATTTAACTGATGTCAAGAAAAAAGATGAACACAAAAGAAGCTGGTTATATGGTTTATGATATGAGTTAATCTGATGAACTGATCAAATGGTAAGCTCTTTCTAAGCTGCATTAAATCTAACAGCAACGCAGATTAAATGATTTTGAATAACGTCAGGTATATTCATCAACAGTGTAAGGTAACTGATAATAATTCCACTTCAGCTTCCAAAAGTCTCAAAAACCCTCATTTTCATTCATATTAGAGAATCTTTAAAGGCCACAGAGTGCAGAGCCATCTATCGACTTCCTCTGGAGAAATAACACACCAAAACAGCTCTCCTTTATGAGATACTACCTAGTGCAAAGACATCAATCATTTGTGCAGAAGGAGTGAGAGTCCTTTACCCTATAAATCTCCTCGTCCTCCTCAGGTATAAAGTCTACTAGCTCCTCATCCTGGAGGTCACATGATATGGCACGGCGGATTTCAGGCCCGATATCATGCAGCGTGCGGAGACCAGCCTGGAACCACCACAACACAGGAGAGCTAAGAACCCAAGCAGCTCCCCCAAACCTCACAACACGGACAACTCAGATGGAGACACGCACACACTAACATCGACATGTAACAGGTAACAACATGGTACCTCTCAACCAGACAAGTGTCAGACAGGACTGTGTGAGAGATGAGAATGTTCCACACGAGACAAATAAGCAAACCCCTACACACACCTACCAGAAAGTACGAACCTCCTCAACGTTTTTATATGGCATGTACCTTTTTAATTGGAGTAACTGCAACATAATGGTTTTAAAAAGAGCCTAGTCTCTACTGCTCTGTTAGGCTATTCATGGTGTTACATGACATGGACTCGTGAGATGTTGGTGACAAGGACTAATGGAGACAGTGAAGGTGAGAAAATAATGAAGATCG
>JAYJMA010000024.1:4317273-4330917 GCA_036873895.1 Parotocinclus cabessadecuia
GCTACACAGTTGTGAGTTAACATGCTACATTTGGACCAGGCTTTAGCTCTTACTAAAATTTAATTGAATAAATTAAAGAATCCTCAAAATTAATCGTTGCCACAAAACTAAAGACCCAACGTTGGTTTTAAAACAGAGAACCTTAACATTATAGACAATCTTCTTAACCCACTAGGCTACACAGATATGTGTCAACATGCTACATTTGGACCAGGCTTTAGCTCTTACTAAAATTTAATTTTATAAATTAAAGAACCCTCAAAATTAATTGTTGCCACAAAACTGCATACCCAGCGTTGGTTTTGAACCGGAGAACCTAAACATGATAGACAGTCTTCTTAACCACTAAGCTACACAGCTGTGTGCTAAGATGCTACATTTGGACCAGGCTTTAGCTCTTACTAAAATTTAATCGAATAAATTAAAGAACCCTCAATATTAATCGTTGCCACAAAACTGGGGACCTAGCCTTGGTTTTGAACAGGAGAAAAAAAAATAAAAAAAATGGCCGCAGACGCCACGCAAATTCACTACAGGTACAATAGGTATATTGTATCCCGTAATGCCTTTTTCAAAAGCTTGAACACTTTTAGTCAGAGTCAGGTTCACAGTTGTACCCCTATTACTGATTGGCAAGCCCCCAACCCCCAGCCTGACCATAACCAGGGATAGTGGGATTGAAACACGACATGAATTTCTTTTGACTGTGAGAAGAAACTGGAGTACCTGGAGTACACCCACATAGACGCGGGACAGACATGCAGACTCCACACAGAGAGGACCCAGGTAACTCCAGCCTGGGATTAAACCCAGGACCCTTTTGCTGTGAGGCAGCGTTGGCCACTGACCATGCTGCCGTATTATGTATAGTATTAGTATTAGTATTAGGTATTAGTATTATTATTAGTAGTATTAATATTATTAGGTAGTATTAGTAGTATCCTAGTATTAGGATTTGAGGGGTTTGTTTTTTTTTTCTCACAGCATGAAGCAGTTTGCATGTCCTCCCTGTGTCCATGTGGGTTTACTCCAGGTACTCTGGTTTCCTCCCACAGTCCAAGGACATGCTTGTTAGATTAATCGGTGCCTCTAAAGCACCCTTAGTGTGTGAGTGTGTGTATGAGTGAGCCCTGTCTAGGGCAGCCTGCTAGGCACTGGCTCCCTCACGACCCTGTCCAGGAATAAGTCAATTAATTATTAAATCAACAGTTAAGAGAATTGCTTTGAGCAGTTTGGTGGATCTTGTCATTAATTGTTCAGTTCAATTGTTAACCATTACGCTACCGCTGTTTGGGCAACCAGATTTAGCCAAAATATTCAGGAACAATGCCTGACAATTTATGGTTCTTAGCTCAGATCATCAAGATCATATCGGATTAGATGCTTTATCTTTTATTCAGATCAGCTAATAAACATGATTAAAGTAATTCCCATGAAACGATGTTCTTTATGTAGCTTGAGAGCAGAAATATTTTGTTTGTTGGAACCCATTAAAACAGCTGGATCTTACGAAATTGTTGTGTACTGGATGATTTTGAAACTTGACCAACCTTAAAATTACCTATGTGATTTTGACTCCACGGCCTTCCTCCTCACTGTGGAGGCAACAATATGTTGAGGGGCCATTTCATAAAGCGGTGTAAGAAAACACATCATTACCCAGCACTCACAGAGCATGCACATACAGCCTGCTGCCCCACTTTTAAAACAGTCAGTTTATTTACAGTCTTCCTACAGGACACCTGTTGTGATTTTTAAGTGCCACTTTTAGCAGAAATGCTAGGTCAGGGTCCAAACATGTGCAATTATAGTGATTACAAGCTGTAGCATTACCAAAGCTGTTGGTATTTTGGTGTTGGTGTAAACCCACGCTCATAATGAAAGTAATTACTGCATAGCCCTACTAATCTCACCACACAAAGGTAAATCTGATAAGAACTCCGATTGTTCCATATTCTAAGCACATTCATAATTCCATTACATTGTGCTGTGTATTTTATTATTCCGGGGAGGGGGGGTGTTTACCACATGAGTAAAGTAAGATGTAAAGATTTCAGTGTTTACAGTACTGATGTCATGTTCCTGTAAACTGTAAACGTTCCCATTCCATGTAAATGTAAATGTTAATGTAAATGTTCCTGGATCTGGAGCGGCTTTTACATGATACCTGCCTAGTGTCGGTCATCTATACATAATCTTATATTAGGCTATATTAAAGTTACTACAGACCTCTTAAACCATTCCTAGTCATCTGGGTGGGTGGATGGCTTAATTGGTGGAAGCAAAAATATATATCTTTATGAGAGAGTGAAAAGAGCCTAGTTTATTCTGTGGTACAACATCTCTCAGCTTTGCAAAAAGGCAATAAGATGGACTATTGGATGCTTTACATAGATAACTGAATAAAAGGATAAAAGGAGAGGCAGAAGAATAGACACTGTCTCTAGATGGATATCTGTTAAAATGAATGGATGGATAGATCATTGGAGGGACGGATGGATGGATGTTGGATGGATGGGTGGATAGGCGGATTGATTGATTGATGAGTGGTTGGATGCATAGATTGCTGGTGCATGGGTGGGCATATGGATGGACGGATAAGCGGATGGATGGGCGGACGAACGGAATGAGAGATAAATGGATGAATAGGCAAAGCAAAGATAGGTGAATTGATTGATAAGAAGTTGGATCAATAGATGTTTTGTACAACGACAGATGGATGGATGGATGTTGGATAGATGGATTGATTGATAACTGATTGGATGTAAAGACAGATGAATGATAAGAAGGATACACAGATATTTGGAAGGATTGGTGGATGATAGACGTCTAGGTAGTTGGATGAATTACCATCAAATGGATAGTATAAATGGACAGAAAAATGCATGGTTTGATGGATAGATAAGGGAAGGATGGATGGGTAGTTGAATGGGAACGCGTCACACTGAGCGATGTTATGTTGAGGTTTGTGGGGGTGGCGCTGTGGTACAGTGTTTAGAGCAGTTGCCTCCCAGCTCCAGCATCCCTGATTCAATTCTGACCTAGGATTCCATCCATGTGAAGTTAGCATATCCTCCTCGTGTCCATGCTAAACGCTCTCTGGGTACTCTGATTTCATTTCCCATTCCATAGACATGTGAGAGCTCAATTAGTGTTTCTAATGCCCTGAGTGAGTTTATATGCCCTACCGTGGACTGGCGCCTGTCTGTGGTTGTTCTTGCATTGTGCTGCCGTTTTTGTTTGTAGTTTGTGCCCTGTAGATAAGGTATATTAATTCAGAAAATAATAAAACATGTCAGAAACAACATATTTCCTTTTGTGACAGTTGAATGTATTTATACTCTGTAACATGACAATGTGACAACTTAAAGACATCGAAATGACTACTGACTCAGACATGGAGGATTCAGGAATGATCATTTCTGCCTACAAAAATAAAGTGCACTATTATTAGCCTACCTATTAACCTGTTCCAGGCCCTCGCAGTCACAAGGATGGCCTCTAGTTTGTGTTTGTCATGCATTTGGCCAAGTTACAGCATGATTCGGCGGGTTGTTGATTTGGGGTGGATATTTAAACCCTGATTGGACTGTAGAAGAGTCATTCAGAGGTGGAAGCCCAGAGGGAGAGACGGTGCGCCACCGAGGTGAGAGTCTTTCCCGCCCCGAATCAGACGCGCTCGTACCGGGGCAAACATCTGAGTGACCTGGAGCAAGGGGTCTTTTAAAATGCGCAGTGTAGCGGAGAGGATCCGTAACGGAAACACAGAGACATTTGGGATCATATACGAGGTGTCACGAGATGTCCTTCGGGTTGACAGCTCGTTTTAACACGTGCCGCAGTGAGCAATATAATCTGATCCGATCTGAAGCGATGCAGAGCTCTGACACTTTTCAGAAGATGACGCTTCTTTAAACCAGGAAATGTGGATGTGTAACAGCACGCAGCTCTGAGCTTTTACAGGGATTATGTTTAAGGGAACGGAATTCATTCAGCGAGCATAACGGGGTGAACAGACGGTACGCGTGCGCTGGAGTTTTATGAGGATTAACAGACGGGCATGTGCATCAGTGCGTGAATTAGCGGTAGCTTTGCGCACTAATATATATATATATATGTAACTGTCACTGTAACTGAAAAGCTCTATGCATAAAGTTAATGATCGTTAGATTAAGGCTGGTAAATAGGATGCCATTCGGGTTGACACTTTCCGTTGTAAACAATTCTAACGTCACCGAATGACGCAGCTTCACGCTGCGTGGATTTTTTTTAGGAATAAATGTAAGATAGATTCAGAGATTTTGACATACCGCCTAGTACACAGTAAAAGCCGTTTAAGACTTCTCATGAACAAGGTCGAGGATGCCGGATTGCGTCAGTGGCCGCGGGCATTACTGCAGGTGCGCGTGCTCGCACAGTTCGGGTAGGACCGTGACAGCTGTTATGGGTTTATAAGGTTTTCTAACGGGACACTGGAGATGGAGGCGGGGGAAGCGAGCAGTGGCTCCCAGCCTCCTTTAACAAAGCGGGATCCGACGGAGCCTGAGCAAAAGGAGAAGTCGGACTTAAGTGACGCGGATCCGGCCGTCGCAACGCGGGGAGGGGTGAGCCAGCCTGGCCTGCAGCTGCCGGACTACCGGAGCTCAGCCCGTCGTAGGTTCATCCGCACCAACCTGTGGTTCTCGGAATCAGAGGAGCACAGCGTGGAGACACCGGAATGCATTCTGCCCGTGACAAGTGCGCGTAGAAGCCGTTACCGTCAGAGCTCAAGCGCAGGGAATTTGGTGCAGACCGAGAGCTGCGCGGACGGATCAGGACAAGCCAACGAGAGCGAGCGGTGCCGAGAACCGCCCGCTGAAAGCCATGCCGGGAAGGACGAACCCAAACGCCCCGCACAGGATGACGAAGAGGAGGAAGAGGAGGCCGGGATGAAGGCGGTCTGCAGCTCTCCTAGTGGACGCTTCCTCAAGTTTGACGTGGAGCTCGGCAGAGGCTCGTTTAAAACCGTCTACAAGGGCCTGGACACTGAGACCTGGGTGGAGGTGGCCTGGTGTGAACTGCAGGTAGGAGCACAAATAATGAAGTGAACGTCTTTTCATGAACATAATACATTGCTTAGGAAAAATATATAAATACAACGAAAAGTAAACAAATTATTTCAAGCATGACAAATAATTCATAAGATGTATAAAGAAAACAAAGTGCATAAATAATACATTTGAACTAATGTTTCCATTTAAAGCAATACATTATACATAACTAAATCAATCAATGAAAATAAATGAATAAGGCAAGAACGATAAGGTAAGTACATTGAGTTAAAAGATTTATTTGTTCAAAATATATAACGAAATAATGAAAAAAATGGAATCAAAAACTTCATTTGTTAATGAAATGATACACTTTTCTTCTGTTTTAATTATACATTCATAGAAAGTAAACCTAAATAAAGCAAATAATGATAAATAAAGTGTAATTTAAACAATAAATAAATAATACTATGATAACATATGAAAAGAAAACCAATAGCTAAACAACAAGAAAATAAACAGTGATGGGTGAAGACCAAAAGTAGAGATACTGCTACTAAAAGTATTCAAGTAAAATTAGGACTGTGGAAGCACAGTGGTTAAATTAAGAAAGTCCAGGGTTCAAGCCCCAGCATTTCCAAGCTGACTTAGATGGGCCCGTGAACAAGTACATTTAAAGTAATGTAATTTACTATGCTTGTAAAGGTACATCACGTTTTTGTCTCATTGCATCATTTAAGCTTTACATCTTAAGTGAAAATAGTATACTACTCACAAAAATAGGCAGTATTTCAAAATGGAATGTCCCCTAATTCAGTGTTCCCTTAATTTTTGTGTGCAGTGTATTTCATTTACATTGTAGTCTTAAAAGTCTTGATAGCATGGCAGCTTTTTATTAGTATGAAACGTAAACTATACACACACATATAGCTACTGTATATGGGAAGGCTGCATGCCAAGTGAATGCAAATGTGTAAAGGTTTCATGCCAATAGCAGTCACACTCACACACAAAAACACGCAACAAACGCAATTGACATTTCATTGTGATTTTCATTAGCATTTTATTACAAATGTAAGTCCCTGGGAGATTTGTGCACCGGGTTTGTGGGTTAAAGTTTGAGTTGGGAGGCGTAGCATTAACAGATAAACCCTGTCCCTGTTCCATGTTACAAATTGAATGCTGAGGACAAAAATGGTGATGCTTCCATGCTATCTGTATACAGATGTATCTTTATTATCCTTGATTTGTCTTGAGTAAAGCAATTTCAGATCTCCGTGAAGAAACCAACAGAGGAAAAAGAAGTCAAATAGTGGGTGTATCACACATTACGGGCGTATTAGTCACATCAATTTGGGGAACCTTCTCAGGAGTCATGGACGAGTATTACAAAGGTTAACAAACAAATTGAGGAAAAACGGAACACTAGCACAAATGGAAAATAGTTGACAGGGATTGCTCCTTAAACCCTCAAAGGTACAGAAGGTACAGCACCACAAAATAAGTACTAAAATCAAACATCTGTGTGATGAAGTCTTAACAAAAACTGTACAAAATTGCTTTACAAATTCAGCCATGTAGACCCAGTTTTAAAGACAAGTGTTGGGATTAACGATTAAAACCTAAATCCCTGAGCAGTGGAAAAAATAAAATGGTCTGATGAGTCATCAGATTTCCTGGGTCTGGGCGGGTGTATGTTTTTCAAAGTTAACTCTCAATGTCTGCTTCAGCTGTGAAGTCTGTTGAACCGTGAAGTTTTTAATGAAGTTGGGAAAAGCCCCTAGTAAGGAGAACAAGCGGACACAAATGGAAGTCCCGCGAATGCTGACAGAAGTTGACAGAACAAGGTGTTCCTGCTCTGTCAGTCGTTGTTGTCTTTCAGTGTGTGTACGTCCCACCATGACATTACCCTTTTATTTTAAATTCTCTGAGCTGCAGGAGTGGTCAACTAATATTAAAGACTTTCTTCCTATGGTGCATCTCCATATGTGCATCTTCTTTCCTGATGATGAAGCTGGTGAGCTTACATAGTTACTTTTACTTACCTAAAAATGATGTCTGTTTCATTTTTCCTATTTTGTTATAATTTATGTAAATACTAAATGCATCAACTTTGGACTGAGTGATAAATGAATAAAGATGCTACTCTTGTTAGGAAAGGATCAACAACAGTATTGATACCAAACTTAATGGACAAGTCAGGGACTTAAAATAAATGACTAATTCACTAATTCACTGACCGTTTTTGACAATTTCGGTTTGATTAAACGAACCCTGATGCGATCTCTTGACGTTTCTGGATTGCAGACTGGGCACTCTAGTTTCTTCTTGAAAAACATCAAACCAAAAACCAAAAAAATGTGGGCCTTGTACTCGGTACTCCAGGAGAGAATAAACCTGCTCCGAATGCGAAACAATTTTAAGCTCACTTGCTCGATCAGCAGCATGTAAAGTCTGAATTTGATGCCTCAGGACACCCAATCGTGACAGGAGCTCTGACCAATGGTGGTCACTGGGTAACAATTTACACCCAATCAGATTATTGCTCTTTTTAAGGTCCCATGGTGGCAGACATTTTTACTCACAGACTACTGAGAACAAAACGGACTGTGTATCACGTTTCTGAATCGGTGTAAGACTAGCTACACATCTCACAAGACCACAACAACAGACCAACCCCAACATTATTTGGCACATTCACTAACAGAGTGAGAACAGCCTACAAACAGTTCCTGGGTGATTGAAACCAGATCAAGAACTTCACCAGATTATTTTCAGTCTAGGTTAATTAGTTCTTATATTATATTGTATTATCAGAGAACTAGAACCAACGCTGACCAACATCTGCTAATTAAACTGAATCGCTGCACAGCACTGAGCAGCAACTATGACATTAGCACAATGCAACCACTGTCTGCTAGCATGCGAACAACCTTATGCAGAGTGAAAATAACAAAATCTCTGTAAGGAAAAGACTTTGCTAAATATTATGTGTAGACTGCATGCTAACAAGAATCTCTTCCCATATTACCATAATGCTAAACAGTCTCTGCTTTCTAGCATACATAACTATATGCTAATAAGGATCAGATGCTATATTCCTGAAATGCAATTGGTGTGGCATTGTTTCGAGGGCGTGGATCTGCACATTGGCCTCCAGAGAGGCCCTCAGACTGTCTCCACAGATACAGTCTCCTCTAGATAGAGAACTGCAAGAGACGTACGCTCAGCAAGCTATGGGTAGTGAGAGAGGGAAAAAGGAGGGGTAATTTGTAGAAATGATGTTGTGCTGCAGCAGGGCAGCATCATGGTCCATCACCACAGCATCTGAACACTGTACTATCTTTAACCTCTTCATACCTATTGCTTGTGATAATTTTTGTCATTTATTGGAAGTGGAGCTCTTTGCTGCAAGTTCATACAGTAGGACAGACCATTTAAAGAACAGGACTTTTCCTTTGGCTCACCATTTAGCTTTGGTTTGGATTACCTCATTCCCAGCACAGTGTGTGTGTGTTTGTACAGATCTACACAATAGGAATGGGCATTTTCAGGTTTTAATATTTGGACTGTGGTGGCCCAGCGGTTAAGGTACTGGACTTTGGACCCTGGTCCAGGGTTCAAATCCCACCTCTGCCAATCTGTGCCTTGAGCAAGACCCTTAACCTACAATTGATTATAAGACTGTATCTGTTGTAAGTCACTCTGGATAAGAGCATCTGCTAGATTATGCAAATGTAACCAGCACCTTTGGGCAGGGAAAATAGATTTATTTAAAGCCTTTTCAAGTTCAAGGACACTTTATAATTGTTTAGAACAATCAGAAAGTAGTCCAGAAACTACAACTGAACTTCTCAAAGTAACCCACTTAGATTTTTCGACAGATCTGGCCAGTCACCAACAACCTGATCTCAATGGTATCAGTGAACCAAATATCTGTTCCGTAGCCAACAGTCCTCTCTTCACTAGAGAGTTTCTCAGTCACAAAACTGAGTCTCTGTTGTTTGAACCCTGCTTCTGGGAAAAAACATATCTGGCATTGCTTGAGTCCAGGATGTTCTTAACTGTCCAGATGCTTCATAAAGTCCAAGGGTGAATTCCTGGCAACTTTGAGAAGTCCATTTGCGTACAGTTCATTGCTTAGTGTGTCCGCTGCCTGGTTACCTCTTGTGTGACCCGACGTAATAAATGACAATCCAATCTGAGAAACTGAATTCTGCATATATACTGTATATATCATAGCACACACTACCCTGAACAGTTGGGCAAAACCATTAACACAAATGTAATTTCATAATAAAGTGTTGTATATATATAAAACCTATATGTTTAGTCCACTGGTGCTGCTGCGTCTGTAGAAGAATATCGTACTGTGTACCGCTTGCTTTTGGGAACTTACAATTCAGAATACAGTGTGTGCTCAATGTGTTTATGGTTACTATCCCATTCCCATTGTAAAGTGAAAAGCTTGGGTTAGAACCCTGGACCATCAGATCCAAAGGCTAGAACCTTAACCGCTAGGCTACCGCAGACTCGCTGGGTGACACCAACGTCGAGGCTGATAGTGAAAAATATCTGAGAAAATGGAATCAGTAGCGCTGATGATAATAAAGATAAATACCTAATTCAGAAATTCACTGTTGTAATGAATTCCCTGCTCATATAAAAAGAAAACTTTAATACATTCTCCTGTCTAAATTTAAAACCAGAGTAACCTTAATTGACTAGTAAATTATTTGCCAACTAGTTTGGTAGTTGGGCAGCACGAAGGTCTCGGTTTAATCCCAGGGTGGAGCGGCCTGGGTCCTTTCTGTGTGGAGTCTGCATGTTCTCTTCCTATCTGTGAGGGTTTACTCTGAGTACTCATGCGTGTTAGGTTAATTGGTGTCTCTAAAGCGGTCCTTAGTGTGTGACTGGTGTGTGTGTGTGTCCCATGATGGATTGGGGTTGTTGCTGCCCTTGTGGCCAGAGTTGACGGGTGGGCTCTGACTGACCCTTGACCCTGTGTGGTTTAAGTAGAGCATAATGGATGGAGGGATGGATAGTTTGGTCCTTGTTTTTAGTCAGCTAAGTAACTGCACCCCAATTCCCAGAATAAGATCCTGCTGCTCTTAACTGGAATTTGAAAAAAAAAAGATTCTGATACCATGAGCACTGCTGTGACATTGCAAATCATTTTGCTTTGGTTTGGATTACCTCATACCCAACACGGTGTGTGTGTGTGTGTGTGAGCGTGTGTGTGTGATTGTACAAATCTACACAATAGGAATGGGGATTTTCAGGTTTTAATCAGCACTTTTGGTTAGGGGGAAAATTGTATATCGAACTATTGCATTCCGAGGATTATCCATTGTAATTCACAAAAAAATCACTGCATTCCGTCTGAGATCTGCCTGTACCACCACTTTCTACTCATAGCAACATAATCTTTACATGTTTTTGCTTATTTTGAAGGTTCTTGCTCATTTTCTGTTCTTGCATCAAGAGACAGATAAAAGGGACGTGTAGATTTGGAGAGCAACATACACAAAGGATAGAGAAGACATAGAGAAGAAGTGAAGCCACACCCAGTTTGGCACCAAAATGTCATGGGAACAACACAAAATGTGAGAATATGGAGAAGATGGGGATGGGATTTCAGCTAACCAAACAAGTACCATCTGGACTGCTTTACATTTTAACTGGCTGTGGATTGTGGATGGATTTTAATGTACCGTTGTATTGCATTTGCCGTTAAAAAGTACCACAGTGTACTGTCTAAAACATCGAAATGCAATCTAGCCAAATGAATGACTGCTGCATTTCCTCTGCCTTTTTTCTGACTTGTCCGGAAGCTAAAGTTATTAGATTTACAAAAACAAAGCTCTCTGTGGATAACTGTTAGGATTCAATATAGATTCAGAAGATCTGTCTATCACATGACTTAGCAGGAAGTGCAAGAGTTTTGCGTACTGGATAAAATTCAGTGTTGTAGAGCTGTGTAAGACAGTAGAGATCCAGAGAGATGTGAAAACACATTTCTCTGGATTACGGATTCAACTGCAATCATTACAGCAATATAAATTCTTCATACATTTGACCTTTCCCACATTTCTATTATTTATAAGATCAAGCCCTGCTGTCGGAATGCAAGGAATGTTCCAAGATGGGTTCAAATGGGGAATTTTCAGATAGTTGGAGCTCTAATTCCATTATTTGTTATGGGACAGTTCCTAAATTGTTCCTTGTTCCAAACACAGTTCAAGTAAGCACTGTTTAAGGACCATCAGAGCACTGAAGTCTTAGTGATCATAATAAATTACAATAGGAAATCAATGTATTTTACCCTGGATGTTGCTGCCGTATACAGCCAATTGACTTCTCAAATCAACAGCCAATCAATGGGTCCCGGGTTCAATCCTAGGGTACAGCGGTCTATATCCTTCCCATGTTTCTGTGGGTTTACTCTGGGTACTCCCGTTTCCTCTCCCTGTCCAAGATATATGCGTGTTACATTATGCCAATAGCGACCACAAAGAAACCCATCATTTGTGTGTGCGTGCATATATGCTGGTTATTTTCTCACTTGCTTTTGTGTAAGTTGTAAATTATATTTCTAAGTGTATATTTGCCTGTCCTGTTTTAAGTAGTACCCCTTTGTATAAGTACTACAGTATAAACCGGTTCACATTCACTTGCTGAGTCTCTGTTTCAACTGACTGAACTTCTACATACGTCTTTCACGTGTACAATGTTTAATAGACAATGATATATCATCAAGCCGTAGGCCATAGACCCATTTGATTTCTAAATTGAATTCCATTGTGCCTAACTAGAGTAAGGAGTCAGGGTTGTTTTTTTTTTAACTCCTTTAAGCTGAAAACTATAGAAAGTATTTTGTTTCAAATCAATATTTTAACACCAAAAAACACACCAGTCCCTGCTCATAAAAATTAGGGGATACTTCAAAATGAAATCTCTCATAATGTAGTTATATGAAATTGTTGTGAGAAGTGTATAATCCAAGTGATAGCTTTGTAGCTCGCAGGTTAAGCATTATAATTTGTAGGAATGTAAGAATGACAGTCCAAAAATATGTTCAAATCTACAGGACGTAGATTTTTTTGGGGATGGGGTACTCTCAGAACCCCTAAAGCTATTATCCTAGAATCACAGCTGTCCTTACCTGTTGCCTACCTATTGTTGTCACCCGTTTGTGTGTCTATTACTGCCTGCAATTTGACATTTTTCAGTTTCATCATAAGGTGCAGTTCAGGGTGTTATTTGATTGCCTGATGCTAATAGCTTCATGGTAATTCACTTATTAGGCTGCACCCACGCACTGTATTTCATCAGACCATGCACAGTCAGGGAGTGGTGATGATTGTTCTGTGGATTACTTCCTCAGTGAACTGCGGTGGTGGTGCAGAAATCCATAACATCGCCCTGGAGTATCGCTGTTTTTTTCTGCCGTGTAGTTGGATGTGGAAACATTATAATTAGTTTCTATTTATTCTTCATTTACTGTGACACTGCTGTTTATTTCACAACAGCACTTAAGTGAATGAAAGCCCAAAAAGATCTGGCACATGTTTTTTATTGCAGAACAGATGGCATGCATTGATGAATTGCTTAATCTCGCTCGCTTTCTCTCTCTAATTCCATCAGGATCGCAAGCTCTCCAAAGTGGATCGTCAGAGGTTTAAGGAGGAGGCTGAGATGCTGAAAGGCCTCCAGCATCCCAACATTGTCCGTTTCTATGACTTCTGGGAGTCTCCTGTCAAAGGAAAGAAGTGCATTGTCTTGGTGACTGAACTCATGACATCAGGCACACTGAAAACGTGAGAAATGTTATTTCATTTCAACTAATTTATTCCTGGTATACATTTATGATAGGGACCAATTACTGATTATTGATTACAGTCAATTAATTCCATGTTGAGATAATTGCCGTGCTGTTTAGGGCATTTAGCAGATGCCCTTATCCAGAGCGACTTACATCTGATACAGTCTTACAATCCAAGAAATGCTGGGCCTTGCTTTAAAGACACAACGGTGGCAGCTTGGCAGAAGAATGATTTGAGATCCAAAGTCCAGTACCTTAAAGGCTAGGCTACCGCAGACTCACTGGCTGATGCCAGTGACGAGGCTGATATTGAAAAATATTGGAGAAAATGGAGAGTTTCCTGCATTACAGCTTGCAGCTCATAACTGGGACTACTGAGCGACTAAAAAAAAAAGAAATGCTGAGAGAACCATTCAGTGAGGGTGGGCCATTTATGAGACAATCTAAAAGAGCTGTTTTAATAGTAGAATAATGTATCGTTTATTGAAACTAATAATCGATTATTGGACTTCACTTGGAGTCACTCAGTCACCAAATACGCAGCCTTTACATTTAGCTTGAGGTTATAAAGATAATAAAGATGAATACTGTTGTAAATTCACTGTAATGAATTGATAAAGAAAACTTTAATACATTTTTCCTTTCTAAATTTGAAACCAGTGATGTTCTGTGTGTGTGCGTGTGTGTGTGTGTGTGTGTGTGTGTGTGTGTGTGTGTGTGCCCTATGATGGATGGTACCCAAACTGGGGTTGTTCCTGCCCTTGTGGCCAGAGTTGACGGGTGGGCTCT
>JAYJMA010000024.1:4331017-4342670 GCA_036873895.1 Parotocinclus cabessadecuia
AGCATAATGGATGGAGGGATGGATAGTTTGGTCCTTGTTTTTAGTCAGCTAAGTAACTGCACCCCAATTCCCAGAATTAGATCCTGCTGCTCTTAACTGGAACTGGAATTTGAAAAAAAAAAAGATTCTGATACCATGAGCACTGCTGTGCAAATAATGCAAATCATTATTTAATTTTTTTCTGCAGAAACAAGAAGATACTGTTTTTCCGCACAGTTTGACTGTGGTTAATTGCAATCAACCTTTTTGTTAATTTTTTATTTGTATAAAGACTTTTTATTTATCAAAGTTCTAAAGACAGTGCATTTATAGCTATTAATGAATGTGCAATGTCGTGTCTCATTTATTATTACTGGTTTTGTCAGTTGCTAATAAACTGCAAAAAAAATGAAATCGGCATTGCATATCGGCAGTCGGTAACCCTGCTCTCTAAACGTCAGCGTCAGCCATTAAAAAACATACATTAGTCAACCACTAGTCTAGTGTGACTAGCACAGCACATCTTCAATCTTACCTTCAAAGGGCTGGTATGGTGGCAGGTTTTTGTTTCTGCCCCCGATTCCACTTTCTTACACAATAGGCATGATTAGAGTCATGGTTCAAATCTGCACTGACATCCCTTACATCCCTTACCATGTCTGAGTGCTGATCTCAGCATTGTGTGATGTCCTCTGCTGCAGGTACCTGAAGCGTTTCAAAGTGATGAAACCAAAGGTCCTGCGTAGTTGGTGCAGACAGATCCTCAAAGGTCTCCACTTTCTTCACACCCGAACACCTCCAATCATCCACCGGGACCTGAAGTGTGACAACATCTTCATCACAGGACCCACTGGCTCAGTTAAAATTGGCGACCTGGGGCTGGCGACACTAAAGCGCACCTCTTTTGCTACAAGCGTCATCGGTAATGTGATCTTAACTCCCACTACATCGTATGATCGTATTTTTATACTCAAACTGGCCACCTGGACCAGCAAAGCTCTATAGTGGGTAATTAAAATAACACATGTAAATGCCATACTGAACAGATTGTTCTCTCTGCTCATGTCCTCCATGACTTTGTTTTATTTAGTGGTTAATTACAGGGTAATGATAATTTTTTTACATTGCTTTTTTAGCGCTGCGTGCTGTGGTAAACTTTGTAGCGACACTCTACCTGATTTGTACATGCAAACTATGTACTACTTATGTACACAGTTTCAAATCATTTAATCATTACACATCACACATCATTACACATTACTCGATTCTTCTCTTTGTTAAACCTTATTGTTACTGTTTTCCTTTAGGCACTCCTGAGTTCATGGCCCCAGAGATGTATGAAGAGCACTATGATGAGGCGGTGGATGTCTACGCTTTCGGCATGTGCATGCTGGAGATGGCCACATCTGAGTATCCCTACTCCGAGTGCCAGAACGCTGCTCAGATCTACCGCAAAGTCACCAGTGTGAGCTACAGAAAGTGAAAGAAAAACAGAAGAAAGTTTGATGAATGTTGAATGCATTTATCCTGCCCTGCTGCCGTTATGTTTAGAAGAGAGATTGACATCGATTACTAAAGAAATACAGCATTTTAGTTTAATACAGCTTTTTTTTTTTAAAGTGGTTGTCGCAGTCCCAGTGTTCATTTTTTATCTAAAAGAAATGGGGCAGTGATTTATTGGACGCCGAGCATTATTGCTATTAAGTTTATTAAGTCTGTTTATATATACCGTAGAGACAAAAGTTTGAAGACAGAGAAAAATAGTACATACAAAACATGGTTATAACATTTGCTCCACATCTTTGCAGCCACAACAACCTTTGTTCTTTCAACAAGGCTTGGCGTTATATTTCGAAACATAACGACGAGGCAGGCTACTGATGTTAGACAATAAGCCCTGGCGCACCTTTGGTATTCCAGTGCATTTTTAGGAGTCTGGATTAAGGTCGAGTTTCTGTGCAGTCGACAGCAAATTTACTTTGCGTGTATTTGGTGAACGGAAATGTCAAAGTAAAGACGGACCTTGTTGTGGACTGATGTTTGCACTTGCACAGGGGGTGAAGCCAGCCAGTTTCAACAAGGTCACTGTGCCTGAAATTAAGGAGATCATCGGGGAGTGCATCCGGTATCGCTGGGAAGAAAGGTAAAAGAACATCTGAATAGGTACAGCGTTAGCTTCCATTGTCTTGATTTACGTACTCTACATGGCAAAATATATTTTATGTATAGACACTTGACCATCACAATCATTTACTGATCATCACAATCAAAATTACAGGCTGCACCAAAAAAAAAACATTAGTTCTACTGAAAGTGCTGGGATGGTGAGATTACTCCAATGTCAACTGGGATTGGACAAGGGGCGAACGGGAATCCATGAGAAATATAACTGTCCTAACTGGACCAACCCCACCCAGTTATTTTCCTTAATTTGCAGTTAGTACTAAGCATTACCCAGTGGCCAGCTTCTAAAAGTGACAGTTCCCGAGAGCCTGGTTTTGAATCCCAAATGGTGCTGTCTTTACCGGTTAATTCTGAGTTGGGCTCGGGCTTTTGTCCATTCATCCATCATTGTGGTATTAGCCTTGTTTTGGCTGCTAAACCATGGAAACTCAGAGCACAGTGATTCTGTTTTGTGACTACTGCTTACAGATAATCACTTCAGGAGATTTCTACATCACAGATTCAGTTGACCAGGCATCCCTTGTTGTAGCCATAACAAAAAGCGACGGAGCTCTTTAGGACAACCCATTCTACCGCCGGTGTTTATCTATGGAAACTACATGAATTCATTCTCATTTTGATCCACCCACCAGTAATATCTTGCTGAAATATCTGAAGCCGATTAGCTACAAGGTGTCTAAATACTTTCAGGCAAGTGTTTGTCAGATTGCAGTTTTATTTTCTGACACAGTTCCACGTCCTGCTTCCCATCCTGTCAGTTGTATTAAAGGGTTCAAACCAATCGATTGTCTTTAACTGTTTGTAGATGTGTATTGTAGGTTTTGCTGTAATTGTGTGCATGTGTTGTCCCTGTTTTTTTATTTACATGCCTAACCAACTTGTCTTTTCGCCCAGATACTCTATCAAGGACTTGCTGAATCATGCCTTCTTTGCGGAGGATACCGGGGTCAGGGTTGAACTGGCTGAAGAAGACGATGGTAAGGAAACATCAATCGCTCTTAGGCTGTGGGTGGAAGACCAGAAGAAGCTAAAAGGGAAATACAAGGACAGCGGTGCCATCGAGTTCACCTTTGACCTCAAAAGAGAGGTGCCAGAGGTGGTCGCTCAAGAAATGGTAAACAAAAGGACATAGCTGGTTTCTTTTAATCAGTTGTTACTCTTAAATTACCAGAAAGAAACATATGATAAATGTCTTCCAGGCATCTGTTCCTGTTCGGTAAATAGTGTGGGAGGAGGTGGGTTTATTAATTAATCATTATGCAGATTGAACTTGGGGAAAGTATCTAGTAAAATTTACAATTCACAATGTCTTAAAACAAAGACTTTGAGGATTGTACATATCAATATTGAAACACTATGTTATTGAAATATTGAAATTTGCTCATTGAAGAATCCAAGTTAAAATTTGTTATTACAGTGAGCATCTAATGGATGTTATCAATACCATTCTAAAGGTTTTATGGTTTGAGCTGAAGAAAACAACCGCCACTTCTGAGAATGATTATGCTATTACTGTAGTTAGCTATAAATAAGTTTTTGTTTCCTCCAGGTTGACTCTGGTTTCTTCCTGGAGAGTGATGTTAAGATTGTAGGTAAGTCAATCCGAGACCGTGTGGCTTTAATAACATCCCGCAGGAAGCGAACCATCTCCAGGGGCGAGGGCAAAACCGAAGAGAAGGGCAGTGAAGACCAGATGCAGACACTCTCCCAGGATCCTTCCAAACTGTTGCAGGGTGCAGTGCCTGATGCCCACATAGAGCCTGAGGAACCTGACAGCGAACCAGTCAAGCTCTGTGCTGCTCCCACCACGACATGTAAGCACCTCCTGTGGATAGTCTTCTAGTCTTCTAGAAAAACATTAGCTCGTGCTGGAGTTGAAAAAGTCTTTCAATTGTGGACATTTTTTTTTGTTTAATCCATACCAAGTAAAAAAGCCATTATATCTACACTCAGGCAGAGATAGGGCAGACATGGACATGATTGTTTTTGGGTAGGATGTATTAATATAACTGGACATAATACAAGTGCAAACACAGAATCGACTACTTAAATACACACACACACACTCTCTCTCTCTCTCTCTCACGCTACAGGGTGAGTCATCAGAATGAGAATGAATCATCATTAAAACTTTATTAGACCAGTAACACTGCCTGACCAACAAAATTATTAGTTTCGATTGTACGTTGAACTTTAGGATAGAACACATCAGACATATATTACTTGTTTACTCTGAATAACATGTGCAAAATGACAACTACTGGCCACTATTTTAGTTATATATACTGTACCATTGTTTTAGCAATGATATAACGACCATATCTAAATATCTTCCAGTCTCTCTGTCTTTATTAGAATACTACTAGAAAATACAGAAAATTTGTATGCAGTATGACAAGTCAAAAGAATCTGAAACAAGGCTTTCTCTAGGCTACAGTGATATTTAGTGTATCCTTTCTTGACATTTAAGCAATAGCAACATCTGGCAGCTTTATTGGTATGCCAGGTTAACCTTTCTAAAGTCTGAAGAAGCTTCAGGAATCAGGAATGGTCTTTCCATTGGAATGGAAACAGGGTGAAAAGGCTAAGATAAGTTAAAGCTCACAAAGATGAAAAAAAGAGAACAATGGGCTGACGAATCCATTTTTTATGTCATATTTGGTCGTTATGCCGTTGTGAATGACTTTAAAAAAAATACAAAGAGTGCATGAATATTCTGTAATACTCAATAACGGAAAATGTATTCTGTTCTTCCCTTCACCTCTGCAGCAGACAGTAATGTCGTCCCTGCAGTGGTTCCAGATGGTATGACAAATCAGCACAACAGAACGTATCAGTCTGTGTCGGAGCCGGCTGGCACTACTCAGACACTCCTCAGTCCGCCAGCACAGCTCCTGACTCAACTCCACCAGGGACTGCAACCACAAATTACACCCCACCTTAATCAAGAGGCCCACAAGCAGATTGCTTCTCAAATACACCCTGGTGTTCAACAGACTCCTGTGGCTCAACGTTCACAAGAGACTCTTCAACCTACTGCAAAACCCGGGGACCTGCAAGAGGGCACTGTCCAGATGTTTCAAGCATCCCAACAACAGCCCATTGTCCAACTGCATCAAGAGGTCCAGCAACAACATGCTATCCACCTGCACGCTGCAGCACAGCAGCAACAGCAGCCTACTGCACAGTTACTCCAGGGAATCCAGTCCCCAGCAAGTGCTCAGCTGCATCAAGGGATCCAGCAACCTGTCCAGTTGCAACATGTAACCCAGCAACAGCATTCAGCACAGCTTCACCAGGAGACCCAGCAACATGTATCCCAGTTGTATCAAGGGACTTATCATCAATCCACAACACCGGTACATAAAGGACCTTTTCTGCAGCAATCTGTCCAACTCCACCAGAGTCTTTACCAGCAGTCTCCTCCTGTAAGTAATTTTGCTCACAAACTCCAATCTTATAAGTCCACTATGTATTATTTATAATCCATTATACGTTAACTGGAGTTAAATATAAGCTCACTGGTCAAAAACATAATTACCCATGACTGAAACGTACCTAACAACGTGTCATACCTCCGTGAGCACGAATAACAGCTGTGATTCGGTTTGGATAAGACTGAACACGTTTCTGGATTTAGGCAACGTTTAATGTTGAATGTTTCGCCACCATTGCATCAAAGAACCAGTCGCAGTTCGGCGAGATTTTGTGGATGCCTTCCCTGGTGTCTTAAGAGCATTCAAATCTGGGGATTTTGCATGCCAGTCCGGAAGCGTGACTGCTCCTGAATGTTCATCATGCCAATCTATCACCCATTTGCACTTGTGAATATGATAATTGTCATCTTGGAATACAGGTCTAAGAATGTTATGTTCTTCAATAAGATAATAAGCAAAAGGCAAAACCTTGCTCTCCAGCAGCTCAGTGTAGACATTCTGGCTCAGATATACTGTCACCTCAACCAAAATACCCATTTCCACATAATTAAAATACTCTCAGAACCACTTTCAGCTGGATCCATCACTGAAGGCTTCCTGAGGTCTCTGTGGAGCAAGACCCCTAACATAATTTACATACAGTCAGAAGCTAGATTTATCTGACCAGATAACACGTTTCTAGTCATGAACAAAGACACAGCCAACTGTAACCTCTGTGAGCAGACGTGATCAAAGGAATTTTGCATGCCACTCTTCCGCCTATGTTCACGGTATGCAGTTCCCTTGCAGAATGTTTTTTCAGCAGTTTGTTGTGAACAACCTGCATTGACCCTGTAGACCTGTATGTCCGTGCGCTTCGATACACCTTCACATTATGACCTTTGGCATGCCCAAGTGCAAGCACAAATTTTTGCTAATCATTAACATTTGCTTGTGACCGATTTTACACACATTAATTGCGATATTCCCTGCAATGTACCACCTCATCGCAATCCATAAATCCCGTTATACATCTCGTGCGATGCCATATGCAGAACTCACACAAGATGACTAATTTGATACTTTTTCCAGTGAGCTTATGTTATCCATTCTTTATTTCTCATTTCTGTTCTGATTTAGTGTTTGTGTTTTTGTTTATGCACTACAAATTGTTGATCATCATCTGCTGTATAATAAGAGGCATGCCAGTGTACCCTGTGAATCTCAGGATTCTCTCATGACCCTCAAGACCTTGGTTGGTACCAGACGTGGCAGTACCTCAGTTCTTGATGTATTGCAGAAGAGAGCCCATTTCCAATCACATCCAAATCCATATCTTCCCTGCAGCTGTCAAAAACAAGACGTATCTGGAAGATCCCCCCAAAAACAGTTGCTTTCTCTTAGTGCCTTTACAGAGTCACCGTCCCTCAATGGCGCTCTGATCTTTGATCACGCTTCATCAGCTAAACTGTCTCCTCATGGATGCGACACTTGCACTGACTCGGCAGATGCTAAGTCCCAGGCAGAAACCGTTTCCCCTCATGGCAAACACTCCTTTGCGCCATCATGTTATCAAAATGACTGCCAGACCTGTCTTGCCTTGTTGCTGAATGCAAAAGGAAATAGAGGCTACACTGAGCAGTCTCGCTGTTCCATTCCTTTGCCAGTCCTGAACCATTCCTATCCTTCTGACTCAGCCTCATTGTGTATTTTTCACTCAGTCCAAAGGACTGCAACCTCCCCAAGTCACGTGGTATCTCCCTCTGCTTATCATATGTCTCTGCCTTCCCAGAAACCAGTGATCACATCATCTCCTATTCACCATACCGTACCATCTGCAGTACAAATCAGTCCTCCATCTCTGGAACATACTTATCATTCTTGTTCTGGACCAGTTCCAATACAGAAACTGCTTGCAACATCCGTGCACATATCAGTCCCTCCGTCAGACCCAGTGCATCTTGCCTCTTCTCAAAAGTCCTCCTCTTTCGCTTACCCTTGGTCTCCTCTTAGTCCATCCTCCCCCATGATTACGTCCTGCAGTTGTGGGGAAATAGAAGATTTGCACCAGCTCAACCACTGTTTACATCACATAGTAAGTCGGCGTACCAGCTCGCCATTATTGTTGGACAGACCTGCACGACAACCAGGCAGTTTCACAGTCCACAACCTTCATGTCCCAAGCAGGGATTCGTCTCCTACTGCGCAACCCATGGCATCTGGTTCTTCATTGTCTTTACTTGGGAGCAAGGGACAAAGTACTATGGTATGTTGGAAATGGAGATGCTTGCTTTGTACCTGCATTACAGGACTGATTCCACTAATAGCTCTGCTTTGCTAGACTCCCTGCATCCCCTTTGGAATGTGTTAAGAATAATGAACAATGCTAGATTATTGATGTCTTGCTAATATCAATATTGTGAGGCATGACGTTTTCATGGATGGAGCGTGTAAATGACCTTTTAAAACATGCAAGTACATCTCTGATTTTTTTAATGAGAATATTACGGTTTTGAGTGAAAAAAATGTTTTTCTGGCTGTGAACATATTACGGGAAACCTTTCAAATCAATGCACTGCTGCAATATTGCAATACTGACTAGTCGAAAATGACTTCTGCTGCCATTCCTCAGCATCCCCTGAGTGTTTTAACAAATTGCCCTGAACCTCCTTTAGCCCTTTTGTTCCTTTAGCTGCAGTTCACATATCCTGTGCTCAAATCCTAATAAAATACTATTTTCTCTTTTTATATAATATATGAATGGAGTTAATATCATAGTAACTGACCTTTACCCACAGTTGGCAACACTGCCAATTTGGTGTTTTTTTACTGACTGTATCACTCTTACTTATACCATTTTAAATATTTTTCAGCCTACTGCTAAACTGGTTCAGACTCAGACTATATCTGCTCCAGCAACACCAGCGGCATCTGCACCGGTAGCACAAGAGGTGAGATCAATGCAATGCTTTGCTTTAACGGAACATCAGCTTCTGCTTCTGCCACAATATGACCATGTTCATGTTGGCTTTACTTTATTTAATGTCTGCATAGTGGAGTCCATAACATGTTATTACAGGTATGCACCATTTAAAGACCATTCAATCAACATCTGTTTGCTTAATTAGGATGAATGACAACAGGAAATGAAGATCTTTTAACTTAAACAGCCGCTCATCTGGTTATTTAATAGCAATCGAAATCTTTCAACCTAGAAGCATGACAAGTAGCTGCTGAGGAACTAGCTACACAGTTACATAGCTACAGTCTAATACAAATGCATGGCCGCTCCTGGTCACGTTACAGGTAAATGCTGCTTAACCACCATCTCGTCAGTGTCTCTCTACTTTAATGACCAAGGTCTTAAAAATCTTTTGAAACCTATAATAGTAAATAAAAATCTGCCGTTAGCCAGTCAACTTTTTCAGCGCAACAGCAAATCACCCGTGCAGATCTACGAGCGGAGGCTGGAGTTTAAGAGCAGAAATCCATCATTTGTGCGTACAAGTACTTAACTTATTGGTTGTGTGCTCATTTGCTCATGTTTGGACTATGTTCTAACTTGGTTGATGTGTTTGGAGACTTTTCTTTACTTGTCATTGTGTGTACATCAATGCTACTTATGATACTTATTTGTAACAAGCTGTAACTGGTGTACATAATTGTATGTCCTATTGTAAGTAGTACTCCTATTTTGTCTTCCCACTACCTTAAATGCTGGATAGTTAATTGGGGGATATTTTATTCGGAAATATCTCCTAATTTTTGTAAGCAGTATCATTTCTTTCAAATAGAACTGTATAAATTGGTTCACCTTTACCCACTGAATCTGCCGATCCTCCGTGTTGCTCGTAATACTGTCTATCAATGCATTTTTCACTTACGGCAAAGAAAAGTATCGGGTGCACCATACTATCCCTTTGAGTGTTGTTGCTTTCCCCTGCACAGAGTTGTAACAATACATTACAAAACAATGCAGTTTTTATAATTATTGCGAACTTATATAACTTAAGCATAACTTAAGCAAGCGACTACAGGATTTTCCTCTCGTTTTTTTCAACACTATCTCTGATGCATTTACATATAGTTTTCTTATGAAAATAACTTTAGATTACAGTAGCATACAAAGATGGTGTGACTATGGTATTGCCTGATCAATGACCAGTTTCCCAGAACGTAATGTGGTGGTTAAAGACGCATCCCCGTATACCTTTCTTTTTATGGTGTAGTGGCTTTTTAATTTAGCTTGTTCTTTCCTGTGTTTTTATTTCTCTCAGTTTCACCTCTATCTCCATCCTGCAGCTTTCCTGTCCCAGGTAGATCCACCCACTGATATCTGTAGAAACACCCTCATCCTCTTGCCACTTAGCTAGACATCATTGGCCCTTAGGCCATCACTTTGAGTGCAAACTGTGGCACGAATACAGCAAATATTTGTCTTGGAATCCTTATTCTTGACTAAGTTGTTGGAGATAGTAGTAGATTCTTGCACTGAAAGGTGCGCTTATTTCCAAAACACTAGGATTGACAATAACGAGTGAAAGGTGGTCGTATCGTGTCATTCATTGTTGTCTGTGTTAGCATTGTTGGGAAAAGGCCTCCACTACAGTGGCCATTGGTTGTGACTGTGAAAAAAAAAATCAAAAAGTGATTTCGACACAGTGTGCGTCAAGGCATTTCCCCTTAATCCAGCTCCATCTTTCTCATCTAGACGTTATCAACTTTGCAGCCAGTTGCAGAGTCAGTTTCAGATGGACAGTCACATCTTCATCATCTACACCAACCGGCGTCTGCAATGCTCAGCAGTGCACCTCCTCAACCACAACAGACAGTTCATGCAACAACCCATCTGCAACCTCTAAAAATCTCCACCCAGGTTAGTAAACTAACCAAATAAGTCAGCCACATAAAATATGTATTTTGAACTACTAAACTTCATAGTGTGTGCAGTGAAAAACAAATTAAAACTCAATTACAAAGAAACCATTACCCCAGGAGTCATGGGTCACTGGCATGCCTACTTCTGTTCATTTGTCTCTTCATGTTTCCTTTCTCAGTTCCCTTCACCATACCCTGTTATGCCAACAGTGGGCACCCCTGCTGGAAATGAGGCTTTGTCCTTCTCCCCGATCCCATTCAGCACCCCCTATCCCAATAGCTCTCCTCCTGTACCCTCGTCCTACTACTCGCCCAGTCCTGTCCATGTCCCACTACCTCTCGCTGCAACACAAAACATGGCCTTACCTGGAGCAGGTACACCTTCAACCCCTGTATCTGCACCTCTGTGTCCAATCATGGGTATGCCCATTTCCCCATCCCTAATACCGCCACCACAGCAGCAGGTGTACTCTCTTGCCCTACCATCAGATGGAGCGCTACTTTACCCCCAACCCACTCAGTCATCCCTGCCTTTCCCTCGCACTCTGATGCAACCCCAACCGTCACTTCCTCCACAAGATCCCTGCATCTCTGCGCCACCTGCACAGGTACATACTGTTTCATCCCATTGGTCTAGAGGATATACGCGTGGGTCAATGACGAGAGGTTCATAAGTGTTGCTATTACAAATCTTGCAGAAAGAAGAACAAAACATTTTTGCATTTACAACAGCCATTTTTGATTCCTAATGGTTCTTAAAAGCTGTGATCAGTCTATATTTCATGGTTTTCACTGTCATGCTACTTACATTCATTCACTTCTTCATTTTCTCATCTGCTTAAACTTTATCAGGGTCTTTTAATCATTAATTACATACAAATATAAATGTGAAAAACAATCATTTGGAGGTCAGGAATGGACTAAACGTATTTACATGACTTTTTATGGAGAAATATAATATCAGACCTCTTGCACAGACCTCTGGAACCAATTAAGTTTCCACTGTAGTTTAAAATGAATCGTACACAGTAAAAAGACATTCAAATGATTATGTCATTTATTAGTAAACACATGAACTTCAAAGCAGCTTTACAATCTTATATTATCTAAAAAGGCCAGTCCCAAATTGAGCAAGCCTAGGGCGACAGTGGAAAGGAAAAACTCCCTGAAAGTAGAAGGAAGAAACCTTGGGAGGA
>JAYJMA010000024.1:4342770-4356140 GCA_036873895.1 Parotocinclus cabessadecuia
CGTTTGGTGCTGGAACTGGTACCGGAACATCTCTTCGGAGAGAAAAGAGAAAATGTAGTTACTTATGGGTGAGGAGTGCAGAGTCTATTATCAATCACTGATGCCATGTGCAGCAGGAAACTCCGGCAGCACTAACTATAGCAGCATGGCTAAAGGGGGAGAACCAGAATTCACGTATTAAAAATTTACATATTTCACTGATTTGTCAGGCAAAGTGCCACTGTTTATGGCAGTCATTAAATAACCCTGATAAATTGCAAATTAAGCTACAATACATAGCATAGCCTACCTTAACAATTGAATGTAGCACTAGAACAGTGCTAGGTTTCATGCCAGGTTTCAGACATGAAAATACTTGTCCGTTTGTTGACATAATCTGCGTTACAGAATTGGTTAGGATCGACAGGATCCAGGACACTCAAACAACTTCCAAATACATAACACTGGCAATGTAGTGTCCGCCTCTTGTGCAATATGTTTGTAGATTGGTAACTCCAACCTAGAGTTACAGTCATATCAGGAATAATGTGCATCCACAGTCAAAAGAACTTGAGTATGGTCAAAAATGTGGGCTGCTTTCTAGAATTTGGCTGTAGGAACATGTACTGCTAAAAAGTTAGAGAATAGTTAAAAATGAAATTTTTTGTGAGCAGTGCACTTTTCACTCATACCAGTAATGCTGCCTGATCTCTTGAATAAGGCAAGTAAACAACTGATTGGCACTGATGTTTAACCTAACAAGTTTATCAGCTAATTGAATATAGTCAAATGAAATACAATTGGCACATGAAAAAACAATTCCATCTAATCGTTGAATTACCCTGCAAATTGTTTATTGCATGGGTGTTTTTCATGGCTACGAATTAAGTAGGTGCTAGTTATACGTGAGAGAGTATATTCGGGTGGTGGGGAGAACAAACAAAAGAGCACTACTTACAATAGGACAGGCACAAACACTTCTGAATGCAGCTAGTTTACGGCTAGTTACAAATACGTGCATACGTACAAATTGTGTACAAATATAAGTGCGCACAAACACAGGTTACACACACACACACACACAAGGAAGTCTGTTAACACATCGACCGAGTTACAACGGCCTCTAGTTGAAACACGAGCTAACAAGCAAGTGAGGAAGGTAATTATATACACACACACACACACGCGCGCACACACACACGAATAACAGACTACTGCTCTGAAACTCATACCTCTGCTTGTGGATTTGCATCCCTGATTGGCTGTTTACGCCAGCATTTGGAGTTAAAACATTTTCCCCCCTTATTAATTAGAATTGTTAATACATTGGTCATTAAAGTGAATGACATTGATTGGAATGGTTGTTAAATGGAGCATAACTGTATGTAAATAATTGACTCTGTGTCCTTAAGTCACACCTTCAGTTAGGTGTGTAGGTTATGTCTTGCGAGTGTAAACAAAACAACTGTTCATGTTACAGGAACCAGTGCCTGTGTCAGTACCCATCTACACATGCGACAGGTGGGTTGCCTCTTGCGCCTTCTCATGTTTCCTGAGCACCCAGTGAAGTTCCAGCTAACGTTCTCTTGTGGCTGTTTGCAGTTTGAATTCAGATGTGGCGTCAGGTAAAGAGATGAGTGACAGCTACGATGGTACTACCAGTGGAGTGAAAGGTGATGGGAAGCCCAGGAAACATCATCGCAAATCTGCTCGTACTCGCTCACGGCAAGAGAAGGCCAGCAAACCTAAACTAAGCATGCTGAATGTGAGTTACTGCTCTACTTTATCAATCTTTGGTGCTGTGTCTACACCTGCCTTTCACTTGTTCCCACTGCTTTCCCCTTTCGCCGCATCAGGTTTGTGACACAGGTGATAAAATGGTGGAATGCCAACTGGAAACCCATAATCACAAAATGGTCACATTTAAGTTTGACTTGGACGGAGACGCTCCAGAGGAAATCGCAACTTACATGGTCAGAATGTTGGCTTAGACTCAATTAATCCACCAGTGGGGAAGCACCTGAATCCTTGCCTCTGAGAAATGTACTGCATCGTGCCATCCTAGGTGGAGAACGGATTCATTCTGCTCATAGAGAAAGAGATCTTCATTGACCAGCTGAAGGACATTGTGGACAAGGCAGAGGACATGCTGAGCGAGGAGGTAGATGGTGAGAGACCTGGTTCGCTAAAGGATATTACACTTCAAGGGACTTCTCCAGCAGGACTAGGAGATGAGGTTAGATTTTGTGTCTGAAAGTGTGAGTGGAGGAGGAGGGTGTTAAATGAGGAATATACTGTATTGTTCGCATTCATTTTGTTTTCTGTTCTCAGGGCCCGAGGGGAAACAGAGATGGAGTTTCTCAACCTGTCTATCAGCAGAATGGTAAAGCACACCTCATTGGACAGGTTACTTCATTTTGCTGGATATACTCCGGGTTTTCAACCCTGCTTTTCCTGAGCATGGTTGTGGGAGTGCTAGCAATCCCCGGAAAACACCGATCGCGAGCATAAGCAAGCGCTGGATATGATACATGTTTACTACAGGGCCAGTACTGTTGCAGCATCATGGAATGATCCCTGACTGGCCTACTCTCACTCAGCCACCACCAATTAATCTGTATGTGATGACTGATCTAGCCAGAAGACCACTGGAAGTCAGTTTCACTGATGCACCTGATGGAGCTCTTTAAATGATCTTAAATGCAGATATTCAACATGCTGTGTTTTCCCCGGATTTCATTCATGTCCAATGCTGATCAGGTAGTGTGGGATGGAGTTCCTGGAGCGGTTAGAGATAAAACAGTTAAGAACACCTGTTATACAGGTGCATCCTAATTTATGTAGGGGTTCTGTTTCGATAAACCCATTGTAAGGTAACGCATAGTAAAATTCAAAGTGCTTTATATTCACCCGTACGCAGGTGTGCAATGTTTACCGACCACGTTACGCTTTCTACCATACAAATTACACACTGTAATTTACCTACTTTGCATATAGTGTTTTGTCTTAAGCAACACTATTAATTAAAACGCAGTATGGAAACATTTAGAACAGTACAATACAGTGCTTTATATTTTTGTATGCTTCGTCAAATTTTAACCACCTATCAGTAACTAAAATGAAAGTAATGCAAGCTGTTTTCTTCTTTCAAGACTGGAGTTCCAATTTTTTGCCATCAGGTGTCACAAGGGTTTGCTCCAACTCGTTTTCTGTCATTCAGACATGAATTTGATATAGACTTTTATTTCCTATCATAATTCTCTGATATAATTATAATTCTGAGGCCTGAAGTTAAAGTTAACGGACACTGATGCTGTGCATTATAGTCTGGTGTAAATCAAACATGCTTAAAACATTTAGATTAACCAACAAACAAAAAGAAAATGGCGAGTCCGTAGATGTTGCTGCATGTTCTCAGCATTTGTGGGATAGTATCATACTGCATATTGCTTGTCCACGGAAAAATTAGGAAATTCAGAACTTCAGTTACTGCTGAAGATGCATTTGTGTGTATTATCAGATTCCTATCATAAATAGATTATGTGCGTTACCCTGCAGTGCTTCATACTGGTAAGAGATGGTTCATCATTTGCCCTGTGGACGAGCCCACAGGAGCCAGTCAGGATGCCTCAACAGAGGGAGCCACAACCACTAATACTCCCCCTGGCAGTACAGTGAGTGATGGCACTGTGACTGTTCCAGCTGCTGAGTGCAGCTCAGCACAGCCACTAGAGCAAGGCACTGCACCTTCTACAGGTAAGATATGATTTAAACAGATACACCTTCGTGACGAGTAGCCACTCAAATATGTATAACCATAACCGCTGCTTACTCAAACTGTCTTCCTCGTTTTCACTGAGACTCCACAGGTAATACAACAGCTCCCCCATCGGCTGGCAGTGATGCTCATGGATTCAGCCCGCACTCTCTGACAACCATAGACCCATTGTCCTTGGTGCCCCTCTCTGCCACCCTACCAGTGCAGACTGTCGCAGACTCAATCACGTCAGTCTATGCTGCCCAGCAGGTCCTGGATCTGGCCGTGCCCATGACGGACGATGTGCCCTGCTGCCCGCTCGTCATGCCGTTAGCACTGGACACGAGCGTGGCTGCTAAGCGCTCCTCGCCGATGACACCTCCTCTCATACAGGAAGCTCATGGCATTGTGCTGCAGCAGCCATTTGCATCTGTGTGTGGAGCCAAGCCCCCTTCCCTGCCTCAGAGCCCCGCTCCCTCGCAGCACCACCCTGCCCCCAGTGAATCAGACGGTGAAGGTCGAGGCAGGGTGGGGTTTGTGGACAGCACCATCAAGACACTGGATGAAAAACTGAGGAACCTGCTCTATCAGGAGTATGCACCCATGTACCCATCGGGCAGTGCAGCAGAGACTCCAGGGGCAGGAACTGAGTACGTGCAGTTTCCACCTGGGCCAGAGAGTGCAGCAGGAGGATCGGGGAACAGCACCCCCAAAATCATCGGAGACAGCTGGATTCGGGCCGGGGAGCAGCTGGTGAGCTTACATAGTTACTTTTACTTACCCTAAGTAATTTATGTTATAATTTATGTAAATACTAAATACATCAACTTTGGACTGAAGATGCTACTCTTGTTAGAGGAAAGGACCAACAACAGTCGTGATACCAAACTTAATGGACAAATTAAAGTCAGGGACTTGATTTTTTTATTTTTATCATAATGTCAGTATATATTTCAGGGCCATTATTTGATAATGAATTATTATAAAGGTTTTATGTACTCAATACCCATTATCTTATGCCATAACATTATTATCGTATGCACATTATTTTACATGATCTCATTGTCTTATGTAATCCATATACTAATTCAATGTAAACTCTTATATTTACCTGTTAGGTTTGACTTTTTCCCGCTCAAGTTTTAAAGCTAAATGACCAAATTAACAGCGTTGCTCTCCGAATGACAGAGCTTTGTTTTAATAAACATGATATATTGTACTGTTGTCCCTGCTTTGGTTACAGCCACAGATTCCAGAGAGAGTGGACAGTCTGAGCGCGCTCAGTGACTCCGCAGTTGCTGGTATGTCTTTATAACTCATGCTACTCATAACAATACATTGTAGTCAGCTTAATCAAGTGAAGTCATATCAGTTTTATTTCTGTAGTGCTTTTTACAATGGGGCTTCTAAATTATTAGGCCAATCTCTAATAAGTTCTGGGACATTATTTGTAGATTGCTAATTAGATCATTTATAATGTCATAGCCAAGCATTAGGTCTAACATAGGTCTGAACACAACTGGCAGTGAAGGAATGGAGGGGGTAACTGACCAGTAACATGTATCTGTGACACCCTTTGGAAACTTCTCTGGTTTATAAAAATACTCAAGGTGATTGTCTGTGATTAAAAGCATTACTCTTTGCAGTTACAGTGGCCAAGAAACAGGCGATGCCCCACTCTACCTCATGCACGAGTTCTAGGAGTCATTATAAGGTACATTTTTGGGTTTTTTTTGTGTGTGGGGGGGGCTCAGTTGGGGCTCAGGGGGCAACCCATGTCTTGCTTGCCGAAATTACTAGACCATTTCCATCGTTCATTTCTGACACTGTAAGTGAAACACAGTCATAGTAATTTCTTGTTTCAGTTTAACATAATTTCAACATTTCCATGTTCTAGTTTAATGCCATTAATATCGTGCCTCAGCTGTACAAACTGTTAGCGCTGGTGGCAACAATTGGAGCTACATCTGCAGGTGTAGAATTGATTTTCTTCTGTTTAAAAAGGCTTAAGTCTTACACCCACAACACAATAGGCCAAAGCAGGTTTTGGCTAAGCAGGCTAGCTTTGCTGGCCATAGAGAGGACACTGGTCCCTGTAAAAGATGCATACTTGGTATGATAGGGTCACAGACCATTTTCTTGAAAAGGAAGAGAAAGGCAGAATTTACAAAGAAATAAATGGACAAATTTTATTATATAAGCTGTTAGTGAGCTTCCCCTCTTTGAAAAACCAGCAGCCACCAGTGGAGGAGATGCAGCCTTAGCCTGGACAGATTACAAAACGTTACATTTTCTCAAATTCAATTAAGTAAATACGCAGCTGGAGGACTTCATCCTGGTCACAGCTTGAGTATATTGTAACAAAATGAGTTTTAGTAGTTTATTTAAAAGAAGCATTATAGCTTGTTATATCCAGTGTGTATGCAAATGGGGCTGCTTGTTTGACCAATCAGATGACTCTCAGTGCTTCTGACTTCCACTCTGGACACCAAAAGAAGCAGCGGAGCTGGAGCAGCACGGCCTCACCGGTGCATCCTGATATCTGCTACAGAGAGCACAGTGCTTCTGCCGAGCCCAATTTAAAATTCAGCAAAGAGGATGGGGCCACACACAGGAAGCAGGGCAGCAGGAATTCAGCCCCTCCTGATTTCTGTTTGGACCCTCCGTCCTCCCTAAGCGAACGCGCCGAAATGACCCGGGCACGCACCTCCATCTCGGTGGACGTCCACACTCGCTTCATGTCCTCCGACTCTGGGGCGGAGAGCAGTCCGGCCAAAATGGTGCCGCCCACCCCATCTCGGTGTGAGAGGAGAGGTAGTGACCTCATGAAGAGAGCGGTGGCCTTCCTGAGGCGCTCGGGCCGCAGCAACAGCGTGCAAAGCTCTGATTCGCCCAGCAAACATGGCGGCACATTTGGTTCATACATGAGCAGTGACAATGACTCCGAAATGGAGGACTTGGACATAAAGAAGGAGCTGCAGCGACTGAGAGAGAAGTGAGTATGAGCTTACAGTTTTGGACTTCTTTTGTCCAGTGCCTCTGCATATTTGAAGTCTGGCTTTTCTGGCTGTAGGCATATGAAGGAGATTTCAGAGCTGCAGGCTCACCAGCGTGGGGAAATCGAGCTGCTGTACCAGCGCATCGGTAAAGCACCTCCTCATGGCATCAGCCTCACGTCGACTGTGCCCCCTGCTGGACGAAGACGCAGAACCAGCAAGCACAAGCTGAGGGCAGGAAAGCTGCTCAGTCCACTGGTGCAGCAACTAAGAGGAGTGTCAAAAGCGAGCGACAGTAGCAAAGTCAGTGATGCTGTGAAACATGGTGAGTCGTTCACTTTTGCCCCTGGAAATTCAGTGCGTGTGCGCCAGAACAACAAGTAGTCTGGAGATACACTTGTTCAGAACCAAGTTGAACTTTAGGGGTTTATGGCTAAGAAATAAATAAGACAAAGCACAGCCATGGCAATCAGGACTTGCTTGGGTGGTGGCGTTGTTTGCTACGTTTATTTATTAAGTCTATCACTTTGTCGCACAATTTGTTTTTCTCCATCAGGTGACGCTACAGTGAGCTTAAACGGCTCCCCAGCAAGAGCCTCAGAGGTTGTTTGTGAACGGCCTCGTTCAGGAACTGGTGCACTGCCTAGTTCGGTATCAGAACCAGTCCAAACCCAGCAGCCCTGCTCCCTTAAAGCCTCGCTGTCGACTGATAACATCTGTTCTGGACTGCAGGGAGAGGGGTCAGGAGTCTTCACTCACCCAGGACAGGGTAAACTTCAACAGCTCAGACATCATTATCAGATAAACACTTCTCAGGCACGTTTCTTTTGAACTAAGCACATTTAAGAGCAAATCTTTTTACCCATTCTTCTTGTTTTTTTTTTTTATGTAGCAGGCTGGTCTCCTTACCACCAGACAGCTGAGAGGGTCACCTACAAGTCCAGCAGTAAACCACGAGCCAGATTCCTGAGTGGGCCTGTTTCTCTCTCCATCTGTTTGTATCTCTTTCTCACCCAACCCAAATCACTCAGCATATGCTTTTATTTTTCTTACACCCCGGCTTGTTCCCCTACATCAGTGTAACCCCTCCTTTCCATCCTTTCTTACAGTCTATGTATGTGTGTGTTTGCTTTGCATTCATTGCCAAAGTATCAGGGGACTTTATCATATGAGCATGCATTCAGTACTTGCCTTCATTTACCATACTGATAAAGCACTGCTCAGGAAAAAGACCTCACCTTGTATCTGTTGCCATTGGTACCAGCTAAGGGTGTGCAATATGGACATAAAATGATATCTCGAACTTTTCTGGGATTTTGATTCATTTGTGCATGCTTTTTGCAAGGTCAGTGACATACTCGGTAATATCAGCTAGCACATCGTAAAAACGACAGTTAAGCTATTATAATAGACGATGCACATCGCCTACCCTTAGTCCCAGCTTTTTTAAAACTACCTTGTTCCTACACTCACAGACCATTATACAGATCCACCATTACCGATTGTACAGGTGCTGCTCACCTGTAATAAACTAGTGCTTAGAGCGCTAGATTATAAACCAGAAGGTCCAGGGTTCAAGTTCCACCTCTGCCATGCTGCCATTGTTGGGACCATGAACGAGACCCTTAACCCACAATTGCTTGGATTAGAATGAAGACTGCATTAGCTGTACTTTGCGGTGGTCAATTGTGTCTGCTAAATGCTGACCAGATAATATTTAGGTGGTGAATTCATTAACCATGAGTGTAAGTACAAGGTGTAATGCTTAACTGTACCAAAGATTTTGTACAAACTATATTTGCTGTAAGCATATCTGGATATCATATGTCATATGTCATATTTTCAAAAATACATGGCTTGCTCTTGAGTGTAACTCTGATGTTTCTCCAGTAGGGTCTACACTGAAGCGACTCTGTCTGGGTAAAGAGCGTTCTAACAGTAACTATCCTTTTTACACGTTATCAAACTTTGGCAGTGACATTTCACACCCCAATCCTTTGGGGTGATTAGTTCTGTAATATAGTTAGTCCTCATTGTTGACTTTTATTCGTAATAAAATCCCTGAATGAGAAACCTTGAAATTGCCGAACTCCTAAATAACTTGTACCATATGCTCACTCAAATCTGTCTCATTTCTCAGGGCCTGCAGGCCCTCCAGGGGCATCCAATCTGCCACAGATGCTGCCTGTTTCGACTCCATCACCCCGCCATACAGTGGTGGGTCTGGCACAAGCACAGAGCAACAACAGCAACAACAATAATGACCTGGTTCCTGAAGAGCTGCAAAGACTGGTCGACACATGGAGCCCCAAACCATCTCAGCGCTTCACTCACTCCCTAAGCCTGAGAGCACAAAGAGCCCCCGGAGCCAAAACCAGGAGCATTGAAAGGGTAGGGAAGATAAAAAAGAGCTTAAGGGAGAATACTGGGATCATAAAGCAGTCTTGGTTAGTGAGGCTAAGAGTTTCAATTCTGATGTTGCCTTAAACTGGGCAGGAGTCTGAGACTGTAGGTGCTTTTGCAACCGGAGGAACTTTTTCATGGATTCTTAGAACTGTTCCCCCTTTATTTGGTATATGTGCTGCAGGTACTGGGAATGACTGTGTTATTTAGAACGTTGCATATAGGAACTTTTTTGCTCTTACTACAAGGATTTTCTCAGTGCATAGAAAGCTTGAGTGTCCTAAATTTGCGGGGGCTGGATTAGACGTAGTGACTGGTGACTAGAGTAATTTGGGAGAAGCTCCCTGGAAAAATGTTTCCAATTTCAATTCAATTTGATTTATATAGCGCTTTTTACAGTGTAGCATTGTCTCAAAGTAGCAGTTTTAGCAGCAAATTTAGTTTAGAAAACTAAATTTAGTTCTAGGGCCTTTCTTGATTGGCATCCACACAGCCAGTGGGAATGTTGTGTGACGCTGAAGCGATTGGATTTCATTGCATATAGGTTCAGTAAAGCCTGAACTAAGGAAACTTTAACATTAGTAGGTCTGGACCAGTCACTACATTTTACATCATAAACCCAAAGTTAACACATCTTCACAGAGTGACATCTGCCTGCTTTTCTCTAGGTGCTTCCAGGCTCAGAAACAGTAACTTCGGCATCGCTGCTTTCCCTTTCTTGGCCCAGGATCAATTGCCGCACCTCCTCCGTGATGACTGAACCCTTGCTGTCTTTCCAGGATGGGTTTTTGATGCACAGCGATCATTTAGAAGAGTTTCTAGGGGCCCCAGTCTACATCAGCCGCTGGCCTGCCCTGAGCACCGCCCTTAATCAGGGAGTTTTTACATTCACCACTGTGTCGCCATCCTGGACAATAGAGTCGCCTCATCCCGAGAACTCCGAAATACCAGAACAGGACCTCAATGCTCTTTTGATCCACCCAACACTGTAGCCTGCAGCGGAATTCCTGCTAGAACTGCTAGGAACTAATAGATATCATACAGGCATGTACTGTAACCAAACAAGTATGTAAATACCTATATTAATGTTTGCCTGATCAGTTTAGATAGACTGTAGATTTATGTACATTTAAGACACCAACTTTGCTCCGACGGACAATTTTGGCTTCTGCATTGTTACTCATTGCTGGTTTGTTGTGGGACATGTCTCCTGTCTCTAACCAGATAGTACTTAATATTGTATTCATAACCAGCCACTGTATATTACTGTATAGAAGCCAAAACCTGTAGCGCAGCCCTTCGTTAAGAATTACAATGTAACCATTGTATGTAAATTTGAATTCAAATTCACTACGTCACTGTGAAGCCTTGAACCTCGACTCGTCGGTCAGCAGTCCTTTGAAACATGGATTCTTGGCCGAGTCACTAGAAGTGTTGGCAGAGCAACAGCATAAAGCAACTTAAATTGATTTTCAGGTCGAAAACCTGCAAAGAGTGCCTTGAACAGCAGTTTCGGGCTGAACAGCAATACTCATTTATCAGGAGGAACAGAAAAATAGAATTTGAATGACTAATCATGTAGTCATTATTTATGCCATGAATAGCACTACAGTAGGATTTGGTTTATATGAATGTATTATTGTTTGGTGATATGATAAATATACATTTGTCTTAGAAATAAAGCTGTGTACAGTGTATAGTTATAAAGCTCTTTTAAGCATCCTTTTCCAGGGTAGAGAAACATTTTGTGCTCTCCTAGCTATGCAAATACTCCCCAGATATTGTGCAAGTTCTGTAAAGGCAAATCTCTTGCTTGGCCTAAAAAAAGATTTGGCTTGTTGTGCTGTTCTTGTATTTGCTTGCTTTTCCTGTAAATGTCTGGACAATATTCAATCGAGTCAAGGACATTAAATCAATTAAATGCTCACCTGCTTACTTATTTTATAGGTCAAACGTGTCAAAAGCTAAGAAGTTTGAGGGCGAAGGGTCTATTTCAAGAGCTGAATTTTTTCTGAATTGTCTTGTTATAAATATTTGAATTAAATACGCCAAAAATGTATCGCTATCTAAAGGACGTCTAATATCAGTTTTTGTCGTTTTGGTTTATAAGCAAGCGTAGATTTTGTTAAAAGGCATTTGTATAACCTGTTAGTCATTATTCATGAACAAATATTTTGTTATAGTCCTTGTTTGGCGATTTGATTTGTAAGAGGTCAATGACTGAAAGGGCAGAGTGTGGTCTGTTTGTGGTTTAAACGTGTGCGTCCATCTTCTCACTTCAGCTGTGTGTGGATCACTATGGATCAATCCAGCATTGTAATTACTCTCTTCAGTTTGATACTCATCTGTGCCACAATAGCTTTGGCAAAGAAGGTAAGAGGACCTTTTATTTAAACAGTAACATAGAATTGAACAGACAAATGTTTCAGTTGAACAAATGGTTTTTCTAGATACACAGGAAAACACATCGTGTTATACCGTGCTCACAGAAATTGAAATTGAAAGTCTCATTCATCAATAAATATGAAAATCCAAGAAAGCATTGCTGAGAAATATAATAATTGACAAACGAAGGCATGCATCTATGTCTCAGGAAAATATGTAAATGATTACAGGTGTGGTCTGTTTAGTCACATAAAAAATATAAAAAAGCTTTCAGAGGTTACTTTGGAGTTGTATACCTCTTGGTAAGAGACCACAGACTGCAAAATATGCATCTACGACAACCTCAAAGACGTTTTACTCAGATGACAGAATTTGGAAGGGCCACATCATTGGACCGAAAGAAGCATGATGGATGTTTCGATGAACCGCCCAAAATGTAGGCCATTCCGACCTGGCTGTTAGGAGATGTCAGCCATGATGAGGGTAGGCACGCACCATCATCGTCGTTCGAAGTGGTGTTGTGACAGAGATATTTGACATACCTGTGGTTCTACAGATTGGAACCATATCATCTTTAGCCCCGGTTCTGTTCAATCCTGGCTTTGTTTTGGAGTGACACACTGCAGCAACTGCTGGTGTTATTATCCGCGAAGCCGTCACATACAACAGTCTATCAGCCGTAGCAGTGGTAGGAGGGACAGTAACAACTCAGCTGTCACACCCACAGGCGGTTTCAGTGACCAAACCCACCCCATCACGTGCACACCGTCACCAGAATTCTGATCATGCACTCATTACACACACCTGTGTCCCATTTCAGCGCCACTATTTAGTCACTCCCTGTTCACTCTTTCATTGCTAAGTCACTTGGTCCCTACCTTGTCACTCGGCGTTACCATTAGTGTTTTGGATTATCATTTCGTTCGACCCTTGCTTTGTCCCTCCTTTACGCAGTTTGTCTGCTCCGTGGTTCTATATCGCCCACTCTGGTTTTTCACTCTGGACTGTTTTTGACACTGATTTTGCCTGCCGTTTTCAATAAAGCCTGCCTGCACTGAACATCTGCCTGCATCTGCCTCTGACATCTTCCAGCACGCGTTACATTAGCGATATGTCCAGTCCAGAACATCTTGTGTAAATGCCCCTGTCTCTTCAAGATGCCTTTCCTTTTCTCACTATAAAGACCAGGGCACAGGGGCGTGTTAGCAAATTCTGGGCCCTGTACACTCTCAATGTCAGTGGGCCCCACAGAACTCGCATAAGCAACTTTAAAATTAATTTGGACGATTACCTCCATTTTAACGATATAGCCCTATTTTAACTGTAATTTGTTATTCGTTTTCACGCTTGCGCTTAAGCTGATCTTGTTTCAGCAGCAGTCTGTGTACCTACTGTAGTTAACATGTTTAACAGCCGTCCACAAAACGGATATACAGGTACAGGTTTTAATTACCGAATTTAAAGTGTTATTTGAATGCAATGTAAACATATTATAAAATTTGATGTAGCGCCCATCATTCACAAATACAATCTGTAACCGGTGCAGGAAACAGTTGGTTCTGTGTTATGATTTACATATTACAACCAATACAGCAATCAGATTTATTTAAGCCGACAATTCAGTTTGTAAATGCAAGCATATAAAACTATATCTGGACACAAGCCAGATACAAAATGCATGAATATGCAGAAAAGGATGAGGTTTGAAAAAGTTAATTGTAATTGTTTCTTGCACAGGATCCAAATGTCGACATCTACAGCTTCCACATAAATTCTACAGTAACCAGCCGTTATGCCATAACAGTCATCACAAGTCGGGTTGCAAACCGACTCAATGAGTCCAAAGAGGT
>JAYJMA010000024.1:4377866-4393195 GCA_036873895.1 Parotocinclus cabessadecuia
TATTCACCATTTAGCTGAAAATGAATGAAACATTTAGAAATAATCATATTATATTATTATCACCAGGATAATATTTAATTGGCAACGGAACAGAAACTGAAGCTTCGAGAGGGAAGCTTTTTAGGGGCTATTTGTAATGTGTCTTGTCTCATCTATAAATCAGGCTGGACGATCAAGTGAGACAATGTAATTTTTTGTCATGGTTACCAATAAGATAAGAGAGAACACTCACTTTAGCAGCTCACCAAAAGGAAGTAAACTTCTTGCCGATGGCAGACACGGCTGTGAAAGAAAGCAGAAGGAAGGAAATAAATAAAGCAAAGGCTTGGATAAATGACAGATTTTGTCTTTCTTCTTTATTTGAAGATAAAAATGAGAAGGGATATACGTGAATTCTACTCACTTAGTGAGACAATAAACCTAATGTAATTCCCTCCCACATTCTATATCTCCCTTTTTTCATCTCTGTCTTCCTGCCTGCCCACTCATTCCTCCTTACCGTCTCCCAGCTTTCCTGCTTGCTCAGCCGCACCCCCTGGCAAGATCTTGCTGAAAACGTTCTCGCTGTCTGTGGGTTGTGGTGTTGGTTGGGCAGCGCTTCCGATCCCACCAGGCCTGGGAACCGCTTTTGACCCTGCAGGAAATACAGTCCAGTAGTTAGTGATCGACGTGTGACCCATTTCCTCGGCAAACACCTAATAAACAAATCAATACTACCTGATTTGTGTGACCTGAAAATTACATGAACCATGAATGAGGTCAGATAAATCCCATCAGGAAAATAGCAAACTAAAGGGTCACCAGGCCACCAGGACTAAACGCAGGGACCCACTACGGAGCATAGCTACAGTTCACAGATAAATTTTATTGAATACATTTTCTAAATCAAAACCTCTGATGGGTGCATAGAAACACACGATCCACTGCTGGTGTACAGAGACATTGTTACTGATGAGTGTACATAGGACGTCTGTAGACCTGTGTGGTCCATAGAAACTGGTGTGTGTGCATCGGAATCAGTGTGGATACCACAGGGACGAATTTGGGACAAATTGGGTCCAATGTGAAATCCAATCATAAATACATCAAGTTCACTGTCGATCTATAAGGAAAGGGTAGCAGTGGGCATGTCTAAGGATATCTGTGGGTACACAGGGACCAGTGTGGGTGTATAAAACCAGGAATGGGTGCCAAAGGATCATTGTGGGTGCATAGGAACCAGTGGGGGTGCCTAAAGATAGCTGTGAATACAAGGGGCCAGTTTGAGTGGATACAGCTGGTGTGGATACACAGTAACCTCTGTGGGTGCACAGGGTCAGGGACACCAGGGTCCAGTTTGAGTGATAGGGTCCATTGAGAGTGAACAAAGTTCAGTGTGGATGCATAGGACCAGTGCTTCCAACATGGGCGAAGATAAACCAATATATGTGCACAGGTATATAGGATGGAACATAGGGTCCCGAATGGGTGCACTGGGACATGAACTCAAACACAGGGTTTGGAGTTAGTGGATGTTAACATAGGGGCATTTGGGCGCACAAAGACATATGGTTCATTGTGGCTGTACTGTATGGACAAATTAGGTCCAGTGTGGGAGCATAGGCTACAGTATAGTAAAACAGTGACATGAGGAGCTTTGTTGGGACAGTGGGACCAGTTTGGGTGTATAGGTTAATGTGGCAGGACATAAGGACCAGTGTCGGCCGATAGGATATAGGAAAGGACATAGCATACAAAGCAGCTGCTTGTTGAGGACAGAGCAAACTGCAGAGGCATATTAAATTATCTCACAACATTGTGCAACCTGACCCATAGCTTTATCATTTATGAATTATTTAACAAGATGCCAATGCCAACATGGCGAGGGCTCTCCCTGTTTCATGCTCAGCCAATCAGTGAATAAGGGCTTTGGAGAGGGCAGTTATCACTGTGTACAAACCCGTAGCTGTCTGTCTGTGTAGGTTTTAGAGAGCCAGAACAAACGTGTGGAAGGTCAATGGCACTCAACCGGATTTTATGAATACGTTCCCATTATATGATTAAGCTATGCTGAACCATACGGAGAGCTTGCACAAACGACACTGCACACAAGTAACCTTGGAGAAGCCCTCACTGCACTGACAGGAAGTCAGAAATTCCACACAGACAGTAACAGAAGACAAGAACTGAACCCGGAAAACCCAAGGCACAGGTTTTGTCCTGGACAGGAAGCCAGTCCTTCAGAGGGTTGGGTAGGGGTCCCTGTTTTAGGGCTAGTGGGTGATACCTCCCCTGCCTTACACACAGCCAACTGAATCTGTCCAATGAGAACCCAGGTCCTTGTGCTGGGATGCTAGAGTAGCGAATAAAACCACTGCACTAAAAAAGCAATGTGAAAAAGATAACAAAATGTTCTTACATCTGCATGAAAGCAGAGCCACTGAGTCTAAATTGAAATTGACCCTGAAGCTGAATTAATTAATTCTACCCACCGATGCCAGTGGCCGGGATGGTAGGTGCTTTAGCTGGCTGGGGTACAGCCTTAGATCCGATAGCAACAGCTGGAGTCGGTGCAGCAGGAGCACCGTCAGGCTTTACCTGCCCTCCCTGTGTAAGAGAGACGATTGAGAGAAACTCACGCAGTGGTATAGATACATAGGATGAAAGTTATTTGATTCTGAGGATCCAGTTTTGCCAGAATGCCATATATTCTATTTTGGTGTACAGAAACCTCACTCACCCCAGAAGCAGCTGGCTGAGCTGTAGTTGCCTCAGCAGCCTGCTGTTGGCCTGCTGTTGGAGCCTGGCCTGGCTTAGGTTGCTGCTGAGTGGCTCCAGCTCCAATAGCAGTAGCCACAGGTGTAGCATGAACCCCTCCTGCTGTGTTTGTTTCCGAATGCTGACTGGGTTGTTGATGCTGAGTTCGGGGCTGCTGACTATTCTGTTGGCCCTGCTGGCCCGTTTCATGCTGCTGTGATCCAACCTGCTTGCCAACTGTTGGCGGCCCTGTGGATCTTTGCTGCACCTGCTGAGATGGTTGATGTTGCCCACAAGAACCTTGCTGCTGCTGATGCTGTTGCCTGGATCCAGGTGATTCCTGCCTCCTGGATGAACCTGACTGCCTTTGTCCTCGTTGACCACTAGCGCTATGGTGGTGTCCAGACGCAGAGTCACGTGTGTACTCACCAGAATCCCGGTAGGCTGACTGCGAAGAGCGAGGTTCTGAGGATCTCTTATGTGACGAGGACGTAGTGCTGCGGCCTTCTGAGCGAGCAGAATTGTCCTTCGGATGTGATCTTGAAGAACGGGAGGCTCTGGGATCTTCAGAGGAATGTCGGGATGAAGAGTGGCGCCCAGAGCTGCTACCATGATGCCTGTGTTCTCTGGATGAAGCGGACTGCCGCTGATGCCCATATTCATCTTGAGGCCACAAGTCCTCCTCAGGGGGTTCATCGTAATCGTGGTAGGTGTGCTTGACGTGACTTCTTTTACCTGAAGAATGGCCACTGCTCCCATGGTGTCTGGACCGGTCTGTAGCCTCACGTGGTTTCTCAAACCAGTCTGTCTCCTCCTGCCCAAGATGGTAGGCTTTTTTGGGGTAAACCAAGACAAAGTTCAATAGTCAATTCCACTGAAGGCATCAAGGAGGGAAAAAAAATGTAAGCGCAGAGGAGCAGCTATGCACATGGAGTCGGAAAAGCTGAATAAATCCAGGCATGCAACAAGACAAGACAACCAAAAACAACAGTCCAACGTCCAGCACAACAGGAAGCGCAGAAACTAATTATAAAAAAAAACAAACCTACAACATTCCAGAAAACGTCACATGCACCTAACATTGAGAATCAACATGCAAAATCCAGGCATATATGGTTTTCTGCATTGAACATAACATTGACATCAAAAACAGCCATAGTCCAACATCCATGCTTTTGTCCAAAAGCTCTCACTGGCATGCAGTCGAACAGTGGGATGCACTATTAATTGGCAGGCATGATTCAGCACCAGTTACCTTCACTGTCTGAAACTGCACAGTGCATATCATCCACTAAGTATGGGTCATCAGGTTTGTAGGCATGACTCTTGGGTATATCCCTCATGTGATGATCCTGTACATCAGGAAGGGAATGACTTGAGCCATACTGGTTTCTAACGTCATGTGGATCTGAAACACGACCTATTCCCACAGGCTTTCCCACTGGGCTGAGTGGGCTCTCTTCTTCCGAGTTTTGAGTACGCATGGCGGAACGCCCACTGCGGCCATGAGAACCTCTCTGGGATCTCTCCATGGCATCTCTCTCATACGACTTACTTCTGTAGCCTGCAGAATCTCTGGAAGAGATCTTATCCATTCCATAGCCTGTGGACCTTGACCTTCCAGAGCTGTACAGACGATCGTCATCATCCAGGCCCTCTCTAGAGCCATAGTACTTTTGCTGCTCATAAACGTTCTTTTTCACTCCAGTTCTGGAAACTACAGTGCAGCTTCCATCTGCTGATGATGTCATTGTGTAGGATGCCAAGTCGGACTCTACATCTCGTGCCTCTTCGATAGGGGAGAATTTGGAAACCTTATGCTCCATGCCTTGCTTCCTGTGCTTACTACGCTTAGAGGACACAGCAGCTGGTGCCAAGTTCTTGGATGAATGCTTCTGACTACCCATTCCTGAACTGCTTCGAGATGAATGCTTATAGTCGTCATAATAATACGATGATCCACCACTTACAGTGGCGCTTGGACGCCCGTGACTGTCTATAACACCCTGCTGGTGGTAACCGGCAGCATTGCCAGCTCTTGCGTATGGATCTTCAGTTCCATCTCCATGTCCCATCCCTCGTGGACCATTCTCAATTCCATAACCTGTCCTTGAAGCATCAGATGATCCCATGTTCTCCTTTGTCAGTTCACTGATATCATCTATCATGACATAGTTTCTAGGGATATTCTGTTCTAGATTTGTGGTGTATGAACCCTCTGGGGCAAACCCAGATGTAGGACTTGGTAGGCGGTCCATCATTGTCTGGTCAGGGGCATGAAATGGACCATAGGCATTTGGAAATGGTGAGGAATAGGCACCACTAAAACCAGTCTCCTGAGCCGAAGTGGCAACTGACACGGCAGGATTAGAGATTACCTCATAGTTGGTTGGCAGCTTCTGTTCAAGATCAGCCAATGACGTATGTCGAGGTAGCTGATGACCAGAAAGCATATCAGCTTGAGGCTGGTAGGACAGACTCTGGGCTGGATATGGTAAAGTTTGCCCAGGCAAATGAGTTGCAGGAGGTTGGAAGCTCTGGTGGCTGGGCTGTTGCAGACCTAGATCAGTCTGATATGACTGGGCATAACCATGACTTTGGAAGGCTCCTTGAGGCTGGTAGGATAAAGGTTGAGGTGGATGGGGCTGGAAAGTGCCTGGCTGAGGCTGTGATGGAGCTGGATACTGTGCAGTTTGAAAACCAATTGGCTGGTAGGTTGCAGCTGGTGGTTGTGCTGGTGCAGGCTGGCTCTGTGGATATGGATATGGGACATAAGACGAGGTGGGTGGGTACTGTGAAGCTACATTTGGGTCAGAAGTGTACTGGCCAAGAGGTGCTGGGCTGGGTCGTGACAACAATCCATTCCTTTCATATGTACCAGTGGCTACACCAGTTAGACCCAGATTGTTCAGTTCACTGTCTGACATATAGTCCCGTGCATCTCCCATGCCACGCAAATAGGCCAGCTCTCTCCTCTCTCGCTCTTTCACCATGGTTTCCTTCCGCTGAGTAATGCCCAATTCCAAACAGCGGAGCTTTGCATCGATCTCTTTCTCCTCTTCTTCCAGTTCTGCCTGCTGCTTACGTAGCTTTGTAGACTCTTGTTCTACGGCTTTCAGTTCACTCAGAAGACCTGCCTTGGTGACACCTTGTCCCGTCCGGGGTAAAACCCTCTGAGGCATGGCAGGGGAAGTGTACATGTGGGTCATTGCTGGGGTCATGATAGGTAGTGGAGTCTCTTCTGGTGGAGGGCTTGGGAGGGTTCGCTTCACCTTCCTCATCATGCAGTTCTGGTGGTGCTGGAAATAAAAATGAAGGAAATAAAAATCATCAGCCCACTTGGAGGTTAAAGTGTGCTCACATTATGAATGCTTGCCTTGGACTGTGCCTGACCATGACTTTACTCCTGCAGTGGCCTGCACTCACATAACGCTTAAAAGTTCTAGACCAGAGCACACAATACTACTGTGGTAGAGTTAAGACGTACAACACAATGGATATATGGCTGTACTGTGTATTGCAGTGACTATATATACTATATATAGTGTGAGTACACCCTAAGAGATCTAGACCTGTTCAAATGTATTTCAAATCTAAATGCGTACTGTGGATCTAATAGCATTTACACAGATGACCACAAATGAACTTGTCCATTTAGCATTACAGTTCTAAAACAGTGAATCTCAGTAATTGTATACTACCTGACTTGCTGGAGAGGGTTGATTCTGGTACAGGGAGAATTTTGCCTTTGCTGGATCCTCTGAAGTCGGGCTCAGGGGCTTAGGATCTGACATCGAACGCTGAACACTCTTTATCGGCCTCGGAACAGTCTGATGCCTCTTGGGTGATTCAGTAGTGAAGGCTTTCTGCTGGGGCGTGACATGAGCCTTGTTGAGCTTCTCACTGGAAGCAAAGGTGCTCTCCAGCATGCGGTGAGGAGATAGAGGTGACACAGGGGAGTACAGCACCTGTGGGGATTTGGGTGGGCGGGTGTCATTCTGTTGGGCTTGCAGCCCAATATCTAGTGGGTCTGGCTTCCTCCTTTCAAACCTGCTTGGAGTGGCACCAACTATCTGTAAACTGGTGGAGTAGGGGCTAACTGTGGTGGGAACACTGAGCTGAGGTCCAACCACCCCATGAGATTGGCCTTCTAGGTCAGTCTGGCACGCTAAACTCTCTCCCTTTTGGGTTCGCTCTGGTGCAGAGATGTAGTGCAGCAGTTCAGTTTTTGAGGTCTCGGCCATAGTGATGTGAATAGCTGGTGAGACTCTACCCAGTTGATCTTGTTCAGTCTGACACGAGGAGTCATTGGTGGTCTGGATGGCTATGCTTGAGGTGACTCTGGACGCATCGCTTTTAGTTTCTGCATTTGATTCAGCGTGTTTGGAATACCTTGAGCGCCGACGTCGGACTGGCTGGTTGTCCCACTCACCCTGGTCTTCCTCGTCTGTCTGAACACTGCAGTCAGCAATACGCCTTGTCCTCCTGCGTCGCGACATGAACCGATCCTCTGTATCTTCGTCATCGGTTTGGACACTGCTGTCTGCAATCCTTTTCACTGGTTCCTCATCAGTTCCATTTTTCAAGCGAGGCATTGAATTCTGCTTCTTCATAGCATGGCTACTTTGATCATCACTGTTCCTCAGGGACATTTCGGAGGCTGAGCTAGGCATAGATCTTGTGGACACCAGCGCTTGAACCACTTGCCCGTCCACACAAGGCAAAAACTGCAGGCTTTGGCCATCTTGTGGAATAACTCTACCACTCTGGTCACAGATGATGGAGATAGCTTGAGGAGCAGCACCAACCACCATTCCATTCATCGAGCCTTGAGCTGTCGTAGCTGCAGCAGCAGCTGCTGAGGCCGCAGCTGCCTCTGCGGCTGCTGCAGCTGCTTCAATGGCTGCAGTCTTTTGCCTCTTCTGTTCTTCGAGTTGCTGCTGAAGTTGCTGTTGCAGGGCCTGAATGTGGTCTAGCTGCATTCGCTGTTGAGCCAGTTGCTCTCTCTGTAATACCAGCTGGTTTTCCCTTTCAGCCTGCTGTTGCTGAATAACCTGCTGCTTGATGTTCTGCAGTTCTTGGATCTCACGCTGCACAAGTAGTTGTTCTTTTTCCCTATGCCTCTGTAGCTCCAAGCGGTCTCGTTCAAGCTCCTCATGCAGACGCAACTGACGTAGCTTTTCCAGCTCAATACGCTCTCTTTCCATTTGCAGGAGTTGCTCTTGTTGTTGGCGTAAACGGTCTTCCTCCTGGTCCTTGTCTTTGTCTGTAGATGTGCTAACTACAGTGCCGCCTGCTGTCTCTGGCAACACTTTCCCCGCCGCATGTGGCTGCGACGTCTTAGAAAGTGACAGGTCTTGAGTGAAGGACAAATCTTGACCTTTGTTTAACAATTGAGGCTGAGTTTGGGGCTTTGTTTGCTGTTGCAATGCCTGGGGAATTTGAGTTTGGGAAAGGACTCCATTGATTGGGACATGACTCTGAGAGGTTTGTTGGTTCAAAACAGGCTGTGTTGACAAATCTCTCGGTACACCTGGTAATGTTGCAATGTCCTGACTGGCAATGTCCTGTCCTGGTAATGTTGTGGTTGTTGTGCTAGGTACTGTAGACTTGCCAAGATAGACAGGTGTTTCTTGAGAGGTACTCGTAGGTGGTAGGCTCCCTGCAATTGAATCTGGTGTGGATGTTGGGAAATTGCTTGGAACAGGATATCTGTGTGGTCCTTGAGCAGAGAGAGGCATTCTTGGGGTCACCTGAGGCAATCGGGTAAGGCTAGCCAAAGGAACAGCTGTCACACTGCCTGAAGGATAAGGTCTGTAGATACCTCTTAGCGCAGAGTTTAATACAGGAGCAGGTTGTGTTGTGATAGGCAAGGTGGAGGCTATAGGGGTATTAATTGTAGAGTATATCATGCCATCAGCTGTCCTCACCGCAGGAGGATATAAGGCCCGCAGACTAGCCTGTCTGGCATTGATTAGATTTGTAATTGCTTGACCATGTCCTGTAGGTCTTCCATCCGGGCCATATAATAGGTTTGTTTTGATAGATGCCAGGCCCTGTTGCAGGCCAAGCCTTCCTACAGGGCCTCCTCTTCCAGCACCATATTGAAATATATCAGGGCTGTTGCTGTAACGATTTCCAAACTGGTCCATGGAGTTAAGAGCAGCACACATTCTGCTAATCTCTCTGGCAGTAGTGGCACTGTACTGTGCAAGATTTGCTTCTGGAAAGCCTGCAGCGTCACGAGGGTAGCCAAAGTCTCCATTGATATTGGACATTGAGCCATACCTACGCAGGGGTAACGGTGAAGCTGAAACATCTCCTTGATGACGCAAGTCTGTGTAGGATCCATATTGGGTACCCATTCCAAGGTAAGCAGATTCATAGGCTTGTTTGACAGAGCTCAAATCTACTGCTAGGTCACCAGCATCTGCTCGATGGTAGTAATGAAGTCCTGATTCGGAAAGATTTGTGTCTGACATTGATGGTGGAATCTGTCCTGTAGGAGGCATGGAGAACGGTTTATGATCTTCAGAAAGCCCTTGCATATTTTCTGCCTGAGTTTGCTGATGAGGGTCTTTGGTTGGCCCAGTGGGAATTGGCTCTGAAACAGTTGTCTTACCTCTTTGACCAAATGAACCGGAACAACTACCAGCAAAAGGCAATTTGTAAACAACATCACAGCAGGCCACCTGATTCTCTGGCTTGACCGGCCCAGTGAGATCTAGGACTTCTGGTGCTCGCGGTGGCTCCTCTTTTTGAACTACATGGGTAACTGTTGCTCCTTGTGATGAACTACCTTCATCTAACTGCACCATTACTCCATGGGGCTTTCCTGATGCAAGGTTAACTACAGTGGGCTTATTCTTTAGTTCCACAGCTAGCCCACCATATATGTCATGACCAAGTGTAGGAGTTTGGGATACAGAGCTTGATAAAGGCTGTTGGGGTAGGTGGGAAACTTTGGTAATGGCACTCACCGCTGTTTGCGTGCTTCCACCACTAGTCTGGCTTACCACCAAGTCTTTCTTCAACAGTATTGGCTGCACTTGGTTTGCCAAGTTGTAACGAGCAAAAGATGCAGCATTTTGGTGGTGCTGTTGGAGCTGCTGCTCAAGTAACTTCTGCTGCTCTTGAAGTTTTTGTTGTTGCTTCTGAAGCTGCTGCTGTTGGATACCTAGATCTTCCAGGCATGCATCTATCTTTGGAATAGATGGGTCTGTTATTGGTGGCCTGGTCTGAGTAAGACAAACTGCTGACCCAACGCCCTGACCAAAGTCGACTCGATTGTGCAGAGGATCTCCATAGACCATGGGTTGTTTAGGTTGTGAAATAAACATAGATGCTGCCACAGTAACACTAACTGTTGTTGGAGTGGACGTTGTCACATGAGGTTGTGCCTGTGCATTAAGGTTCATAATTAGAGGTTGGACTGCTGTGTGACGATTCGGGGGTTGGTCTGCATCAATGGAATACCTTCGTGTATCGGATGCTAAAGATGTCAGATCCATCCCCTGGTCCGTCATGATGATAGGAGCAGACTTCATTGCTCTAAGATCGACCACAGTACCGGCTTGGGTCATAGTTCCTTGTTCAATAACCCTAGAGGTGCCTGGAACACTGGAGATTTTACAAAACGATATGTTTTCACTAGAGGGAGATCTATGGCTTTGAGAGGCACTGCTTACCCCAACTGTAACAATCTCAGCTGTTTGTGCTCTCTGAGAGACCAGTTGAGACTTCTGTGGGGATGTAGAAGAGGTTGCTGTTGCAGACTGGGTCCGATAAATTACTTGTTGCTGGCTGCTTGTCGGACTTGACAGAGGGGATGTAGATGAATTAACAGTTACTGGTTTGGTAGGCTGACCTGTGGGGCCAGATCCTAGAGTTATTACCATAACTGGGGCATCTTGGGAAGACTGCTGTCTCGTAAGACGTGGTGTTCCAGTTCTTTGTGGAATGTGGGAGCTTTGAGTTGCCGGTACAGACGACGTGTGGCCTGGAGCTTGCCCATGACTGGGACTTTGTGTGGGACCGGACTGCACCTGGGAACGTCTTGCTTGTGGCTGACCAAAAGCAGGCTGTTGCACTTGTGTCTGATGTGTCATTTTAGAGGACTGGCCAGTCCCCCTTGCCTGATTTTGCTGTGTATAATGCTGAGTCTCTTGGACCTTATTTGTCCCCCTTCCACTAGTACCACCTTCTGTAAATGAGACGGGCGCTGCAACCTGTGTGGGGCTTGTGCCTGGACTCAAAGAGGATGAGCCTGTACTTAAGAGCTGATTATTTGCTAACTGTGCAAGTCTCCCATGTTCTGCCTGTTGCTTTTGCATCATCTCTGCCTTCTTCATCATCTCCTCATACACTTCCTCTGCACTTTTCAATGACTTTTGTGCAGTAGATGGTGAAGTAGGAGCATTTTTTTCTGTAGGTGAGTACAGAGACATAAATGTCGGGAGATTGTATTCACTGCCAGACTTGTACAGCTTTGAACTGACCTCAAAACCTTCTGCTTCAGAGTCCATAGAGGGGGAGTATTCTGAGCAGGATGATCGGTGAAGTTCTTCCATTTCAGCAGCTTGTCGAAGCTCCTCTGTGGGTGAGGCATCCTCGATTGGTGACAGGTTGCTGGGGGGTGTCTTTGACCTTTCTCTGCGCCTCTGTGCCCTCAATTCCTCCTTGTCCCGTTTTGTTTTCCTGGCTGTGCTGCGAATCCTTTGCTGTTCCAAATCTCTCATCTTCTCCTGCTCCCTTAAAAGTTCTTCCTCTTCTCTCAATTCATCTTCCTCTGAAGAGTCCTCAATTGTTGGCAGAAGTGGGCCATGGGATCGATGCCTCGCTTTCCTCTGCTGCTTAACCTCCTCAAGCCTTTGCCTTCTGCTGGGACTACTGTCACTATCATCCTCCAGTGATGACACAGAGGTAGGAGAGGTTCCGGATGTATAACTAGGTGTGGTTGCAGGGAGGGTTGAGGAATACTCCCCTCTTGATCTCTCCTCGGGAGATCCGGTCAGGCTTTCCATCTCAAGCTCATGTTCTCTTAGGTCATGCTCTGTGCTAAGTTCCAAGTCCCGATTGTAGCTATTGGTATTATTCAGCTCTATAGTTTTGAATCTTCTTAGGCCTCCTTGTGAAACCATGTCATCGCCCTCACTGGACTTGTATGCACCGTCACTGGTTTTGGAATCCTCCTCAAAACTGTTGGATTGCTGCGTAAGGCGGCGTTTCTCTTTTCCCAGATCGCCACTGTGCTTATTGCTCTTTTTGATCTTGACATGGCCTTCAGTCGCTACTATTTCCTCCTCATCTGCGCTCATCTCCATAATCTGCTTTCTCATGAACTCCTCATCTGTTAGGTCTTTCTGCAATTTCTGTCTAGTCGGCAGAGGAGAAAGGCCACTCTCGCTGCTGTCTTCCACATAATCATGACGCAACTTGCAGCTTAGGTCATCAGACACCTCGCCATCAGAATCGAATTGGTCCTCTGATATGGTTAGGGACTGAGGTCTCTGCTTGTCAGCTTCAGATAACGTCTGAGACTGCAAAAGGGGCCGCATGGAGCTCTCAAGCTTGGTGATTTCAGACGGGCTAGGGGGACCCCGCTGGTTAGACAAGCCTCCCTCATTGAGTTTAATTCCCTCCTCTTGGATAAGCCCAGTAATCTCATTTTGAGAGCTGGATATGCCGTCAGATGAGTAGCCCGTATCACTCAGGCTCTGTGTGCTGGACTTGTTGGAATCCTGCAGAACGACAGAATAATCCTTTTTGCCCCCACTTTGATTGAAACAACTTAAACAATAAATACAAATTAATTAATAATATGATATATAATAGAATATTAAATAACATTTATATTTTATTTATTTTTAATTTGTAATTTATTAAATTAATAATTAAATTCATATTTGAGAAATTACAAATACAAATCATATAGATATATTATCTATTTTATTATTATATTATCTATTCAAATATCTAAATCAATTATCTAAATTCAAGCATCATAAGCAAGCAAGACTTGATAGGGCACAATGAAGGGAACATGCCTTTTAAAGATATTAATAGTTCCCTATATGAGTGATGTTGTTGGAACTCTGTTAACTAATTAGCATGAAATGATGTGTGGCTTGATGATGTGAATAATGACTGATGCATGAGATTGGAATTCACGTTAAAGTCACTACACTGTAGTAAACAGTAATGTGAATGTTTTTGACGCATGCTTCATTAGCACACTGGTTGGAATGTTAACATGCCGATTAGAGCATGAATGGACAAATTATGGAAGATGATGACAAGGAGGACACGTGAGGTCACTCACATCATGGTGTTTAGGTTTCTGCAAATCACTACTTCTCTTCTGGTCTTTTATCTCCTGTGTTGCTTTCTTAGACAACACTTTCACTTCACCTTCCTTCTCAGCTTTGGCTTGTTTCTTGCTAACACCTTGCTCTTGTTTGCGAATTTCAGTCTTGCTTTTGCTCGCAGCTTGGGTAGGGGTTGTCTTGGCTGGAGCTAGTTGGGTGGGAACCTTGGCCTGTGGCGTCCCTCGTTTGGTAGAAGGGAGAGGACCACTTACTTGAGCACCTGGCGTTTTGTTCTGCTGAGGGCCAGTATGCCTCACCCCCGCCTGCTGACTGGGTCCTCGTTGTTGTTGTTGACTGACTGGACCTGGTGCTTGTTGGGATCCCATCGGCTGCAGGGCGGGAGGTGGACCATCCCCTAGGTTCCCTGTCATGGCTCTTTGTGTCTGGCATGTCAAGCAGAGCCAATCTTTATTCTAAAAAAATCAAAGGCAAATGTAATTAGACTAGAACCAAATAAATCACACAAGGGAATTTAAAAACACAAACAGATTAATCATCAAAGCTTAAAAACAATCCATATCTTTTTCCTTCATTAATATAAAATGAATGTGGATAGGCTGAACTGTTCGCCTCACTGCATCTGATCAGGATATGTAGCTGACTGAATGAATTTAAATGTTCATCAAAAAAGGTCTGAAAAGGAAATTAAAAAGAGCACTTATAAAGCACCAAGAACAAGAACACACTTAAGAGAAATCACTTTTCTGTTTCATTGCCACAAATATGCAGACAATAAATGTGCATTATCTTTTCAACATTTCTGTAAACTCGCTCTTCTGTATAAATAAACATGTTTGTGCTTCTTGGTAACTTTGTCTGAAAAAGCTTAATCAGAAATGGTCGCTTTTGATTCATCAGCCAAGTAACCAATTTGTTGTGTGGCATTATTTTTCAGTTGTGTTGATGGGGGGAGTCTAAGATATGCTAAAGTTCAGACAGATTCCAATGAAGATCAGTGGAGTTTTAGGGAGTGACAAATCCAAAATATTACTTATCAATATCCAATATCTTTCATATGGACTTTCTTCATTAAATTTGTTAAAATGGCAAATCTAATGGTGGCCCAAGAATATAGCACAGTACTGCAAGTAGCGTGAAATATTGAATGATTTTTACAGCTGGAGATATTTTTAAACTAAACATTTGTGCTTGATGCTCATGCCTGAGCCCGTGTTCTTCAGGGACAGGCACCAGTTCCAAAGAAGCAAGAATAAAATGTAAAAAAAACAGTATGAAAATCAAATAAACAAATTAGAAGTTATCCCCAAACTCTACATTCACAAGATATATTAAGGAAACCTCTAAATAAGCCATAATTTTCATCATCCTAAAATCTCCCAAGAGCAGGATTAAGAGGATGCAGTGAAATGAACTCTGCACAGACCGAGACTGGTTGCAGGTGAAAGGAGGCTCGCAGACTTTATCCCACTTTCGACTTGGCTGCTGGTGCGACTCTGGACGTGATTTAAAGAGAGGCTGACGAAGACTTTAGTTCGCCAACCAGATGCCTCTTGATTACATTTCCTTTTTTCTTAATCTCCCTCGAGTACACCATGCAGGATCTAGATATAAGCAGGTGCAGGTTTCGGCGCGCCCTAAAACGCCTCATAGCCAACCATCTGTGCCTTCCTGCTGTTTATGAAGTGGACCGGAGTGGAGGAGGAAGATATGTGGGTATGTGGGGCATGAAACAGCACGCATATAGTATTTAAGGTTGGACACTGATCGATTACTTCAAACAACAAACCATAAATCTTTAGAAATGGAGTCATGAGGCTTTAAGAAGTGGTTTTGGGTAGGAACTGAGCTCAGATTAGTATACAGAGGCTTTGAGAATTTGGTACAGTCTACAATATTTACACAGCGTACACACAGCACAGTTACAGCCTTCAAACAGCACTGACACACACTGCATATTGTATCATACAGCCTTCACAGCCATGCTAGAACCTTCATGCAGCATTTATACGGTCTTAACACATTATTTAATCAGCCTTCATACAGTTGTGCTAACAATTTCATATAAAATTCCAACATATAGCATCCATAAAGCAATGATTCATACATTGAACCATACAGCTGTACTACAGCCTTCATACGGCCCTGCATTCATAGAACATGTGTAAAGCACTCATACACTCATACAGCTTTCATACAGCTTCCATACAGCACTCATACAGCCCTTATACAGCACTCATACAGCTTTCATACAGCTTCCATACAGCA
>JAYJMA010000024.1:4393295-4404304 GCA_036873895.1 Parotocinclus cabessadecuia
TTCTTTATGAAATAGTAAATAATCATCATAGCCTGTCAGAATTCCCATGTTTTACAACCTCACATGATCATTATACAGTGTTCCCTCATCACTTTGTGGTTCGCCTTTCGTGGACTCGGGGCATTGCGGGTTTTCAAAAAATATGAATGGAAAAAATACATCGTGGATTTTCGCCGTTTCCCTGGTTTTTGAAGAGCTTTTACATTGAAAAAAATCACAAAAATATAAAATATATTTAAAATGTTAATTTTAACAATAAAGGAATGTTATAAAGGATAAAATATGAGGATTTACAGTAAATAGCTGTTGTTTATACTCAGTATGTAGGATATGAGGTGCTGTAAGCTCGGTACGGACGGGGCATGTGTGATACGAGAGTGATGTATGGAGTGTTAAGTAAAGAGAACGTTCCATTACTTCAGTGTGTTGCTTGATTATTCAGCAGTTAAAAACACTACAATAGAGTATTTACTCAGTTCTACGGCTTAATTGGTGTGTAAATACTTAAATAAATATAGTGTCCCTACTTCGAGGATTTTCGTTGATACGTAACCCCCGCGATAAACGAGGGAACACTGCAATACCATTTTAATACAATATATTACATACTAAGAATAGACAACTAGCAAGAACGTCTATCCTGCAATTTCCCTCTGGATCAATACAGTTCTGTCTTATCTTAACCTCAGCTTCAACCCTCACTGTCACGTTGCAGACTGTATAATTAACAGGATCAAAATTTGTTCGTTAAGAGTTTCATGGATTAGTTTTCCAAGACCGGTGCAATCCTGAGATCACCGTGTGCAATGCCAGGTTTCGGCAGGAGTGGCCCAAAGTGCCCAACTTTCGGGAGTGATGAATCACAGATCATCACCTGACAGCAGAATGTAGGTTTAGTGGAGAACAAATACCTGCCCAAATGCATAGTGCCTATAAGGCGTGTTTAAGGTTGGGTTTGTTTATTTTATGAATTGGGCTGGGCATTTCAATCCTAACAAAGTAAAGTCCTTATTCCACAGAATACTAAGGCGCTTAAATAGGAGCAGTTTAATCACAGGGGTCCATAACCTATCACCGAATTCACTAGGCGTGTGCAGAGGTGCAGCCTGGACAGGGTGGCAGCCCACACAGTTCTGGCCCTAACTTTTTTGTTAAGTTTTGTTTTAAGTCATTTTTTATGTTTGTTGCAGGGTTGCAATCCTCCTTAAAATTTGTTTTATTGGGTGTTTGCATTCCTTCTCTTTGGGTTTTTTTCTTTTAAGGGAATGCTAAAATTCTGGAAGCTCTGGACAAATAACATATGACTATTATTTAGTCACTTACAGTACTGTAATTGTGGTGTGCATTCAGGTTAGCCATACATCTGCACTGCCCTGAGTTTGGGTCCCTTTAGTACCTTCCAGTCAGTTGGAATGTCAAAATGATTGTCTGAAGGGCAGTGAGGCATCCATTCTTCTGCGCTCTAGCAGCCAACATACCGTACTTAGGCCTGCTTCAGACAGGCATCCTTTCCGGGACACACGGGGCTGTATATGAGGGAGAACACCTCTGTGACTCTTAATATGAGGCTTCCATCTCCAAGAAGTCAGTTACTCAACTCTCTGCCCAAATGACTGGTTTGCCAACTTTTAATGGAGAAACTTCGCTGAGGTTGCAGCACAGGGGCACGAACTCCATAGCAATAGCCAACGTTTTTGGATTTCCTTTTTTTGCCTGGCCTTTGTCTATAAAGTGTACCTCTGATAAAGACGAGCTTCATTAGGGATAAGGAAGGACTGCAGTGATCTCACACCTCCTGTAGAGTCTCTGGCTCTGTGGAACTGTAACGTAACGGATTGTGGACCGAAGGAGCCATGCTGAAGCATTTCAGATATTCCTGTTATGCTTTGATTCTCGTTTGGAAATAAATACTTCTAGCTAATTAAGCGAAGTAAACGGCGCTTCAGTCAGTCTGATAGAATCCCGCACACCGAGCTCTGTGTGTGTGTGTGTGTGTGTGTGTGTGTGTGTGTGTGTGTGTGTGTGTGTGAGTGTGTGTGTGTGTGTAACGTTGCGCAACCGGGACCTCTTTCTCGGAGCGACATGAACAACTCGGAGAATCAGCGAGTAAGTTACGCGTCATTTCATTTTTCTGTCGAACTCGTTTCCGCAACGTCGTTAAAATAGTTAGAGAAGCACACTTTGTATATTTATCATTCACTTTCGTGGTGAAATACGTGTGAAAACGTCAAAGACGAATTTACCTCAGTGTGTCCAGTGCTAAATGCTATCCGGAGTAACGGTCCTGCATTCCGTAGCGCGAGGACAGCACGCGCCGCGCGCGAGACGATGCGAGGGAAATGTTACAATGCATTTGTTATTGTTGTCTAGTTGAGGCGATTGCTTCACGATTACACCGCTGCTGTTTCCGTCATTTATCGCTTCGCTTACCAAATACTGCAGTTAGTGTCTTGTGGCCAGAAGGGACAGACCCTGGACCCATCACATACATCACCAGAGGAAAACACCTGACATGGATGAATAAATGATTTGTTGAGATGCTGTCCTCGTGTATTTGGACCATTTTGGGTGGCAGGTTTTCAGTTCAAGCTGCTTTAGAAGGTTGTTTGAGAGCATATACAGATAAAAATCCAGCAGCTAACCGTTTTCTGGACTGTTTTAGTGCTGGCTGTTGTAGGTTAAGCTTCTGAACCTTTGGGTTGGTTTTGTATATCTTGAGTAGAATGATTATACAGTCGATTCCGGTTAATGAGAGCACATCGGGACGCGATTGTTTTGGTCCTAATAACCGGCTGGTCCGATAAATCAAACATGCCCTATGCTATAAGACGGGACTTGCTATAATTTATGTAACATATTAAATGTTTGTTAAACCTTTATTGTGTGATTTACACGTATAGCGAAGGTACAAACAAGAACTACTGTTGCTTACCAACTTTGTTCATTAAAAAATAAATTTGTGAAAATTTTTCAAAAACGATCTACAACACAATGTATAGATACTCAGCATGTGAAGTAATAATACTGTAAAAAACAAGTTCTTACCTAATTCCAGTCAACGTTTGAAGAACGTTTGTGATCTGACGCCTTCTCTTGACGGACACAACACACCTTTTCAGATGTCCTGACCTTTGATAAAAGCATAAATTCTCCCGGGGAGCCCAGGAATCCTCCCATATCTCGCTGCATATCTTTGCATCCGCTCTAAGTGGCGACTTGTGGCTTCTTTTTCTTATTCACTCTTACATTCTTTCGTCCGATTAAACAGAATTTTGTTCCAAATAAGCGAATAAAATAAGACGTATATAATAGGATTTGTTTCAGTACTTTAGGATTCGGTCCGAATAAGCGGCTGCTCCCATTTAACCGGATTTTACTGCATTCTTATCTATGAAAGGGGCACGCTGCAGAAAGGTTTAAGAATCACTGTAGAGCGTTTTTAGTAGGGTCGGGTATCGTTAGCATTTGACCGATTCTGACTCAATTGACTGCTTATTGATTGAGGTTCTTATCGATTCCAGGTTTAGATTCCAGAATGGTGGAAAAATATGCCAAATGTTTAGGTAGAAAACATTGTGGGGTTTTTTTTTCCCATGCAGAACTGTTTAATGTCCATTTTATCAAGGTCTGTTTGATTTACAGCCGAGGTCTTAATAATGATAAAAGGAATTAAAACCCTGTTTTATATACTGTACTATATATACATATTTAACTTGCAACTAAATGTCTGAAAACTAGTACGAGCAAATCGTTGCGATACCTGCTGACAGGAAAAAGAATCGCAGACTTTAAAGTGATAAACAAAATGGTAACATTCCTTTTTGTTTTTGTTTGTGTTTCAGATTTGATAAAAAAAATACAAACATAATAATTGCTGTATTTTACAGTTCGGTACTGTGCCAAACGGTTTCAAACTGTGTTTTTATTAATATCACTAATTAAAATAAAACGCTATGTGCAAAGTGTCTAAACTACTGCGTGACAATGGTAATGTCCGGTCAGTGTCCATTTCGATCAACGCCTTGTTTTGCAGAATGAAATGCAGATGTTAAACAGTGCATACCTGAGGATAGCCAAAGAGCATAAGTCAGTACATGTGTAGAAACCTCACATAACGTCTGGACATCAGGAATAATACTATTTAATAGCACTTACACTAGTTTGTGATGTCTGATGCAGATTGGAGGAATCCGGTTCCTGTATGATAACCTGGTGGAGTCTTTGGAGCGGTATAAAACCAGCAGCGGATTTGGTTGCATTCTGGCACACAGTATGGGACTGGGTAAAACCCTGCAGGTGATCTCCTTCATCGACATCCTGCTGCGGCACACAGGAGCTCAGACCGTCCTCGCTATCGTTCCTGTAAGACCTGCTTCTTTTATTTGTTTATGCTTTCCACAAAAACCTTTACTCTGATCCTTTATTCCTTTTCTCACATGTTCGTTTTCTCTCTCTCATGCTTTCTCTCTCTCTCTCATACTCTCACACTCTTACACACTTTCTCTCACGTGCTCTCTCACACACACACTCACACGCTCTCTCTCAAATGCTCTCTCACACACTCTCGTGTGCTCTCTCGCTCTCACCTGCTCTCTCACACACTCTCGTGCTCTCTCACTCTCACACACTCTCTCGCTCTCACTCACACTCTCTCTTTCACACACTCGTACCTTCTCTCTCTCTCTTTCTCTCTCTCACACACACTCACACGCACACACACGCACACTCACTCTCTCTCACACTCTTGCTCCAGGTAAACACTCTGCAGAACTGGCTAGCAGAGTTTAACTTGTGGCTGCCCGCAGCTGAATCTCTTCCACCCGACAACGACATGACCCAGGTTACCCCTCGGACCTTTCGGGTGCACCTCCTGAACGACGAGCACAAGTGATAAAACCTACACATTCTCAGCAGTCTATTTTCTTTAATTTCCCTGTCACACTTTATAAAACGTATAGACCAGCTTAAACTGCATGTGTGTAGAGGTTTTTTTTTTTTGGTTTAAGTGTGTGTGCGCATGTAGAGTCTAAACCTCATGTCGGGGTCCATGCAGAACGACGGTGGCCCGAGCAAGGGTGGTAGAGGAGTGGACACGCGACGGCGGCGTGCTACTGATGGGCTACGAGATGTACCGGCTGCTCACGCTAAAGAAGAGCTTCGTCACAGGGCGCAAGAGGAAGTCAAAGAAACCCACCGGACCCATTATCATCGACCTGGACGAGGAGGACCGGCAGCAGGAGCTCATGCAAGGTTCGTCAAGGGTGACTAACGTATAGGGGTGGGAATCTCTGGGCACCTTTTACACTGAGACTACAAATTTTTTTTGTCTTTTGTCTTTTTTTCACAGTGATTCCATGACTTTGGAATGGCTTTGACCTTGTTGTATATTTTTGGAAATTGCTGTGTCAGTAATGCCAGGCTTGCATGACTTTTCAAGCAATTTTACTGTCACAGACAAATTGGCAAATGCCGGAATAAAATCATGAGTTTTCTTAGAATCGTGTCATGCTCAGCTCAGACTTTGGTGTAAAGTGGCCAGGATTAGCTGTCTTTTTCCTCAAATAGTTAGAACCCATACTAAAGTAGCATTCTGCCTGAGCATATAGACCATTAATATTTCTAATACTAATCTGTTGGGACTAATTTCTGAATCTCATTCCGTGTTATGCTATCAGACATCGAGAAGGCCATTTCTCGGCCCGGACCGGACGTGGTTATCTGTGATGAGGGACATCGCATTAAGAACTGCCATGCCAGCACATCTCAGGCTCTGAAGAACATCCGTTCTCGACGGCGCGTGGTCTTGACTGGATACCCACTGCAGAACAACCTAATGGAATACTGGTGCATGGTGGACTTTGTGCGTCCCGACTTCCTGGGCACGCGGCAGGAGTTCAGCAACATGTTCGAGCGGCCAATACTGAACGGGCAGTGCATTGACAGCACTCCGCAGGATGTCCGGCTCATGAGGTACCGCAGCCACGTCCTGCACAGCCTGCTCGAGGGCTTCGTCCAGAGGTGAGTCGCGCTCTGTACTCTAATGACCGTACGGGTCACGAGCGAGAATGAAACGCAGCCTATGTTTTCAGACGGGGTCATGACGTTCTGAGCAACCAGCTGCCCATCAAAGAGGAACATGTTATCCTGGTGCGCCTTTCGCCCCTGCAGAGGGCGCTTTACAAGGAGTTCATGAACCGATTTCGAGAGGCAGGGAACAGCGGGTGGCTCGGCCTCAATCCGCTCAAAGCTTTCTGCGTGTGCTGCAAGGTGAGCACCATCTTCACTTGGGCCGTCATCCACTAGGTCATTAATGGTTAACGAGGCTATTCTCTGCACCTTTGCAACAGTGTTTGTTCAGGCTCCAATGAAGTGGTGAGAAAGCACTGCCGGGATGCATTCCTGGATTCAGGTGTAGAAGTGTGACTGGCCTGTTGGACTGGGCTTTTGGTCTTGACAAGGAGCAAAAACAAATAAGTTTATGATGGGAGCCACAGTGTAGGGGTGTGCCAAATTGTATAGTTCACGATAATACCAATAAATTGAATAAAGTGATATAAAGCATTCATATTGTGATATTTAGACGTGTTTATGCAATGCATTTACACAGGCGTACCTCAGTAATGTGACTTAGATACAGATCAACAGATATGGTGGAAAGTGTTTCTGTAGTCTAGGAGTTTGTCCCAAAAAGGGGAGTGACTTCAGTAGTGTGGAGGTCATTTTGGTTAAAAAAAAATGAGATGTACAACAAACTATGAAGCTATGGAAAAAGTCCGTAACAACAAAAGGGGGAACGCAATCAGAAACACGTCTGAGTACGAGAAAAGGCAAAAATGCAGCGAGGTGAGGAATTTTAAAGTATACAATATATTTTGCCGCAATTGTATGTCGTTGAAATATATTTCAAATATTTCAAAAAATTTGGTAATGGAAATGTACCCTAAAATATTGTGATATTATGTTAGGTTCATATCGCCCACCCCTAGCACAGTGGCATGATCACTTGGCCCAGTATAAATGCGTTTGAATAAGACGGTACCACAAGTACCACCAACAACAGGAATGGTGACAAAATGTTTCAACCACACCAAAACAAATACACTGCTGAAATAAAAAAAACCCACAAAACCTAGTAGTTAGTGCAAACATGATAAAAGATGAATACTGCTACTCATTTCTGGGCATGCTCATACTGAGAAATCTGATTTCCTGAGATAAATCTTAATCCACTGAAGTGAAGAAAATGAAGTATTCTGTTTACATGACCACTTGAATCATCAGATTACTGCAGAAATCCCATAATGAACGGATTATTACATTTATTTATTCATTATCATTATTACTATTTATTTTTTTTAATTGCTGTATGTATGTGATCATGTATGTACATCATTCATTTTATTCTACATTGTGAGGGCAAATATGGTTATGTATGTAATTGGTCATGATATTGTTTAGTTTTTTAATTTGAAAATGTGGTTTGAGGAAAACCTAATTGTTAAAAAAAAATGAACAGCTTATTAAATGCATGTAAACTTATTGATTATGGCAACATTTTAGACGTAGCAATTGTAAAAACACTTGGCTAACACGTTTAGCTACTCGCTCTCAATTTCACTTGTCTGACTTTTTGAATTGTGTCCCAATATTTGCTTGACATTTGCTGTTTATTGTGACCATGTCACGTCGTGTAGGAACCGCGTGTAAGTGAGTGGGATAACGTGGTGGTTTTTTGGACAGATCTGGAACCATCCAGACGTTCTTTACGAAACGCTACAGAAGGAGAACCTGGCTAATGAGCAGGACCTCGACCTGGATGACCTGAACGCTCCTACTCGCTGCCCAGGGTTAAAGGGCAAGGCCTCTGAGCACAGCAGCACTAAACTGACACTCCCACCTCTTCAGGAACGAGCGAATCAGGTTGTCACTTACGAATGGGTAAGAACAGGATTTTTTTCGCATGCACCTGTACCAGTATGCCTGTAGGTCTGTGCTTAAGTTTTGTATCCTTGCTGCGCAGGCCAACGAGATCATGAGCGGCTATCAGACAGGGGTTCTGGAGAACTCAGCAAAGATGGTGCTGCTCTTCCACCTCATAGACGAGAGCGTGATGCGAGGAGACAAAATCCTTGTCTTCAGGTAATGGAAGAGAATGAAGTGAATTGATTTAAATGGAAGGAATGGAATATCAGCATTAGAGGAGTCTAATTTTTATATTTAAATCTCCCCCACATATCAAGAACCCCTCTTTATTTTATCATAATGTTAGAATTTATTCTTGGAAAGAAACCAATATCACTTCCTTGAGGTTTGCGTGCGTGTGCCCGTGCGTGCGTGTGCCCGTGCGTGCGTGTGCCTGTGCCCGTGCCTGTGCCCGTGCGTGTGCCTGTGCCCGTGCATGCGTGTGCCCGTGCCTGTGCCTGTGCGTGTGCGTACACACAATGTTCCCTTGTTTATGGTGGGGGTTACGTTCCAGGACCACCCACGATAAAAACGAAAATCCGTTAAGTAGAGCCGCTATATTACAATATTTTAGGTGAAGATTTTGCAGAATGTTTGGGAAGCATCTTAGGGCTTGAATGAATTCAATCTATGATAAAACTTTCACAAACAGCAAACACAACACAGCAGATAAAAACTTGTCATGTCAGCAAATAACGACTCAGGCGGCCGATGCTCTAGTCTTACTTCTCGTTTTTGGTGAGTATTCATCCTCTGAGTAAATACACTATTGTAGTGTTTTTGACTGTTGAATAATCAAGCAACACGCCGGAGTAATGGAAGGTTCTCTTTACTTAACACTGCATACATCACTCTCGTATCACACCTGCTCCGTCCATACCGAGCTTACAGCACCTCATATCCTACACACTGAGTAGATACAACACCTATTTACTGTAAATCCTAATATTTGATCATTTATTATTTATTTTAAATACTATATTAATCTTTTATAAATTGTGATGTATTTTTTTCTCATGAAAAAGTTCCGCAAATACCCGCGAAACAAGGAAAATCCGCGATATATTTTTTCCATTCATATTTTTTTGAAAACCCGCGATATACCGAGTCCACGAAAGGTGAACCGCGAAGTGGCGAGGGAACACTGTAATGGAAATAAATATATGGTTTATTAATTATAAAGTTGTGCTGGAAACAAATTGCTTTCTGTTTAATATTTCTTTTTCTTTTAGGGTATTATTATTATTAGGCCTAGCTTATCAATGGATCAGTATTATTTTTCTGTATCATCCATCATATTAAAGCAGTAACTGGATTGGCTATTTCCTTTCTATTATAACGTGTTAATTTTAGTGACTTTACAGTAAGAATCATGTTCTCTCACTCTTCACTATTTAGCACGGTCCTTTGTTAAATTAGTTCACCCTTATGGCTGCTTGCTGATGGTCATCAATCAGTCAGGCTTCACTCTTAATGAGTGCAGTTTTGAAGTAACTTAAAAGCATGGCTCGGTGTAAGCGACTGATCGCTATGGTGATGAATCTCAATCATTTACAAACAAAACAACTAATAGATACTTAGGCAGGTTCTAATTGCATACAACATATGTGATATAAGGGTATGGTGAAGGAGGCTAACACTGTTGCCTCACAGCTCCAGAGACCAGGGTTCAAGACCCAGCCTGATTGCCATCTATAAAGGATTCCTCTGGGTACTCTGGTTGCCTCCCAAATTTCAAAGATTTACCTTTGAGGACGATCAGAGTTCCTAAAGTGTCCTGTGTTGCTTTATACCTTGCACCTTGGTAATCGTCTTTACCTTGATGTTCAGGTTTATCGTCTGCCTCTGAGGACTTCTGTTTTCTGCTGGGAAAGGATGAAGGACCTGAAGGGTTTGGCACCTACATGTAAAGATAAACTGGGCTGTTGGGTGTACAAGAACAGGTTAGTGTATCTCAGGTTGACAACTGCACTGCATTATTTCTCACCTTATTTATAAAGACTGATATGATCTCTGAATCATTACTGAACAACACAATGACTAGTGCTGGTGTGGTTTAAAAAAGTTAACCATTAAATAAAGTAATAATAACCAGAATTATTACAGAACAAAAAGACTTTGTGTAGCATGGGCATGAGCTTTTGTGTATGCATATAATACAAAGGACATGAAAGTATTATATGATCAGATGTAACATGTTATGTAAATGTTTATTAAACCTTTATTGTGTGATTTACACGTACAGCGAACGTACAAACAAGAACTACTTTAACTTTAACTTTATTCATTGAAAAATAAATTTGCAACCAAGTTTTTCGAAACAATCTACAACACAATGTATAGATACTCAGCATGTATAGCATAATGCTGTAAAAACTAGTTCTTACTAAATTCCAGACAATGTTTGAAGAATTTATCCAGTGTTATTTGACGCGCTTTTGCTGTGGCTAAGTGGCAAATTGTGGCTTCTTGTTATAGTAAATGGAAATGTAAGACCTGTAGGTGGCAGTAGAGGGCTGGGAAGAAACTCGGGAGTTTCTTCACGGATATTACATACTGTATACGTTCTTTGGTCCGATTAAGTGGAATTTGGGTCCAAATAAGCGAATAGCAGCAGACACATATCTAGAACAACTGTTAAGAGGAGACTGTAGAGAAGCAGAAGAGACTTGTTTGGGCTAAAGAACACAAGGAATGGACATTAGACCAGTGGAAATCAGTGGAGAATTTTATTTCTCATTAATGTACACTCAGTGTCCCATTGTTACATGTGTGAAAGGAGCAGAACCAAAAGCAGCTAGCGTGGTATCTTTTAATAAATCCAATAGGGCAAGGCAAACTCACAGTCGTAAACAGGCGATGGCCAAACACAGAAAAAGGCAGATAATCCAAAGGAGGAGGCGAAGGTGAAGTTGGAAGATGGAACAGAGTCAAAACACAGCAAGAAGGCAATCCGATAACAAATAGAAAAAACACTTCAAAACAGTGATAAACCGAGTAAATCAGCAACCTGAGGGGTGAGTGTGAGGATCTTAAATAGGAGGGAT
>JAYJMA010000024.1:4404404-4425428 GCA_036873895.1 Parotocinclus cabessadecuia
CCAAGCAGCTCTGGTTTGTGTCCAGTCATGAGCTGGTAGAAGATGTGGTAGCTTCTCTCAGCAGACAACTGGAAAGTAACTCTTGACTTCTCCAGCAGATCTGTTGATAAGCATTGTCTTAATTTTTCTACTTAATACTGTTATTTGTGCACTAATTTAAATATTTCAACTGTTGTGTGGTTTACTCAATACTCTTGAAACTTACAGGTTTCAATATCAGCTGATGCCAGCTTGCCAGTTTGCCCAAAATGAATTCTGATGAATTTACCCTGAAATTGAACATATATATCTGATAAATATATAAAATAACCACATATACAGTTTTAAACAGCTATAGCTTTGAGAACTTACAAAACGAGATGAGTTGTCATTTCTCACAGTCTTGGCATTACCATAAGCCTCTAGCAGGGGGTTGGCTGCAATGATTTGGTCTTCCAGTGAGCCCTATAGATGAAAGCAGATTCCTCAGTGAAGAGTCTGAACTCTGTTACATGGCAGTAATATTTATAAACTTGCCTGCATTTTACTGGCAGACTGCTCTGTCTTCTTCTGTCCAGTCATACCTACTGTCGCAAAGTACTGGATGACACGTTTGGTGTTCACAGTCTTTCCTGCACCAGATTCTCCACTGGGAAAAAGATGGCATCACAATACAATGTCTTTCAAATACAAGTTTGCATATCTGATCTTAAATATTACTGATAGATTGTAATGTCACACATTTTTTTGACTTACGTAATCAGGACCGACTGATTCTCACGATCTAAATGAACAGTAGAAGGTATAATGAAAGGTAATGTTCAGTTTGTAAAACTTGTACAGTAAAGTATCACCATATATAGCAATGTAATACACTCTCACAAAAATGAGGGGATATTTCTAAATGAATGTGAGGAGGATCCCACAAGAACTGCAGGATAGTCTAATCCAGTCCATACCCCATCTCTGTCAGTGTGTTTTGGCAGTCTTGGGTGACCATACACCCAACTGTACAGCCAATGTGTGGCCAGTTTGACATGCTACTGTTCACCCTCACGAATATGCCACTTGCTACTTTAGGGAGTTTATCCTTTTCACTGTCACCATACGCTTGCTCAAATTGGGATTGGCCTTTTAAGGTAAGATAATGTTGTAAAGCTGCTTTTTTTTAAGACAATGCTCCATTGTAAAAAGTGCTAGATAATTAGATATGACTCGACTTGACTTGGCTACTCAACCACGATAATTGAGACAAATAATCTCATTTATATAACTGAACAACTTGCTTAGACGTTCCATTTTTTCTTTTTGATGATCTCGTTTAATGAAATAAAATCAATTTTATGTATAATTTTTGTGAGCGGTATAGATAAGGAATATCATACCAGTCAGCATGAACTGATAGGCGTTATCAGAGATGGAGAAGATGTGGGGCGGGGCTTCAATTCTCTTCTTGCCTCTGTATCCAGCCACAACTGTAGCGTCATACACTGGGAGCCACTTATAGGGGTTCACAGTGACGCAGAACAAGCCTGAATAGGTCTGAATTGGTGAAAAGAGAAGTTTTATCAGCTTTTGTTAGTATGCCATCTTATCTTAATGTGGAAGCCTTTTTTCCTGAACTTACGTAGATCATCCATGCTGCGTAACGCTCTTTGAGGTTATAAAGCACAGCAGGTTCATGGAGGTGGGTCATCATGGCCATGTCCTCAATTTTGTCAAATTTGGGTGGATTCATGGGAAAGATCTCATCATCTTTAACTGTTACAGTCTGAAATAGCAGTAGCAAAACACATTTTCAATTTAAACATCTCATTCGTATTTTGTATTTTGTATTTTGTATTATAGGATTAGAACGAAACTATCCTAAAGCCAAGTTTTGTCAGGTGTCTTTAACCTTACCTTTTTACTTTCCAGAGTTTCAACAGTGGCTTTGCCACCTTCTTTACTTTTCAGTGTACCCTTGACGTACATCTCGGCAGAATCAGTAACAAAGACTGCACTTTTGGCATCAAATGGTCTGTTCTGAGCCTCAATCCTCTCCTTTTCTGGTTTTCGAAGGAAGACGGCCGCTGGGCCGAAACACTCCATTTCTCCATCCCCCATGATTCCTCTTTCTGTAAAAAACAAAACAAAAGTTGAGTTTGACTGCAGTACAAAACATCCTAATGTTGCATTGACCTGTTTTTAATATAAATTATACCAAAGAGCCCATTCACAATTACACCCCTTACTTACTGTGTTTCCCTTTCTAGGCCAGAAATGTGCAGGACTAGCTGGATTCTGTAATGCACAAATGCTTATTTAATTAAGTCTTCTCCTTCAACTGTGGTGTCATAAGATATAAGTTATGTGACATCATGATGGTGTTTAAAAACAATTAACTATTCTAGAAAAATATTGGAAAGTTGAATCAGTACTCAACAAACTGAAGTAGTCACTTAGATGAGTGACTTAACATTTCTGCAACAATAACCTTGTGTCCAGACAAATTGATTTAACTTTCTTGGAAGCTGATATATTGAAAATAAATAACAAGACAAAGGGTAAGAATAAAAATACCTATGCATGCATAGATGATAAAAAAAAAAAAAAAAAATTAGTTTGGTAGGCTTCAGTGTAGGGACTTGAAGATGTGACTCTTACCTTCAATGGGTGGGTGTAAGTCCTTGGGGAAGACAAACACAGCTCCTGATATATATATATATACAGTCAACATGTACAGTCAGCAAAAAGTGGCTTTCTGTATTTGGACATGGGTTTTAGCTGCTTATCCATGATCCCATCATTATGGCACAAATTAAGTTATTTATACTCTCTGTAAATTGCCAGTGTCACAACTGTGTCATATTTTACATGTTATGTTTTACTATAAGTGTAATTATATGTAAAAGTAATTTACAGTAACATTTTAGAATAAGTAATAATGCAGTATATTTGTAAAATTTTCTCTCTAGCAATCAATAGAATTAAGATAATATTTCTGTTGTATCACACAGGTGACATAATTGACTGACATCATGTAACGAGCATCAGTAAACCTCATTTGCTGTGCCATATCAAAATCATGGTTATTCAATGGTGGTAATAACTATCCAAAAAATTTTGTTTGAGTATGAGTCTAATTAAACTTTTCATGCTTGGGACTCAGACTTGGAAGTAAAGATAATCTGACCAGCACTTCAACAATGCCTAACTTGGCATGCGAGGAGCGGTCAGATGCCACTGGTATACAGTTGCAAGACATCTGCCCACTGAGCAGTTTATTAATAAGACCCTGTATGACAGTCATTCAAAGCAAGGACTGATGTGTGACATTTTATTCTGACAGATCTGTACATTTTTTGGGTACTATTTTTGAGTACTTTTTCCACTAGTTCACTAAACTTCAGTATTAGGGAAGAGTTACTGATGAGGATGTGGTTTTAGAACCTGGTGTCAGAATTCTCATTTTGATTATCTTCACAAAATATCGCCCCAAATAATAACTTGTTTCTGTAACTTGTGTCTTTGTCAGGGTCAAGAGTAGTTTATAAAGGCATTACCTTCTTAGCCTTAAACCAGTATGTATAATAATGTGTTCTGATTTTGGCAGCACACTAGAAGCCTTATACTAAGCTATATGTCTTAGGCTTAGTATGAAACTCAAACCCAACTTTCTTTCCTCTTATTATTAGTTGTTTTTATTTTGTGTACAGCTGCCTAGGCAGGGCTCCAACTATAGTTGAAGCTCATGACAGCATCGGCTCGTATGACTTACTGGTGTGAACCTGTGGATTAGCCCTGGGGGAGATTTGAGACGCTTCTGGTTTACTGTTACAAGACTCTTGCAAAGGCAAGCAATTTGTATTAATAACAATATCCAAGGATACTTTTTCCAGTCCTTGGTTGCCGAGGTGCGAGCAGGTGGCAACACTTAAAGATATTAATGTTTACTACACAATTCAGAATTCAACACATTGACTTAAAAATTCTGCAAATGGAGTGATTAATAAATTCTACACCATATTGCAAATGTGTTAATACGCTTTATATTCATCTTTCTTCTTTGTTTTGTAGGACTAAAGGTCACTTACTGGGACATAATGCTACTACTATTACTATTTTTTATCCTACATGAATAACAGAAATAAACAATTACATTAAACCTTGTATTATGTTTTTATCCTGTTTGCTATGATTAACTATACTGAAGGTTCAGCTTTATATCTTTCACTAAACTTCTCAAAGATGGTTTAGAATTTACACTGTCCTGTCGCTGTTTCTTTTTAGATACTCCACATTATTACATACATACATTATTAAACATGTGTGACTAAAAGGGTGATATTTTGAAAGGCTAAAAGCTTAGGAGAGTCCTCTCCAGTTCATCACCCACTCTACTAATGCACAGCCGTTTCTGTCCCAAGCAGGCCATCTCAAACCAGAGCTTTCCTTTACATAATAAATTGAAGGAATCAGATGCTTTGACAGTGTTATACCACAATTACAAAAAGTAACATGCTGTACTGTACTAAGAACATGAGGAATACCCACATCAGAGTGCATAAATATAAAAACAAGGCCTAAGGAGTCAAATGGATTTGTTACCGTGACAGCTGAGACTTTCAGAACAGCTCTGAGAAACTGAACAGGTATTAATAAGGACTTTGAATCTTGACTGAATGCCAAAATAGTTACAACCTTCACCCTGCTTAGTCCCTGAATTCTGTCCTTCAGACGATCACCACCTATAGCAGGCACTGTGAGGCTCAGTTAAATATAGCCTAAGGATTTAGCCATTTGTTTTTAAGACCTCAAAGGTTTCAGCCACAGCAGGACGTTTACTCTTTATAACATGAAATGAGATTAGAGCCAATTTCTGGCTGAAGAACTTGTGTGTTTGTTGTGTAATGTAATCTTTAACTTTTATGTTCTGTTCTGACATGTTATCAGGAGCTTCAGTATATCTCACTGCTCTCTGTTGAGAGAAAGAGGGAGAGATACTGAGATGACCATACCAACAAGTTAAACATGATAAACCGAGTTGAGTTACTTTTTACATGCAGGTTATAATCTGTTAATTTGTAATAAGAAGATCAGTGGAAATAGAACGCATCCAGAAGGAATACTTTGATTGAGACCAGCTTAATATTTAATGTAATTTTTAATATTTATATTTGTAATATTTATTCAATTAAATAATCTGTTACTCATAAGAATAATAGCCATGTGAACTTCCAATTTGCCTGTCAGTACTTTCTTTGTGATATTGCGTCTCGAAGCACACTATAGCTATTGTAACATGTTCGGCCTCTGTTGTAAGCAGAGTTCATACTTTATAAGTTGTTTTTTATTTAAAGTTGCTTTCGGAATCAATGGCTCTTTGTGACAAGAAAAAGGTTACGTTGAAACTTGTCTATCATTGGGCTAATTTAAAGCCCCCATTTAACTTAACTCTGTTTTTGCAATATGATAGGAAACCTGAGTACCCAGAGTAAACCCACACAGGCAGACAGAGTCCAGGTCAGGATCGTAAAAGGGATCTCTGAAGTCTTAAGGCAACCATAGGAGCCACATGTGTGGTAAGAATATAACATGATTTGAGTTGTAACTCCTCCCCCGTTTAATATTTACATATAAAATATAAATAGTTTAATCAGAATCTTCGATCGGAATCAGGTAGTGATAATACCTGAGCCATCTTACTGATCACATGTAACATCTTGACACTTTATGGTTTGTGAAGTTTATTCACATTGGAAAAAAAAATCAATTTTGCAAATTTATTTAACCTCTGTGTTTGACTTGCTAATTGTGAGCCACTGCGATTAAAACAGTTCAGATTTAAACTGTAGCTCTCAACAGACCATTGTTACTGACTCTAGTGGTTTGCTTAGCGTGTTGATTTGTCCTGTTGTTTGTGTACAGGGCTGCTATTAAAGCTAAATTGTATAGAACATAATATGAATAACATCTTGGTATGTACTCTGCATAAACAAGACTGGATATGTTAATGTCATTAAAGCCTGCATACCCCATAAAGATTTCTGAAGTTGTTAAAACTGAGTGTAAAAAAGTTCTAATTTTAGGCAGCACAGTAACCCTCAGATTTTCCAACCTCAATGTAAAGTTTGGTATCTAAAATAAAAACAGCATCAGTTATCAACTTCACCTGAGCTTAGAATTGCATTTAATCCCATCTTTATTACAACTCAAAGTGGCACAGGTAAACCATGTTTTTTTCATTTAAGTCAGAATCAGTATGTTAATTGATTTAGACTGCTGCAGTACAATTGTACTAGAGATATATATTTTTGAACAAAGCCCGAGCCCATGTGCTTCTGAATTGGACTCAATAGATTAATGAATGTTAATGATTAGTGAAAATTAATGAATGAAGAAATAATAGTGGCTCTTATAATAGTTGGTGCTGCTTTTAATAATTATGTTCTCACTAAAAGAGGAAACTATGCAAGAACATGTTGACGTTTTGACTTGAGTTTATTATAATTATTACAACAGTAAAAAGTGGATTGTTCAAAATAGGAATGTTTACCATTTACACGTGTAAATACACACGTACTTTAAAAACAAGGACAATACAGTACAGTCACTTTGTCAGTTAATTCGCTAAACGAGATTTAGTGCCATCACTGACGTTACTCATCTTACGGCGAGGACATAGCCATGAAACTCACATGCTCAATAGCATAAAGGGAAAATAAAATACAAAAAATCTCTGCAATTAAATAAGAACAGGAAGCACTGTAATTGACAGGTGATAAAAAAAACAGATAGTAAAAAATCATGACAAACAAAACAGTTAGCATTATTATATCACAAAAATCAGCAGGTTTATACAGTTCAGAATAGATTAAATGTTTTGTAATGAACACTGATGGCTTCATTTACACAGCATTTGATCTTTCATTTGAGTTCTAATGAACACTGAAGAGAGATTAAAAATCAGGCTTAGTTTAAAGCAGTGTTTCAAGCATGCTTCATGAATCTATCAACATGACAAATGAAGAAAACACATGAGCGAAGACAAGTGCATGTAAAGACTGGAAGCTCATTGGTACAGCAACACAATCACACATTAACACTAATGTTTGTGTCAAGTATACGATTTAATGTAACAGTACAGTGCGTTTATTGGTTCTCATTAATCTGAGTAAATAAATAAAATATATATATATATATATATAGACATCAGGTATCCACCCCGGTAAGGGTAAACAAACCAGCAGAGCTCTGTCTTTTTCAGAGGGGTAAATGTCGTAGTGGACATGTAAACAACTCACAATTTTAAGATTAGCACTCGCTAAAACCGTAGTCCATATGAAGAGCTTATTTGCTAGTTGTATTGAAAGTAAAAAGAGAACAGCTGGCATCAGGTGGTTATGTTCTTGAGAATTGTGCGTACAAAAGTTCAGCTATCCATGGACAATGAATCATGTAAAGCTCATCAAATATGTTTACCTTTATGTAAAGTTTTTTTATTATTTTGTTAAGATACAGCAGTATTTAATACAAGCAACATACTCAGTTTAATACTCATATTATATATTCATAGTTATTAATACACATAATTCCAGGTGCTTGGTATGGGTTATATTGCTTCAGGAAATCAACTGGATGTGTGTCAATACCTGCGTTAGCTTAAGGCCAGTTTGACCCATATTGACTAGAATATGATCCTTTTGATGAGTTCGGAAACATCATATGTACCAGTTATTTGTGTACTGCTCCCACAGATTTACTGAATGGAATTTACTTTGCCTCGCATTTATTAAACGTTATTCATATGAAAATGTAAGAGATGAATAATTTAACAAGTCCATAAACTCAGTGTTGTGTAGTATTTGTTCATTTGTGTCTGCCTGATGGCACTGGACAACATAGATTTTGCTTACTGAACACTTCTGGGTTTATTTGAGTGATTTTGGGCTGGTCACAAAGTTTATCATCACACATCGTTTTGGAGACTGTTTTTGTGATTTCCCATCACATTTTAAGTTTACTAATATATTGCCCACAGTTCAAACATGCCTCAGCGTATATTCAGTGTAGGTACTACACAGATGTTACTAGACATACAGAAATCAGGGTAGATGTTGGTGGACAGGATGTAAAAGCTGCTCACATGTACACATGCTATCTCGATACATGTTGATGCACATGCTCTTCAGGTAATATAATAGTATGTATACTTAACAACAGAATTTACTCTCTTAAGGAATGCCTCATCAGCGTTGCAGCAGCTGAGATACATCTGTACATCTGATACATCTGTAGTAAGTAAACGCTTAAGGCTCAAAGACGCACCTTAACTGCACTTGGTGTCAGGGCAGTTGGAATTCATCAGTGCCGACAGACAATTATTGGACACAGACGAGACACACCCAAAGCTGAATACAAACAAAGAACTGCAATAAAACCTTTTAAGCTTGGTTGAACTAAAACAGTCAGTCATAATTATTAGGTGAGTAAGCATAATGTTATTTAATGCTTCTCCAAAATCCACTCCGTGTGATTCCGAAAATCTAAAATTTTATTTTTGTGTTCAGTTTGACATTGTCTATTGTAATCTCATTGTTTTCAAGAATCAGAACATTTGAGAAAAAAAAACAGTTGTCCAGCGTGATCTTCTTCTTTCCTTCTTATAGAAGATAAGTGACCTCAAAAAATCTTTGTCCAGCAGAATGATGCATGTACGAGTGCAGTGTCGTTACATATAAAAACTGTACAGCTATAAGCACAAACTGTTGATCAAACTGGGGTGCAATGTTGCCGAGATCAGCTCTCGTGGTCCATGGCAGTAATGACCTGCTCCAGCTTGTAGGCAAGTCTTTGTTTCTGAGCCAGCTCGTCTTGCTTTAGAGCCTGCACTATCTGCACAAAGCCACAAGGGGACAGGAGAGGAAAAGTTCATCATCAAATACAATTTCAAAAGCATGACCTGAGTTTCAAACCTTTATCAGAAGGTAGGTATTAGGCAAAGTTTGCAGGTAACAGTGTTTAATACATTTAAAGCTGCTCCTCCATGTTAGGGAACGTAATTACATTTCAAACACTTTATACTTAAAGATAGATTGTACATTGCTAACTCTGTACAGTGCTCGAGTTGCTCCAGTTGTGTTTTGTTTCCCTTCCCATATATTCCCTGGGATTTTAAGGTCATCTGTTGTATAATATGGGGATTGAGATTTTTCCTGGGATCATTTTACCTAGCTTTATTTTAAAACATGTGCTTTGCAAAGACGTGTTCTCACGGTATGTCCTCTTCAGTATTTACTTTTACTACCCACCCACCCCCCCTTTCCAAAAAGTTTCATTTTGTAATTTATACTTAAGGGCCATTGATTGGATAATTATGGCAGTGATTAATATCTTTCAGATGGCAACAATTATTCTAGCCCTAAGTAATGCAGTGCATATTTTCTCAGTTTTAAACAATCGTGTCAGAAGACATATCCTGCGGGCATAGCAATGCTATAGGACATAGTAAAGAAACTAAACAGCTTGTGGAAAAATGCTTTAATCTGCTAGACAGCATAAAGATTGAAGTCCAGATTGCCTTGTTTCAGAGTAATGAACATATGCGTGTACTGAATAACCAGGTTATCAACTAATTTCCATTGATACAGGCATATTACAGGACGACAGACTTCATATATATTTTGCTCAAATTGTCAAAGAGTGATTTGGGGAGCACGAGGAATCAGTTTTGCACATGACTCGGCCTCTGCTGGCTCCTGACCAAGAAGACTTGTGGAGTGGTTTGACTCTCCTGTCGTCAGTACAAGATCACATGTTTAATGCACAGAATAAATGTTGTCACTGGATATGTATTTGATATAATGCCATAGTGCTAGTTTGTGTGAATTTTCTATGTCTAGACAGTGTAATATGGGTCACTCCTGAATTCTGCTGCTTCAAAGCTTTTGAATTAAACTGAAGAGAATACTGTACATATGTGATATGTGTACTATGTGTCTGAGAGACTGTGCACTATAGACCATGAGATAATCACAAGAACCAGAGAGGGTCGAGTGGCACAGTGACTAGACTATAATGTGTGTATGACTCAAGTCTTAAATGTCCTGTAACATCACTATGCTACATAGTGCATGCTGATCCAAGAGGGCTCAGGACTCACCTCCTGGTTGTACTTTCGAATGTAGCTGTAGAGCTCGTGCAGCGCGCTAAGGGTGTTGAACTCGTGTGAATGGATACGCGTCTGCTCGGCCAAATATGCGTTCATATCCTGATCACTGATGGATGGCAGGCGGTTTATATCAGCATAGTACCTGAACTCAACACAAACACACCTTCACTTCGTTTGGGCCCTGTTTACAGCGTACAGAAACTGCGCATATTAAATGTCCAAATCTCACAGGCCTGCAAATCTTCACTTACTTACCGTTCTACCCAGCTCTTGTAGTGCGGGATATCTTTGGCATAGAGAAGTTTGTTTGATGGAGAGTCTTTTACCAGCCGATGTTCTGAGGTCGAGCAAGAATCCATGAAGGTCTGAGCCACTACAGAAAGACACGCATCCGTAATGCTGCTCTTATGAATGTCGAACACAAACTGGGGATTTTTGATGACGTTCACCCAGAAGCGTAGCGGAAGACTGCATAAAACGTGCAGAAGATAGGGCAGAAAAAGTTTAAGCAAACCTTTTTACATTTCTATCTTAATTCCTGTATTTAATGAACTGGATGTCACATTTGGGATCATGTGAAATGTCTCAGGGAGGTCCAGGGAGCAGTGATATCAGTATCGTGTTCTGAACTGAGACTCTGTTGTTTCTCACCAGTTGCTCTTCCATGTGTGTCGTACACCTGGGTCATGGATGCTGTGTTTGTCTGCTTGTTCATCTAAGAAGTCAAACATGTATTTGATGGCAAGTGGGAGCGCACTGCCACGGTTTACCGTGCTGAAGAGGGTCTCGAACAGATCGTCCACAAACTTCTGCAGTGTACCCTGCAACAACATACAAAACAGGTCAATAAATACACAATCATCATTCACAATGAAACAATCGAATCATGCTGGTTATGCTTTCTAGTAATACAAAAGCTTACAGATACAAACCACTGCATGCATAATCACCTGTAAAGAATCACGTTTCTGCTGTTCCTGTTATAAATCTTGTGAAATTGCAGCAAAACATGTATCAGATGAGTTAATCTGAATTAACTCATGAACCCTTTATTATGGTATTTACCATTTGTTTCCTTATTACAGCATTCCATTTACAATTACAGCATTTAGCTGCTTATACACAGCAGGTATCTAACTAACTCGGTTAGGAGGGTTTTGTTTAATTTGAAACAATGTGTATGTGCAGTCTGGGTCTTCAAACAAGCGCTGAATGTAAAGGTTAGTCTTTAGTCACTGTATGAAGACAACAAAGAGATCAAGCATTCCACCAGCAGGGAGCCAGTACAGACAAGAATATTGATGCTCATTTATTTTTGAACCGTGTGTTTAGGGTTATGAGCTACAGTAATCAATATGACAGTGTGTGTCTAATCTATCTTGCTAAACTTGTGAGGACCAAATGTCTCTACAATGATAGGAAAACCTGGAAAATTGACTAGTGGGGACCGTTTTTCTGGTCCTTACTTCTCAAAACATTAATTTAATAAAAACAGAAGTGCCAATAGACGTGTGTGTGTGTGTGTGTGTGTGTGTGTGTTTTTATTTGACCTTGGTGGCCAGCAGGCGGGTTAGGTATATCTCTGACACCATCTTACTGCCACGTTCAACCTCTTTTTGGTCTCCATGTTCGTGATTTTTCACAAGATGCCAAACTTTAACTCCACTCTCCAGATCTGGCGTGATCATCGGCATTCGAGAGCGTGAGAACTCCGGACTGCCAGCTGAGACGGAACGAAGGGCTGCATCTTAAAGAAACAGGGACAGATAAAAAGTCTTTATAAATACACACACCCCCACACCCACACATATATATATATTTTATATATATATATATATATATATCTTTCTGTAGAAGATTATGTATGGAAAACAGGTTTAAGTTATATTAAGTATATTAAGTATGTGCTGTACAAAGGGCAAAATGATCCAGCACTGTTTACCATCAGAGAAAGCCTATATGATCTTTCTTCAACATGAAGATGGATCACTTTTCGTAAAATGACAACATTAGAAAAAGTGAAACCTTACCTTTTTACATATTTACATGAAAGCTGTGCATCACCAGGGTACAAAAAGTTTTTAAGCATCTCATACACGCACCCGCAATGAGTGAGATTGTGTGCGTTTGAATTCACTTTGTATGCAAAATAAACACAATTTAAGTCAAAACTAACATTTCTTGTAAAAATTGTGACTACTGAGAAATGCAGTCAGTGGCAGTTTTCACTGTGCAGAGCCATATGCAATCATTCAAATGAGAGAAGACTGGTGTATTTGTAGTTAAAAATACTATAAAATACATTTAGAAATAATCTTAAAATCTATAAATACATTTGAAGACTATTGCATAGATGGATCATTTTTTACACTTGGCGCAAGAGGACAACACATAATTTAAGGTTTAAAAATCTCCATTGTGAGGCTGCAGTTTGAGTGTCTGAGACGTGTCTGAGACTTTTCAGTTGACTTATGCTGCACCTTCCTTGGCCCAAGGATCTTAGAGCCACAGAGCATCTGGAGTGCTCAGCATCAAATTAGCACTTGCAGCTGTAGCAAACGTCCACTGATCAGACCCGCATTCAAGCCGGCATGTTTACTATTTTGCTCAGCGACATTACGCCAGTCTGAGGCTGTCAAAGTCACGTCATGCCATCCTTGTTCTGTACTCCATCCTACTCACAAGTCAGTTTGTGAGATCTCTTACCCTTGTTTTGTCACTTCTCATATTTCATGGTGAGTTTATGTTTGGATTTGTTTCTGCTTTATGTTCTACTTTCCTTTTAGAATTTTTAAAGGCAGACCATTTTATCACAAAGGATTTACTTAATATCATTTTTTACTAAGCTCTTCACATTTTCCAATTTCCAAATGATAGTAATCCTTCTATTAAGATTCATTTCTCATGAGAGATTAGGTTTTCATTCTGTTTTTTAGCATGTGGTCCAAAGGGCTCACAGAAAAAAATCATTTGGAGCCAGTTTTCAATTTCAGATCATTTTATACATGCTTGAAGCTTTTCATCAGTATTCTAAACTGGATTCAGTTATTAATGCAATGTATATTTTGTATGAAGAAAGAGAGTGAAGCTCTTAGCATCTGCCCTCAGGCTGTATGCCAAGGCAGGGAAAAGGGTAATGACACACCCACACGCACAGTTCAGTCCCTCATTAGCCTCTGCTTTCATCAGCAGATCACACAGGATGAACTCTTTACGCTGAGAAACTCAAACTGTGACACAAGGTCATTATGCACAATTTTTTTATTCACACAAGGTCACTATATTTTCACGCGGTAACTCACACACTCACTCAGCTCTAACTGCACAAAACATAATAAAATAAAATTTAAAAAATAATATTGAAATGTGCAACCTGATACAGAACATCAACCCAAATATGGCAAATTAAATTCCTGATTTGTCTCACTTCAGACTGTGTAAATTAAAATCTAAAAAAAATTCTTACAGGCGTGTGAACAGAACCAGCTCACTGCTGTATGTATATGTAGTTATATGGTGAGAATGGGTATTTTATGAAAAAATAAAATCAAAGTTTAAAAGTTGACTAGACACCAAAGAGCCTCAGACGTCTGCTTGGCACTCAGTGCATGCACGCCAAAAGAGAGAAAGACTCGATGACAGACAGAGATAAAGACAGAGGAGGGAGATGAGAGAGAAGTGAATTTGCGTTTATTTGTCATGCTTGTGATGCAGAATGCGAGCAGCTCCTCACCGTATCGGCTGATGGTCCGTGGGAAGCTGGCTGATGGCGCAATGTTATAGGAAGACATCTGCTTAGGTACCAAAGCCACCACACACCGATCAGAAACCTACACATGCAAGTCAACACATGATATGGTGATTCAGAAAAGTATTTTTTGTAGTAACAGGCTGTTATTGACTGTCATTAGACTCAGCAGTAATCCATACAATTTCAGTGTGTACATCCATATGTACAGTATGTGTAGTTAACTTATTGTAAACCATTAATTCAATCCTTCATTCAGTTCTCTAACTAAGAAAATTTCTGTTTTATTATTGCATTATATCTCCATGAATTGGCTATGCATCTTTGCGAATTTGACAATAATAAATACCTAGTTAAAGCGTTCAAGAACTTGTTAGCACTTGTACATCTTGAATGCAGATTTGTGAGAGAGACACTGTGTAATCTCTCCCTGCCTGGTGGTCCTGTTAGCATTTTCACTGCTGACCTGATAGTGCATGAGTGTGTTGAGTCTCTTCCAGTCGTTTTCAAGCTTAGTGGTGATGTCCTCATCCTGAAGAACCACCCGTGCTGTGCGGCCCTGCCGCCATTCTGCAACACACACAAACACACACACAGAAACACTCTTAGTGAAATCTGTTAGTATTGTAACCTGTAATCCTCGCCAAAATAAAGCCATGTTATAACACAAAAGCTCAGCCACTCTGATCTTCAACTAGTGTCAGACATCAGTGGAGGTTAAAACATCCACTCATACTGCATATTTTAGAGCTTAGATCTAACCCACTAATACACACACGCAGACGCGCACACACACACACACAAACAAACACACACACAGGCAGCTGTACATGCATACAAAATTTATCTCTGTCCTATAACAATCACTTTCACTCTCAATAATTGAAGCAGGTTTGCCCTTCATGCTCATCAATAATCCATCATGTTTCAGCCACCCCATTATGAAACAGCTCCTGCACGCAAGTCATGATCTGGATCTCAAAAAGTTCCTGCACTTAGAGTCTGCGCTGCCTGTCAAAAGTTTCTAATGCCCAGGAGACTGTATTAATGCCACAACCCTGAAGAGTAGCAGTTATATACAGAACACAGGCTCTAAAGCCATGGCTGTACAAGGGCTGTTGATTGTGTAATGGTCCTGCTTTAGAGTACACACAGATCCTTCTATGCCCAATGTAGTAAATCAACCAAGACATATACAACTAATTTGTATAGCACTTTTAGCAACATGGCACTTGGATGACACAGGTGCAGTTCGAGTCCCAGCCATGCCTCTCATCTCATCTGGTGTGCTGTGCTTTTTCTTAACGACAGCCATTATAAATATAGCAATTTGACAGAGTTTGAGACTAGACCCTGACAGTCGCAGAAGATTAAAGTAGAATAAATTCCCTGAGAGGAACCAGGTTCAAAAGCTAAATCATGTACATGTACAATTCTAGTGCAAAACAACAGTAAAGTGCAGGTTAATGTCAATGAAGAGCATTTAAAGCGCATACCTTAAACAAATTGAGGAAACTGTAATGTAAAAAATAGCAGAATGTGTGTATAAAATCAAGATGGAAAATGTGCTAATCTTAATCACGTCTAACACATGCAGCCACAATCACACACTGTATCACATCCTTACCCAGTCCCAGTCCCCATGGCAATATGTGAACTATTATCATTACAATTGACTTTACTAGTCTGAATTTGGCTTTATTTATCTGTTCATCTAACAGTCTGTCCATCCATCTGGAACACAGTGAACACATACAAACACACACAGAGATCCTGACACATGTTTGTCCCACTATCCTGGTGAGGACATAATTCCATTGACATAATGATTACTGGAACCTTTTGGTTTATCAAAAAAAAGTTTGAATTTCTGTTAAAAAATAAAAAATTAAAAAAAAAAATTTCCCCATGGGAACCATTTACATATAAACATACATACACACACACACACACACACACACACACACACACACACACACACACACACACACACAGACATAGCTGAGTGATAGTGTGCCATACCGAGGTCCATGTCTCCTGCGCGTGGCCTCTGAGAGTATGAGATGTTCTTATACACAGCATCAAGGATTTTCTCCTTCACCTGTGTGATGGTATCGCAGTTCAAAACCTTCACCAGAACCTCAGAAGTGTTCTCCTGGTCATCACATACACAGCGCAGAGTCTGAGAGCAGGGGTGCGGATGGAAGGGGAGAGCAAAAGATGAACTTGTGTTTATCAGTAACATGCCGGTCACTCAAACGTTTTATTAACACAGTAAGATTATAAGAGATTGAGTGTTTTAATATTGGCTTCCCATATTAATTTACTTTTAATTCTTTTAATATGACTCTACTTTAATGACAGTAATTTAAAATCAGTATTTCTATATAAATTCAATATTTCTTAAATAAGACACACTGACATGACTTTTTTGTGTATAGTAGTAAAGACTTTACTTGTTGCTGTTTTGAGGACTACTTCTATAAAATAATCATTTCTAGTGAGAACTAACCAGTGTTTTATATTCTATCTGCTGGCGGATGAGTTTGTCCTCACTGAGTGAGTAGCGAGCCTCTCCAGTTACAGCATCGATAGGTCCTTTTTCCATCTGCTGCTTTATTGCACAGTACAGCATGAAGAGGGGCTCACCCACACACTCCTAGCACATACACACAAACACATACAGACTCGATCATACAGCTGTATATTCCTCCTGTAAGAAAAATACTGTATGACCTGTATACACATGCTTCACCTTTAGAACTCAGAACAGGTGGAAAAAAAAGCAGAATGAGAACTCTGATACACAAATAATGGAAAACGCAGACAACAACAACTCTTGCTTATTACAAATGGTAGCAGCAGACTGTATGGCTCTGATTTGTCAGTTCACTAAATACAAACTCATAGAAAGCAGCTGTACACAAAGCGAGGGTACTCTCTGTGAGAGTGGGATTGGAGTTTCATTGATTTACACATAACGTCATGGTTTTGCATTAACTGCTAACATCCCCTTACCTTTAGGAACTTGTGCAGTAGGAAGGCAAACCAATTGGTCAGCATTTTTTCAGCAACTGACTCCGTCCTAATCGCAAACACGCATGTGAACATGCATACACACAGAGGACAGAGTGGATTTAGTGAGGAGGGAAAAGCACCATGAGAGATTAAACAATAAAATCACCTAGTATAAAGAGATGTTAGCTTGTTGAGATTTGATCAGGTGCATGCCTCTATTTCTGTTCTGCCTCAATACCTGTAGTCGTATCGCTTCATAAATCAACTCCTGCCGTACATATCTCCATCTCTAACTCTCATTCGCATGTTCTAAGAATCATATATGAAACCTTCATTGCTATTTTTTTAAGTGTCTTAAAACACCAAACGCTGACTAACCATAAAACTATTTGTGGGGTAGTTTGCCTGCAGGCCTTGTTCCTCAGCTCTGCAAATACTCTGTAGCAATAAACTTGTAACTCTGAGCAGACAGACCTCACACCATGCCACTCGCTGTTCACACAATACAAGTATGTAAACAGCAGCTACTTGAGAATGAGGTGCAAGTGTGTGTGTGTGTGTGTGTGTGTATACCTTCGCAGCAGTAGTTTGGGATGGTTGTTACTCTCCATGTTCTTGGTGATGAGCTCAGACAGCAGCTGTTTGAGGACGTCGGTGATGAACTCTAATCTGTTGTGTAGCGCTGTCATGATCAGTGAAGCCACATAGCCTCGGTCACGCATGGAGAATGATCGCTGAAGCTCCAGGGTCCGGATAAACACCAACACAAAGGTCTTGTTGTTGACCAGCTGACCCAGTTGCTTCAGAGCCTTCTCTACACGCTGCTGCCCACAGCCCATCACCTCACACACATACACACATACACACACACACAAACATACACTAATAAGTGAGGTTATATGAACTTAGAGTTGAGGAATATCAAAATGTTCTCCAACTCTGTCTAATGATAGTATACAAACAATAGCACTGGTCTCAATTTCAATTATGTATTTGTCTGATCTCTCTCACCTCCAGTTCACGGAGCACTGGATGGTCCTCCAGGCCAGGAAAAAGGATCCTCATGGCATATGTACGATAATCCAGGTGTGGGATTCCAGCTCGGTCCAGATCACTTGTCAGCTCATTTATATCAGTCTGCAGTTCAGCAAATGCTGAACACAAACAATTGACTCGTAAGATACTCGCAACAATCAAACATATCAGTACAATAATACTGCTCCAGAACTCAAACTATTGACAGATTTTTCAGAATTGAGTACAGAAGAACTTGGGCATCCGGTAATTGGGTGTTTTGGATTGGAAAATCCCAGCACTTTAAATGTTTAAAGGCAATTTCTAAAAATAACAAGTGCTCAAAATGACTGTTTGAGGTCAATAAAGTCTGTTATAGAAGATTGTTCATAGACGTGTCCATGCAGGAAAGTGATGCTTTTAGCAACGAGGCTCATGCTTACTACATAGCCTGTAATTACGAAATCTCTTTCTGAAGCTTTTCTATAATTGCAGATATTCTACACCAAGCTATCTAGCATCTGTGATTCTTTTATTTGATTATAGTTCTGTGACTGAGATTATAGGATTTGATTCTGATCTCTATTCTGTGATTCTATAATTTGTTTATTATAATTTGACTGTTATTTTTACATTAATTCTCCATAACTACATTAACTCTATAGTGCCAGTACTATACAGTACAGTGATTATTTCCATGACTACATAATTAGTTATTAACTATAACTCTTTTACTACCATTATAATTTCTATTATTCTAGTTTTCTTCAATTTGACGTCTCTGTAGATTTTGATCACAAAAAATAATTTAATTAATTTAAAATTTATTCTGTGGCACTCTGAATTCATTATTTGACTTTGTGATTCTTTGCATGACCTAATTCTCTTGATTAGTTGGGGTGTTTAATTGGAGTAGCAGCAGTTTCCAACACCACCATCACAGTGACCAAGGCCAGGGGTCAGATGTCTTACAGGCATGACTGTCCATTCCTGAGAAGGGTAGTATTTATGGGATAATCCCCTAGCACTGAACCCTACAGGCCCTGTATGCTTATGCTTAAGTCCTAATCTCCATGAGATCCCTGGGCCCTAAAACACCTGTTATCCTAACCAAGGAAAAGCTGCATTAACATGTGAACAAACGTTATTTGATTTTATTTCTGACTGAATGTATTAATCTAGGACTGTAAGCTTAGTCTCTATAAATATTCTGTGATCCTACACTTTGACCCATCTATTTATGTATGATCTCATAATTGCAGTTTTGAGGAATTTTCGCAACTGTAACCACGTGAAATTGTATAAAACATCTCACCCTCTTTGCACTCTAGAGCTACTCTGGACTCCAGGTTGTCCATTTGCATGTGTAGCCGTTTGAGCGTGAGGTCGTTCTCATGGGATTTGCGCCTGTAAGCCATTAGGATTAGGATGACAATGATGAAGAACAGGGCTCCTCCTGCTGCAATACTGAAGATTGCAGGTAATGTGAGGAGACTGTCAGAATGGATGTGGACCAAGCCTGGAGACAAGTGGAGACCACCCACCTGGACCTACACATATGCAGAAAGTGTTAAGATTCCTGTTAAACACGACATAAGAGCAGGATATTTTTTACTACAGTCAACGTCTGCTTGTCTCATGAATAACTTTATTCAAATATATAGACATGGGATTTCTATTTCAGCTCCATTACATCATCTACTTTAATTAACTCAGGCATGGACAGAGAAAGCACCATGTGAAGAATTGGATAGACTTAATATTTACAATACTCCTGTAAGAGTCATATGATGGTTTGTGACAGCAGCCTAAATGTGTAGACATTTGGGGACATAAGAAAGTGATTTAAATAAGGTGACAATATGTTTTTTTTATAAAAACATCCTAAAACCTGAAAAGCTCAGAGCCATTTAGTTATTGATAAATGAGCTGGAAATGTTTATTTGCAAGCATTAACTGATTCCAACTACATACATAATTATGTCATCATTACTACCATGATCAAGTGGTTACAAAGCCAGACAAAAACGAGATACCTCACAAAATTAAGGCTTTAAATTACAGGGGTTAAGAGATTGTGTAATTTTGTAAGGTTACTTGGTATATATATAAGCGACTGAAAAAAGAAGCATTTACTTATCATGACTGACTATTAAGTGAGATATTCATGGTGGTGAACAGAAGTATGTTAAACTGGACTAGAGTGCTACACATTGACTGTTCAGTAGGGTGTATGGTCACTCAAGACTGATAAAACACAGGCAGTGATGGGGCATAAACAAGATCAGATTATCCAGCAGTTCTTGGGAGATCCTTTGCAACTCCTACTCCAGGGCAACATCCAGCTCAAGAAATGTTGTTGGACGGTTTGCCAGACTCCTTCCCAGTACATGCCAAGTTTGTTTCCTGGGATTCAGGTCTGGAGAAGGTGAAGACCAGACCACATGTTAATGCCTTGCATTAACGTTCATGAAAAGCAGCGGTCAGCGATCCATTTCTGATGATGTGGAGCTTGGTACGACCACCAATGCTGATGGCAGCCCAAACCGTGATTCCACCACCACAAAGGAACCTTTTTCTCACATGAAACGTGTATTCTCCTGTGTTCCTCATTCACACCAAATCAGGACGAGATGATTGCCAAGCTGCAAGCTGAACTATGACTGAACCATCTGGGAAAAGGATGGGTCCAATGATGATGTCCATTAGCCCACCTTCTACAGGTTCAATGGTGTTAACATGTATACCATTTGTCACCGGGCACGCATTGTTCGGGTGCATATCTGTCCTCCAGGGGCAGCAAAAAACTGCCCCCCAATTATTTGCATTGCTGCTCATGCTCCATCTCTCCAATAAAGTAGCGGTCATCTCTTGCTGTTGTGACAGATAGGTGACCCTGCCCTAGTCTCTTGAAAATGATTCCACAGTTTGTTAATCACGATATTTGACTGCTGTTGTGTTTGATCGGTTTAAAGACGTCCTATGGCTCTCCAAGCTTCACATTCAGACAAATCATGTTGCAGAGGCATTGCAAAGGCTGGGAAATAGCAGGATGTACACTTTCAAGATCAGGGAACGTTCAGATACTCCAGCACTTTCAGCCTTTTATATA
>JAYJMA010000024.1:4441630-4465457 GCA_036873895.1 Parotocinclus cabessadecuia
CCCTCTCTCTCTCTCTCTCTCTCTCTCTCTCTCTCTCTCTCTCTCTCTCTCTCTCTCATATATATAGCATATAGCATATATATAGCATCATATATATAGCATATAGCATATATATATATATATATATGTGTGTGTGTGTATGTGTGTGTGTTGTATATATTTACTGTACTGGTTTTTCAGAACCATGGATAGCACCATATAAATATATATGCTATATTGAGAAGGATTTTTCAATACAAATATATATATATATATATGGTGCTATGCAAGGTGTTGAAAAACCTACACTAAATTCGTGTATAGACTGAAATTCCTCCAGGTTCCATAATTTTTTAAAATAACATTATTTATAAGGGAAAATATGTAAATCCATTCCAATCTTTCTTTGATTAACATTATTTTAAAACATTTTAGAATTTGCTCATGCATTGGTCGACATACTGAATATTCTATTTCCATCCTTGAAGTCTTTTGAGAATACTGCTTTTGTACAAATTCATGATTACAATTACCTGTTGACATTCATGTTTTTACATTCTTTACTAGTGCCCAACACAATGTGACCAATATAGACCAGTCTTATTAGTGAACAGAAAGCAAACAGTCTTTCTCTATAGGTGGAGAAACTGGCACTAAGCAGTTCATTGTTCACTGTTGTATTAAAAATATATTCAAAATAATATGAATGGAAATGTGTCTTTTTTAGGATATGGCTTTCTTTCTCTTTCCTACATTACCTGAATGTAACTTCAATTATCAGTGCAATATGCTCAATGAACCTTTTGTTTGTTCAAATCACATTTGGCAGCGTTAAAAATAAGATTGCAATGTGTGTCATGTATTGCCTTATTGTGTATAAAGTAGACAGTGGCATGCCCCTTTACTACATGCTGCTGTGGATAAAAATCCTATTCTCATCAGGCACCTTTTTTGTTTTAACATAAATGCAAATGGATAACAGCTGGATTTCTGTTGATGTCTTCTTTCACTATAGCATAAATAAAAACCTTATAGCCTGATGTCATATGATTAATTATCAGAGCTCTGTAACTATTTCCTATAGATGTGCTGAGAAAGCACATAGCAAACACACTTACCTGTATTTGTGCTGCTTGTCTGTTTTATGTGTCCTAAGGGTTTCATCTATGCTTTATAGACACTCTACAATTAAATCTGAACCCAGATGGCAAATTGAGCTCAGACAAACAGCACTCCCCATACAGGACTGGCCATTTAGGTCAGACAGTCAGTGCTATTACAACACATTATAGTTTATACACAGTGCTGATTTTGGATGGATATGTTCCATCCTGTATGTTTCACTAACATGCTCCAGAATATTTTCATAGTACCTAACGAAATCTAAGAGCTACACTATACACTCAGCAGCCACTCTATTAGGTACATATATTCAACTGATCATTAAGACAATTACAGTGCTTGGTGCATTTAGGCATGTAAACAAACTGAGTATCAGAATGGGGAATAAATGTGATTTAAGTGACTTTAAATGTGGCATGATTGTTGATGCTAGAAGCTGTTGATAGAAACTGTTGATTTTCATGTACATTTTCTCTGGAGTTTACAGGGTATGATTTGAAGAAAAGTGACAGGCAGCTGTCTGGATAAAAATGCCTTGAGATCAGATGTCAGAGCAGAATGGCCAAACTGTCTTGTGCAGATAGAAAGGCAGCAGTAGCTCAAATAACCACTCGGTGCAACCAATGTATTCAGAAGAGCAACGCTGAATGTACAGCATGCCAAAACCCTTAAGGAGATGTGCCACAGCAGCAGAAGAAAATACCAGATGTCAATTCTTTCATCTAAGAACAGACATCTTAGGCTACATTTCACACAGGTTTACAAAAATTGGACAGCAGAAGATTGGGAAATATGTTGTCTGGTCTGAATTTGGCCATAAACATCATAAAAGCATTGATCCATCCAAGTCAGCATATTGTAAACATCATTTTAAACCAATTGTTGCTGATGTTCATCTCTTTATAACCAGAATGTACCATGTTCCACATGCCATGTCAAAAGTACAAATCACCTCATACTTCTTTCTCGACTTAGCTGTACTCAGATTCCACACTCACCAGATCGTAATACAATAGAGCACCTTTGAAATATGACAGAAAAAGAGATGTCGGATAATGGATATACAGCTGGAAAATTTGCACCACAATGCACGATGCTATCATGTTAATATGGAAAATATTGAACAATCTCATCATTGAGATAGCTAGGATTTTGTGAAATAAACTGACATCACCATTTCAGCATCTTCTGCTGCTGGCGGGATTGCTGTTCCTGATATGCCCATTGAATCCCACTTCTAAAAATAGCCATTGATGCAAAGCATTTTAGAGATGGGTTAGTGAGAAAACAGTTCATGAGAATCCTATAGGGGAGTCATTATTTAAGGGAAAACAACCTCCCACTGAGAGTCTGCAGGCTTCTGGTCCTATAGGGCTGGCTTTAAGTAACCACAATTTCTTATGGACCAAATAAATAAAGAAAAGTCAAAGTCAGCCTTTACAGACAAATAGCCAATTTGTCATCAGAATATGAGAACAAAATATCTCTCACAAATATTAGGAGATATTTCTAAATAAATATGAAGAGGATAATACAACAACTGCTGGACAATCTGATCCTGTCTATGCTCGGTCGCTGTCAGTGTGTTTTGGCAGTCTTGGGTGACCATACACCCTACTGAACAGTCAATGTGTGGCACTCTCGTCCAGTTTGACCTGCTTCTCCTCACCACCATGAATATCTCACTTACTAGTCACTTATCTTTTCATCTTATTTGTGTAATCAAACAACTTCCTCTGACTTTTCATTTGCTTTTCTGGTGATCTTGTTTAATGAAATTAAATAAAATCCTTTGTATGTAATCGCTTAATATTCATTTTAAAATATCCTCTAAACTTTGTGAGCAGTGTAATTGTGAAGCTCTGGATCAATACACAATAAATACACATAAATAAAGCTTTTATATGAATCTTCATTTTGGCCTACATGAACTGGTAGGTCGTTAGTGCTGTCACCTCACAACTCCAGAGATTACTGGTTTGATTACTGGTCTGGACTTTCTACAGTCAGATTTCAGAGTTGAAAGTCAACGCGGATTTATTTATATAGCACTTATATAACACTTTTTTTTTTTTTTTTTTTACAATTGAGCATTGTCTCAAAGCAGCTTCACAATATTAGACCATCTCATTAGCCTAGGGCCTAGTATGCAAGTGGCAAGGAAAGATTTTCTAAACGTTATAAAGTAGAAACTTTAAAATATTTGAACCCTTCACAGCCAAACCACTGCTAAGCAAAGCCCTTAACTCACAGATGCTTGGAATGAATGTATCATATAAACATTGATAGTTGGTCTGCATAAGGGCATCTGCTGAATAACTGAATGTAAAATCTCCCATGCAATGATTGACACTCTCTGTGGGGTTAGTTCCTGCCTTCCATCCCGTGCTAATGGATTGGTCCCGGTTCCCCACAGCCCTGATGTTGATTAAGCTACGAAATGAATGAAAATGAATCAAATGTGCATACCATAATAAAAGTAGACATCACAACATATAAATTACTGGCACAGGTTGCTGATTCTCTACATACAAATGTTACACAATCTCTACAGATACAATCTATAGGACACATTTCTGCATATATATGTTTTGTATTCAAAGTTGCAATCAATAATAAACAATACTGTCAGGGTTTGATGTTTCCGAGTTGCTCTGTCTTCACGTTTTTGTAAAATCATCACCACCAGCTCGAGTTTAGTTTTTGTGATTATTTCTGTGAAGCATCGTCAAGCTTTGGAAATTAAACAGTTATTAAAGACAGTTACTAAGGATCATGTTTTCTTTTTTTCTAGCATGCAAAGGCAGCATCAGGCTTGTCTCACCCTGAAAAGTTACTAACTGAAGTTAATCTTTCAGGAAGGGAGGCCTGAGGAAGAGAATATACAGATATAGACAATATAAAGAAAATATTAAAACCAGATGGGCCTGAACCATAAGGCAAGAGAAGAGCTGGAGATTGTGGTAATGCTAAAAAGGAAGGAGTTAGAACTAATGAGGATGTGGGGCAGTAGAGAAGGTGGCTAAAGGCTTAATTAAACAGTAATGCTGTTTATTTCACTGTCCTATTGCTCAAATCAAAAGTGTAGGTTTCACAGAGGATAAAAACACAAAGGTGGTTTATTGGACTTTAGCTCTATACAACGTGAACCTGAAAAAAAAACACCTGGCAGGTGTGTGTCAGACCCATTTGTTCTCCCCCTATTTACACTGATTCATGTGGCTTATCAGATGAGGTTCTAAAGCAACTTAAGAAATTGATGGCTGTTATATTACATTATATACATATGTACATCAAGTGATTGCAGCAGGTGACCAAGAGATATTTAATTACAATCAAAAATACAACCATAAAACTAAAGCAAAGTACACTATAGTTCACTACTAGCCCTTACAGTCCACCTCTGATCTTTATAAAGAACTATCTTGCACCTACTCTACTAATAATAACCCTTGGCCAGAGTTGGGATTTGACAGCCAGCTCCAGAGATTAAGCTTAACCATGTGAGTCTCGGTGGAAATGAATAATTAATGAATGGCTTCACAATCCAAACACAATCCAATTTTGACCAGGAAAATATGTCTCAGAGCTCGATATTTGCCCAGTACTCGGCTTACTTGTTAAACCTGTATGAGATGTTGGACACTTTGGACAGACGCATCTCCACAACTCGATTTAGCTGAAACTGTAAACACAGACTCAGAAGAAACCATTGCTCAGACGAGTTCTCTGCTACATTTTCATGTCTTTCTTTAAACTTTCATATGTACTACTATATTCTGAGTGTATATAAAAGTCTCAACAGTTCCTACAAGGCTTAGTAATGACAGCAAAGAGGAAAACCTGTCCTGAATCTTCCAGAACAGAGGCTGCAGTTAGCATTAGCAGCTATTCTAGCGCTCTGAGTACACCAATAGACTAAGTGTTTTACTTGTACTTGTCACTTTCAATCCATTACTCACTACATTACATTAGATTTTTCATCATATATAAAGTGAGCTTTGTGTTAATGATTTTGACCAACTGTAGGTGAATGCAAGTGTTTTAAACATTAACTTACTTATTACTTATTGTTACACTATATAAAATATCTATACTGCTCCACCGAACACTCACATTTATACAGTACGGACAATCTGGGGGTCTGTAAGTGGGGTCTGTATGAGGTTATTTAAATAGAATTTATTATTAAAAGTTATTAAATTTATATTATTCATTATGGAAAAGTTGCTTATTACTTTCAGTTCTCGACACAACTTCTGCAACAAATTGCCAGAAGTTCCAGGTGTGGTTCCTGTGCATATATCCCTAGCTGGATCACGTGCATAAGAGCTGTAACTAAGCTCTACATGAAAGATTCCTAGACACATCAAAATTCCACGTGGAAACAGACGTCACAGACCCTGTTCATGAGATCATTTATAATGTGGTCTTTGAAACAACATCCCGATAGTTCTATTAGTGTCTGGATACATATACTGTATATAGTGTCATTAGAAGATCAGTATCATTAAAATGGAATTGAGATGCTTTAGAAGAACCATGTGTCAGCTTCACCTAATGCTACCAAATGTAGCATGGAAGGGCTAGAAAACTCAAGCTAGTACACAGAAAAACAGTCCATTTAGAATCAGCATTCTTGTTCCAAATATAAACATTTACATAAAAACACAATTCTATAATTTAAATATAAATTATAAGGTTTACTGAAATTCAACAAATAAAAATTTCAGTTATACTTCCTTTCATTTGAGGCATTTCATGATCATATCGTTTTCAGTGTCTTGGATGCCATGAAAAGAAATAAACAGTATTATTATTATTATTATTATTATTATTATTATTATATATTTTTTTAAATGTGATTATTGTTTACGTTAGGAGTGATTCATTCCACTGGTCCAATGTCTCTGGGGATGGTGAAATGATTTTACATTATCCACTGATCACTGTTAATCTGCTGCTGCTAATAATAAACATTTCTGCTCTGACCAGCACAGGCGATCAAAGTCAAGCGATAATAGCTTTCTATTTTGTATTACTATGAACTTTATTTCTAAAGTGTTTTGACACTCACCCTGCTGCATCCATCAGCATTCCTGATTCCATCCCAGCTTTTCTCAAGCTCACACACCAAGCCTGGTGCTGCCTTCATATTTTATCTTCATATCTCTCATCAATAAAACATTCATTCTCCTTAATTGAGTTTAAGCCGATTTTCCCAAAGGACTTTTCCCTTTGGTCCAGTCAGAATGAGTCTTGTATCTTGTCAGGAATCTTTCTGCTGAAAACCTAAGTGTGTAATTTTTCAGTGGCCACTGGAATCGTAATCTGTTTGAAATGATCGAAAAAAATATTACTGTCGCTATTTCTTACTTAAAGACATTTATTTCACACAAAATGATTCTCATGGAGGTTCAATAAACAATGAAATGAGAGATCATGTGACTTATATTCAAGTTTTATGGAACTTTTTTTTTTTTTTTATTCGAGTAAGAAAATTTGAAGTGCCCGCAACAAACCCTCGTAAGAGCTGCCAGCCCAAAAGTCTCAAGTATTTACACAACAAATTAAAGTTAGATTTTCACATGGATGACTTTTGTTCGTCTCTTGGTGTGAAGATTTCTGTAGTTAGTTCTATGGTTGAAAATAAACGGCAACCCTCCTGGGATAAACCAACTTCTGCCAAGGTTTTAAATATTTAAAATATTTACAGTCCTGCACTCAAGAAGAGTCTTTTTGCCCAGCTGGCAGATGAACCTTATCGAGATCTGGATTAGCAAAGTGAGCGACGGAGAGGTCGATGAGTCGATCCCCTGAAAAGGTACATGCCCAATGTAAATCCTTCTCCACACGCAGAGACTCATGATTACTCCAAACATAGATTAGTCTGTTACGTCGATTTCTTATTATCCATCTTTTAAAAAAACTGAACGAAAACAATGAAGAAAAAAAAAAAAAATTTATCGTCCAATTTCATCATTTTTACTCGTTCTTCAAAAAAATCCTGATTCCCCAAGAATTTCCATGAATAAAAATAAACAAAAAAAAGTCACCAATAAATACAAATACAGCAGAGAAATGGTCAAATTAGCTTGGTTGTAATCTGGTGCTGCTGATGGAAAAATCATTGAGCTGTCTGGCAACCCCAGAGCGAAGAGGGAGTAGAGAAAACGTCCGATATGTACAAGAACTCCAAACCGGAATCTCTGGCGCTTCCGAGTATATAAAATCCAACGAGGCGGGTTTAAAGAACGATCACACCGAGGTGATGACGATCATGAGGTGAGGGGAGATGATGGAGATCTGGTTGAGAAGGTCAGGAGCGAGTCGTGAAAGGTGAATCTCTGAAAACTCGCATGGAGGGAAAATTTGCAGAACGTAGGCCGGCTAGAGGAGGGCAGAGGAAGGTAGAGAAAGAGCATGGGGATTGCAGGGGGGGGAGAGAAGGTCAGACACTTGTTTATTTTTAATATCAGTAATTATGCCCATGTGTTAGGATGCACGGTAAAAAAAATCGTTATCTCACACACCTGATTGGAGCCAGGATTAGGAACGTTGATGATGCCTGCAGCCAGCTTGGCCTTCAAATAGTTAATGAAGGCCGATCTGAGAACTTGTGTTTGGTTCACAACGTCTTCCTGATCACGGCCACACGGCATGGCCAGCAGGAGGCAGAATTCACTCTCACCCTATAGATAAAGCCACGCAGAGTAACACTTAACAGACCAGGTTCCTGTCATATGTTCAGACTAAAAGGAGACAGGCAAGATTTTTTACTACACACAAAATATTAGGAATACAAGTCATTTTGAGTCTTACGGTCATCCTCCGAGCAACTCCCTCCAACTGTTGTGTCTCTAATCTCATTCTCTGGACAATCCGGAGGAGAGCGCCAGTCTCTGGCACAGGAAGGGACCGCAGACCTAGAGACTTGTTTCCACAAACAAAATGTAACTGGACAGCTGCTGTGTCGTTCTTCAGGGCCAGCAATCCTTGCCACACAATTGGGTACTTCTGTTAAACAAAACGGACACAAACCAACAACCAATCATTAATAAATGAATAATTAATAAAGCACAAAACATGGATTAAGACCCAGAAATTCTCTCTCATGACGTACCGTCAGAAGCTGTACCATGCTAACTTGCTGATGTCCCACATGCTCCATGTTACTTTCTGTTTGAGCCTGGATGTGGTCCGAGTCCTGAGCACCCTTCGTTAGACCAAAACATGTTAGCCAAATTCAAATCTAATAAGCGTTTAATAGAACATGTAAGTACAAAACATGGACACACCTGCGAGGGTGTAACGTTGCGAGGTGGTTGGTTGATGGCCAAAGGTGAACTTTCAGGATATTGGACAGTGCGCAGGTTGGTGTACATGGCTGAATACTGTGTCACGGTGCTAGATGGCATCAGCTGTACTCTCTGAGGAGACGCAATGGCAGGAGCTGTGCCACGAATTCCCATCATTCCATCCTTTCCAGGGGGTGACGTGGCCATCTTCATTTCTGCCTGCTTCAGTGCATCTTTCTCGGACATGCCTTTTTGTAAGAGATGCGCCCGTGGTGAGAGAGATGCTGCAATGCTGGCCGGGGTTGAGGTGGGCGGTACTGCCTCTGCAATATGTCCTGGGTGCAAGTCTTTCGCTGGGCGCTCCCCCTGCTGGTGATGCATGAGCATAAGCATGTCCCTTGATGGCAAATTGAATCGGTCCAGTTGCATTCCGCTGTGAATCGGCCCACGGTATTCTGCCGGTATGGACTCTGGTTTTAGTTGAGACGCTGGTGGCCTTCCAAGCCCTGGATGGAAACGTCTTGCTTCATCCTCACATCCATCGTGGCTTCTGGCGTTGGCTGGGTTCACTTTGAGGACCATCTCCCTGTTGACCACAGCCTGAGGAGACGTGGGTCGCTGCTGACCAGGCGGCCATGATGACGCAAGGCCTTCGGAGTGAATGCTATAATTCATCCCTAGTGGGGGCGTGTTAACCCTCACGTCACCCTGAGACAGGTGGCCCATGGAAATGGCCTGACCCACACGGTGAGGAGAGATTCTTCCAAGGTTGGCATGTGCGCTGTGAGGAGGCATGATGACTGACTGTTCAGAGTGATGTACACTGGGGACGTACTGAGACATGGCAGGTAAGCCAGCTGACAAGACCATAGAAACACCTTTGGGAGATGAAGAGCCCATAGGAGAAGACACTTTAGCAAAGGGAGAATGGGGGTGCCCCGTTTTCCGTGGGGATCTTGGTTCCTGTTTGGGCTGAATATGTGAAGCTGCTCTTTCTGAAGGCGTGCCTGGGATGTAACTAACATGATTACCAGCTGCAGAGGGAAGGTGAGGGCTTATGGCAGGACTTATAGTAGACACCCACGCAGATTCGTTTCCTTCTGCTTTCTTGGGAAGCTTCACAAGCATTGTGTATTCTGAGTGATGATAACCCATGACTTGTGAAGGACCAGGGGCCTGCGGTAGCCTTTTCACAACCCCACTTTGAGTGTATGGATCCAATTTGTCTGGTCCAGATTCATGTTTAGAGGACACACTTGTTTGGGACTTCAGCAGATGGCCATGGTCTGCTTGAGCAATTGAACCCTTCGGTGCATCTCGTTGGGATGCACTGTAAAGTTCCTGTTTGATTTGAGGCATGGTCACCAACTGTTGGGATTCGACATCTACAGCACTAGGAGGTGGGATCTGACTGATTTTGGCACTTATCCGTTGGCGTACCTCAATTTTTTGTCCCGAGTGACTAAGTACAACCACTCCCTCAGATGTGTTCACCCTGAGGCCTGCAGGAACGCCTGTACTCAGGGATGTGCTCTCCACTATATAGCGACCAGCATTTCCGCCTTCCTCTCCGACGGGTGGGCCATGATAAGTGCTACTTTCCTCCAGGCTTGGCTGGTACATCTGTTTAGGTGGCTGCTTGTCCATAAAGGGATTACCCATTGGAATACTGTGTTTGTCCTCCGACTCAGAAGGGTTGCACACACGACTGATGACCGAGGTGGAGGCAATGACAGAAATCACAGACTGTTTTGTCTCTGGAGATGGCAAGGAGGCAGGTTGTCGAACCACAGCTTGGGTCGAAATAGAAGACGGCCTGTTCTCATGTGCCACACTCTTAGAGTCACTCTCCCTACCATGTATTTTACCAGGAGTAGCACCAACATCTGGGATGGGTATAGCTCTTGGCTTTGCAAGAATTTTGCGCAAGTCGCTGCTGTTGCCCTCGTGGCCAAATGAATCAGAAAGTGGTGCTGGATTATCCAGTGAGGCTGCAGATGTCACTAAAGGGGAAAGTACAGGAGTCTCTTTAGACTGGGTCAGTCGGTCTGTGGGGGAAATGGGAAGTCTACTTGGATGTGAAGGTTTGAGGCAAATACTTGTGGGCGAAAGAGAGGGAGATGTGCAATCATAAGGATTGGACTGGGGCTTGACTGATGTTGGGCTTTTGTTTACTGCTGGACCAGATGGTTTTGGCAGATCTGGTTGTTCCTTAGAAGGAACCTCTGTCATTTTTGGAAGTTCAGCAACATTAGCCGTTAAACTCGTATCCTGCTTAGATGGGGGAGTGATTACGGCAGCAGCTGGAGGCGACGTCTCTATAACTGCTGGTATCTCGGCAGGAATGGATTCTGGAGTCTTGACAGAGAAACTCTCAGCATCCAAGACCATGTCTTTGCCTGTATCTTTTTTGTTCCCAGCAGCCTTTTGGCTTTTGGCTCTCTTCTGGGTTTTTGGTCTGCCTTTACCTCCTTTCCTTAGCGTTCCTACATTGACGGCATCTTCCTGAACAGGGGCGGAGTTTGAACTGTTTTCAGCAATTTTATCGTCTGGGACTATATTTTGGATGACTGTATCTGGATCTATTGCAGGACACGGCATGTCTTCATATGTGATGGAATCAATGGCAGCTGCAAGTTCAGTTTCGCTAGCAGGATTAGCAGGTTTGTCTTCCTCTGGCTCACACTCGGGCTCCGCTACAATTTGAGCAGTTTGTGTCTCAGTCGGGTTTTTGAATTGAAGCGGTGCGGACTCCTCTGTAAGCTTAGCAATGTTCTCCACAGCTTGTTCAAGCTCCTTCTGGTGGGACAACAATGCTTCATGAGGGTCCTTGACCTTCAGGGGAGGCGTCACAGATTCTCCTTTAACACTGCCAACACCCTCCATTATATCCTTCTCAAATCTAGTTTGTTGTGTTGGCTCTTTGGGTGATGCACCTGGAACAATCTTAGTAGGGGAATCATCATGCCCAGACACATCCTCATCGGTTTGAAGCACTGCCTTTACTTCCGTCACGTCAAGCCTGATCCTAAGATTTTTAAGCACAAGAGATTTTGGCTTTGTTCTTCCACTTTTATCCAACAATGACAGTTCTTGAACAGAATCATTCTTCTCCTGGTTCCCAGTGAACTTTTCTATTTGAGTCGTTTTGTCTTTGTCTTGTTTTGCTTCTGAAATAGTCTGTGGTTTATTTTCATCCTTCAACTTATTGTCCACTGAAGGTCCACCATCGTGCTGGGTGTTGCTGTCCTGAGAAGCCAGGTCCATCTCAGGAATGACAGCATCAGATGTTTTTTCAATTCTGTCTCCTTTTTTCCCAAACCCAGACATATTAGCTTGGTTTGCTGCTTTGTGTGAATTAGGAGAATGTTTGCCTTTTCCTGCTTTACTGGGCGTGTCACTGTTTCCAATTTCATCACACTCTTTAGTCTCGGGTAACTTTGAGCGATCTGCCTTTACAACTGAAAGATCCTCACCTTGGCGTCTATTCTTAGGTGGACGTCCCCGTCTTGAGGTTGTCGGCGCAGGGACGCTTTCTGGTTCAGGCTGCTGCTGTGGTCCAGAGTCTTTGTCTACACCACGTTTGCGTGCAGCACGTGGCGACTCCACTTCCTTGCCGGTTTGTGGAGCAGATTCTTCCTCACCTGGATTCACCTTCAGATAAACAGACCGCACATTTCTACGTCTTGCTCTTACAAGAGGGGCGTTTTGTTCTACACCTTGCTCCATCTCAGGGCTGTGGATGGGAGATTTTCCAGTTGACTTGGAATCTGAAACAACTTTAGAAGCCTCTCCTCTTGGGGAAGAAGAACGTTTAAGCTTTTCTCTGTCAATGCGCTCACTTTTGCGTGTACTTTGCTTATCCGGTGTGTTTGAAGGTAAAGGTGGTGCTGGTGCTGGAGGTGAGGCTTTGCCCTTCTTGTTTCTTGACCTTGGAGCAGGAGAAATTGGTTCTTCTGCAACACAACTATCAGGACACTTTGGGTCAACTTCTTTGACTAAAGGATCTGTTTCTGCAGCTACAGGCTCAGGTTTCTCTAAACTGTTAGATTCATCTATGAGCATATCTGAGGGAGAATTCTCTAACTCTTGAAGCTCAGCTGGTGGCTCGTGTTCTGGTTCATTGGTAACTTTGGAGATGGCAGTCTGCTGATCATTACTGGAAAATGGCTGCAAATCAGTGTCATTTGTCACCTCCATGTCTTTTGCAGAGCTTACTTTAATCTCATTCGTTAAAGTCGTTGGCTCCTGTAGTTCTGAGCAAATTGACTCGGGTGGTTCTTGAGGCAAAGAATTTGCCTGACAGATGATAGGTTCAGACTGCTTTTCGTCTTTCACTGGAAGACTGATTTCCTTGGGAGAAGTAGCTTGAACATTTCCTGTTTCTGGTTGCGGTGACATCTGTTTAATCGTTGCAACAAGAGGCGGTGATTTTGGCGTTTCCTGGACAGAGCTTAAGTGCTGATTCAACACCGGAATGTTTTGCACAGGAACTGGCTGGGGTGCCTGTACTGGGCTAACTGGTTTAATCTCAGTTTGCTGTACACTGGGTTCAACAGTACTGAGTTGCTGGTTTGCTTCCTCATCCTCTTGTGTTTTATCACTAGCTTTACCATCAACAACAACCTCCTTTTTAGATTCTTGCTGAGACTGGTCTTTTCCTTTCTGCTGCTGCAGCCTGGTTAACTCTAAAAAGCGATCATGGAAGAGAACCACTGGTTCAGGATCAGGCTGACCCTCTATTTGGCCTTGCTGAGCAGCAAGAAAGCCAATGCCATGTTCATGATCTTCATGTTTCCTTTCAAGATGCTGAAGGCGCCTGGAGTCTTGCTCAAAGATAGAACTGTGAAGAAAGCGAGAGGCAAACAGCTCTCGTCGCTCTTGTTCCTCTGGCTTAGGATCCTCTTTTCTGTCATCTAATTTATCCTCAGACTCGCTTCGTATTTTTTTCTTCTTCATGTACCAAGAGGGTGTTGGCCGTGGTGCTGATTCAACCTTTTCTGTATCTTTTCTGCTTCTAAAACTGGCAAAATGAGAGTCACTGTCCAGGAAAGACCAATTGTCTTCCCTTGAGGAGGATAAGGACTTTGCTCGCTCCAGCAACGCCTTTGTATCTGGCGTGATTGTTTGGTCAAGGGCAAAGGAACAAAACCTGTTCCTTTCTAGAGAGCCAGTTAGCTTGGATTCTGGAAGCCTGTCTCCACGATGGCGTTCGGGGAAAGACATGGAGGTCGATGGCATGGGGGAATTTGGTTTGGGCTCTCGGTCTTCTTCAGAATCTGACCGCACCTCACCAGGCTCTAAATCAGGCCAAAGTCCATATTCCAAAAACTTCCGATTGAGGCGTCTTTTTTCGGAACTCCTGGAAAAGTCAGGTAACAGATCCTGCTTTAAGCGACTCTCCCATCGTCTTTGCTCATCCAGCAGTGGCGTGGTTAGCTTGGATATCTGTGAGGAATGCACTCGTTTAACAGAAAGCTCCAGGTCCGTGTGAGCATTATCCACAGGTTTGGGGTGTTGTTGTTTCACTTCCTTGACATTAATTAATTGGGGGACGTCTGCAAATTCTTCCTCTCCATGTTGAGAGGAATGGAACCTAGGAGAATTTGCATTCCATTCAGTCTCTTCATTCTTTGGACGGAAAATTCTGTACACTCGCTCTCGCTTGGCATTGACATCCACATCCATATGATCTTTTCTGCTTTTGCTTGGTGGAGAGTTATCAGTGACGTCCTGTGGTGGTTTGCCTACCTCATGCACCAAACTACGATGTTCAAAATCTTCCACATCAACACACTGAAGAGATTCTTGTTTTCCTGGTTTATCTGATTCCTGGAGCTGCTGCCGAAGTCTTCGGTTTTGTTCCATCTGCTTGCGATAACTCTGAGAAAGATCTATGTCCAAATATTCTTCCCTTCCTTTGCTGTCCTTCTCTGGGGTTCCATCATTTGAGAACCTTCTAGATATACTAGGGCCTGGTTGGGATTTTGAGTCTAAAGCTTCCTCAGAATGTTCACCTGGTCGTAAAGATAAGTTCTGAGACTCGGGTCTCATGCTAGGGTCCAATTCTTCCCTTTGGTTAAAATGAACAGGCACCCTCTCAGATCTCAACTTTGAATGCTCCTTCTTCTGCATCTCCTTTTCTAAAGGTTTCACATCCTTCTCTGCATCTTTAGCAACAAAGGAATTTGAACCAGCGTCTGAAGGCTGGGGAGCGCCGGCACTTTCCTCCTAAAGACGACCTCTTTTCGGTTTGATGGTTTTGCTATTGGGATCGCCAAAACGCCTTTTTCGTGCTGCAAGCCTGTCAGAATCCAAAAGAGGATCTTTCCCTTCATTTCCTAGGTCAGACTTTAGATGCTTCTTTGACCTTGCCTTATCTCTGTCCAGTGACTCGGTCTTAGCATGATCGAGTCTCTCTTTTTGTGGCTCCAGACTAGAAACCAGATCAGAATGAGAAGGCTCGCCGTCACCTTTGTGTCTCTGCCTGTCTGAGCCGTCCACATCTGACGCTTTGATCTTTCCAGAGTTTGAATCAAGACTAGCTTCCCTGTCTGCTTCAGGGTAAGGGCCGCTTGGAGACTGGACCTTACCCCTTCTTGACTTTGTTTTCTCAACTTTTTCCCTGTCTGCTTTTTCCTTACGCCTGCCACGCTTGCTCTTTTCTCCTCCAGTTGCTCGGTCTGCTTCGGATGGCTCGACATCCCTGTCCAGAGTCTCCACTTTGTAATCCACTGGAGATTTTTCTGGCTTTTCAAACTGAGGCGTGGGAGACAAGGAGCTACAGCTTCCACTCCTTTCAGATGAGTGCCTGTAGACACGCCGCTCTTCTCTTGAGACACGGTCAGAAGGCGAAGGTGATGCAGACGGGGTTATGGGCCGACGCGGATGGGACGGACTCCACCTTCCTCGGTCGGCTTCGAAACGCTCACGTTCTCGCTCACGTTCCCTTTGAATGTAGCTGTACTTACGGATATCCTGTTCAAAGGGGTCTCTGTAGTCTCTGTATTCACGAGGGTCTTCGTGATAGCGTGGGTCATAGTGGTCTGCTTGGTAATGGTCTAATTCTGGGTAACGTTCACGACTGCGAGCAGAATATTCCCGCCGGGGGTCATCGGCATAAATTCCTGGTGTTCGAACATTCTCATAGTAAGCTCTCTCCGCTGAGAATTCATGATATGGGGGTCTTCGGTCATCTCTGATAAAGGAAAACAATAGGGAAATGATCTGACATTAGTATTAATCAGGACAATCATTCTCATGACCAAAGGTTTACAGGTTTACCTTCTCTCTGAGGTGATTTCATAAAAGTCCCGCATATCCTGTCCTGATGCCTGCATAGAACGATAGAAAGCTACCTGGCTCTCTTGACTGGCAAAATCAACCTGCAGAAAAATACAAACATGCATTTGTATTTGTATATGCCTTAAGCAACTCACTCAACACACCATTATTTTATTATACTCTTCTTATGAACCACAATCAAGAAGGAAGGGAGAACCACAGACCTTAATTTTGTTGCCACCAATTTTCCATCCTTTGGTCTCTCTGACAGCAGCTTGAGCAAAGTCAGTGTTGTTGTACAAAATCAGAGCCATTCCCTTTAATCTGTCGAACACGACCTGTTAAAACAAGCATACAGCAAGTCAGCAGGGTCTATGGACACACAAAGCAAATACAGGTACATCTGTTTGGTGTAAATACCTTAACGACATGACCGTAGCGACAAAAGTGCCGTGTTAGGTACTGCTCTGTGATGTTAGAAGATAGACCATCCAACCACACACAAGTTGTAGGCATACTCTTCCCAAAACCAAGCTGCCAAGAAGGTTTTATCAGATATTTTAAAAAATAAAGCTAGTATAGAGGTGGCATCAATATGACGTTCTGATGAACAGCATCTGAAATACCTTGAGTCTGTTTGTGCCCAAATATTCCCCATCCATTTTCTTGATGGCTTTACACACGCTGGCAATATCAGAATATTGCACAAAAGCATACTGAGGAACACCGTTAACCCTCTTAATATCAATATCCTGAAAAGAATAAATAAAATTAGAAATATATAGACCCCATTTACAAAAAAAATCCCTTTGAAATATCCCCTAATGTTGGTGAGCAGTGTATATAAACAGACGTTTTGAAAGAAATCACAAATTTATAAGTGCAAATTGCAGGACACCAAACACCTACCACTATCTCTCCAAATCGCTGAAAAACGTCAAGAAGTTGCTGGTAATTGGTCGTCTTCTCTAGGTTACCAATAAACAAAGTTCTAGTGGCCTTTGGGTGGAACTCATCGATCCTTCCATCCAAGGGCCGAAATTCGTTCTCACTCTCGGTCTCTGTTGATCAGGACAAACAGGTCAACAGGACTCTAACCAGCACAAACCCGCTGCTTCCAGCAAAAAAAAAACTCACCAGGGCCATTCCAAGCAGTTACTTCAATCAACATGCCAAAGAAGAGTTTCCCTTTGGACACACTGAGAGCTTTCTCCTGGTCCTCTTGCTGTCTGAAGAACACTAAGCCATAGCGTTCCTCTGATGCTCCATGTATCTGTACTGAAGTCACCTTCCCATATTTCTTAAACTCATGGAAAAGTCCGTCTTTTAAACTTGTATCTGGGCACAAAAATACCCTTTTAATTCACAAACAGCATTTTATAAACCAATCATGATCAAATCAGCTTTGATACCAACCTGTTGATCGTACAGGGAGATTCTGGACACTGATGCCAAAGCTCCTGAGTGGCTCATCACAGTCCAGAGAGACCGGAGGAGGAGCTGGAGGTGGATGAGTGGCTGCCGACTGAACCGAGCGTGCTCGAGACCCCTCACTAGAACTGCTATTCGAGTCACTGCTGCCAGAGGACGGAAGGGAAAAAAAAACTTCAGTTCATAGAAAGGTGCATTATGCAACAAGAGCTGGTTACGAAACTATAAATAACAACCCAGAATGGTAGCAGAGTGACCATCTACCAAAGTCCAGAGTCTGCAGTGAAATGCCTGACTCTTAAACAATGTAGCAATGCGCCACAGGAATCTTTAAAGCCTCTTTAGTTACAGCAGCCTGGGCTACACAGCATGTGTAAAGAACTCTCAGAAGAAATGAGCATAATTCAGTATAGACACAGATTTGATTCCACCCTTTTTGGGTCCAAACAATTACCTGGAACCTTTCACACTTGCTGGCAGAATGATTGGAAGTCCCAACATAAAAAAGGGCTGTGAAAATGATCTTGTTAAACTTTCATAATAAATACACTGGTCAATTACAAGAAACATGATAGTTGTATATGTAAAGTTTAAGCTTGATTATATTCTCAATCAATCACATTTACATCTAAAAAAAAATATCCAGCTACATCATGGTGTCAATAATGCCATTCTAAAAATGATCCCCAAGTAAAAAGGACAGTCCCACATTAGAGACCCTTCACCATACTTAACAGTAACCCGCTGTTGCCCTACTCTTCATTGTGTAGGCAGATATAAATACATCCTCTAACTGGCTGGTTTTTAGGATTATGGTGATTAACAAACGATTGCCTCATTTAATACATATTTCATAAAATAAGGCATTATACATATGCAAGACATATAAATATAATACACAGGATGCAGAAATCACTTTTTTCAGTCGTTGTTGATTTCTTTGCATTACAGACAAACGTTTTGTTGTCGTAATGATGCACTGTAGGAGCATGCATTCACTGAAACTTGTGTGTGAAATGAGTGCATTATGCCAGGCAAGCACAGCAAGGAACAGCTCCTTACTGCCTTTGATGTTTGCTTGGCAGTGTGTATCGTGAACCCCATTAAATGCAAATATAGTTTACATAAAATGCAGCACAGTTCATATTTCATACCAAAAATTGGCAACTTCCAATCTTGGACTCTAAGTTCAGCTGGTGTTTAGGAACTCTTTAATAGCTTCCTTGTGGCTTCTGTGTCACTAGGGCATAAATACGAGCGGACTTGAAGTCAAATACAAATAGTCAAGTCTTCAGCAGGTCAGCAGTTGTCACTCTCCCATCAATGATGTAATGAGAACATATACCCTAAGGTCTCAACATTAGGATCAATTAAACAGAATTCTGTCTAAGTTAAGCCATTTGTGAAAGTAAAGATATTAACAACGTAACTAAAATCGGCTGTGTCCCAAACCACATACTGCTGTAACCTACCGAGGACTATTTTAAAGAGCTGCTGGCAAAAGTTTCAGTTGTTTTGCTTGTTATGGAAGACAATCCTCTGGAAAAGTGCATGGAAAATAGGGTGGATTTATTGCAGAAAGTCTGATGGCATAGGTTTATTTGCACTACTTGTGAAAAGTTCTTCAGATGTCTATATTTATGAGACCAGGTATAAAATCACAAACCTACATATACCCTAAATATAATACATATTAAAACCATGGATATACCTGCCACTTCCAGTGCTGCTGGTACTGCTTACTGAGTCTGAGCTGGAAGATCGGCTCCTGGACCGTGACCGAGGCCCTCTGCTGGGTGATGCTGGAGCTCTCTTCGGGGAATGAGGCGTTTTGGGGGTTTGACCTGTGGTCCTTTGTGGGGAGGGATGACGCGATTGTGAGGAATGAGAAGAGCGACTCCTGCGATGATGATAAGTCCGATCAACACGACGTCCTCGGTCGTCACGGTAAGGATCCCGGCGTGCAGAACTGGATAAAGCGAAGGGATCGCGAATTCGAGAATCAAAGTGAGAGTCTGTGGTGTCAAATCCGCTGCTTATTGCGCTGACTGCTGGGCTGGAGCCGACACTAGACGCAAAAATGGCACGGTCTCTGTAATAGTCCGTGTTGTAGTGTCGCGGCCTTTCAAACGTGCTGCTGCGTTCATGGTGTCCATACGGATTGTGCTCGTATGCTCGATCCCGAGTGTCCGAACTGCTGCGAGGTGAGAGGAACATATACAGAGGGGAAAGGAAACAAAAGGTTCAAAATCAACTAACAAACGAATGCAGACACACATACTGTCAACTAAGCTAATACTACTTTCAGCCATCAACAAACCACAAATACTAGTGTGCCTGCCCAACCCAAAACAAAAACAAAGTGACCACACCTCAATACTCCGTCTGAGGAAACACCAGAAACCATCTATTTGCTTATACTGCAATTAGTTTTAATTATACTGCAGATCACATGATTATTTTATGATGGATGATTGGTCAGTTGGTCAAGTTACAACCTAAAGCTAAATTTAGTTAAATGTCAGCATCTGTGGTAATCAACAGCAGTGCTGGGATAAAACCCTGTAAAACAACCCTGTAAAATTTGGAAACAGCTGTTGCGTTACAATTTTCTAATCCACCTTTAGCGATTACATTGTACAAAGAGGGCACGGCTGCAATTCAGTTCACATTTAGTGCCTTGTGTGTACGATTAACTTAATATGAAAATAAACATCTAAATGAACGGAATGTCATTACTGTGTGTGTGTGTTTGTGTGTGTATTGGGTACCTATGTAGTGTTAGCAAGATGCATTATATGCAACTCTGAAAGTATAAAACGTTACAATAGCACATACATTTAAAAGTATAAAGTTATAGAAGTATAAAGTCAGGAAAGGTGGAAGCAAGTTAAGTTCATTCTGTTGTCTTAATTACACAGATCACATTGTTTAGTGTCTACAGTTTAATTACCCACAACATATATTCTATAGCTGTCAACTTTTTAGATGTGACATTCTGGTGCTTTGACAGAATCTCCGGGTGATTAAATAATTTATGTCCACATTTATTATGTTCCACGTTTTTTTTAAACTTCTAACTATCACAAAAGCACAAATGGTTTTATAATTAGGAAACCAGACATACTAACATTTCTAGAAAAAAAATAGTGCCGTATATAAAGTCTTACACTCAGTTATACATGTTAGAACAAAATCATATATATATTTATTTCATTTAAAAAGAATAACTACATCATGCCTTTATAAAACATGTTATTTAATCTAGAGAAGCTTTTCTTTGGAACTACGTTGGCATTCCCTACATAGCGTAACAGTAAACAAAGGTAAAACTCTGAATATTTTTTAATTTGATCTATTTAATGGTTAGTACATTACTGAAAGTTGTATATTATTTTTCGATCTTAACATGAAAACCTAGTAAGTTAGCAAGTCGGTCTCAACAAATATCAGGATAAATTCATGTGCCTTTTTAGACAAGCTGGACAGCAGCATAAAGGTAAAGGCACATAAATTACAAAATATAAGCTTAAATAAAACTAAACCACAAATATTCCTATTCACTTTTCTAGTCTTGAAATAGGTTTATTATACATAAAATTTCCTTCTAATGTTTTTAATTATTACATGTGAACTTTTGCACTAATTTACCATTTTGATATATTTTCATGTAACCACTTTGAAAATGTATTCAGTCTACTTTTGTAATGTCATTGGACAGTAGTCACAAAATGTATGTTGAACCAGTGCCAATACTAAACAGAAGTGGTTGACATGCTAGTAAATAATTATGCAATTATATACAGAATAGTTTACAAATAATTCAACATTCTAATGCACGCATTACTATTCGATTTGAATATTGTTTTGTCAGCACAACCTTACATTGTTATGGGTAATCCCATGTTTTGGGATTGCAATGAGATTAGCAACTTCTGGAACAATATATCGTCAACAGTTTTTGGCGTGACTGAAATTTCCATGAACAAAAATCTGTCTCTTATGTAATACAGTTCCTTCGCCCTTTCACCTTAAACTATTTCTTTGGGCCAGCCTAACCACAGTGCCATCATACATATTTGGTTTAATCCAAACATATGACTCTCTAATAGTTTCTCTCGAGCAGACTTCTGCAATGATAAATCGAGCTAAACCAGCTACTGTGCTGCTGTAGTTAAATCAGCTCTTAGGAACAAGCCCATTACACGCTTGCCTGTTAAGACTCACCCTACATTTATTTTTCTCATTTGGTGAAGGATTTAATTAAGAGTATAACCTAGTTTTCTGTGTTTGTATGTCTGTTCATATTGCAGATACATATCAGTTATAAATATATACACTGCTCACTGCTAAACAAGAAAATCAGAAAGAAACAGAATCAGAAAAGCAAATAAAGTCAAAGAAAGTTGTTTGATTGCATAAATGAGACTGAAACTCCATAACTGTGATTGACTAGTAAGTGATATTTTCACAGGGGTGAACAGAAACTGGACCAGAGTGTCACACATTGACTGTTCAGTAGGGTGTATGGTCACCCAAGACTGCCAAAACACACTGACAGTGATGGGGCATTAACACGATCAGATTGTCCAGCAGTTCTTGTGGGATCCTCTTTATATACATTTTTAAATCTCCCCTAATTTTGTGAGCAGCATATATAGAGGTGAGTATTTTTTTAACTTATATTTAATTACTGTTTTGTATTCCAAAATAACTTATAGCGTATATATATATATATATATATATTTATATATCGTATCTTTCCTGCAGTTCTTAAATGTTCAAAGACAAATGACGAGAGCAAGTTGATGAGGGAGTAGAACATGGAGAAGATTTCATTCGTTCAGTGTTTCAGATCCTCGCTGGATCCAAACAGCGCCACTAGCTGCTCCTGGTAGGAAGCGATGTTTCTCTTCATGATCTCTTTACAGGGACCAAGCAAACGTTCAAACGCCTGAACGTCGATCACTGAAACAGATGCAGAAGATCCAGGTTAACAAAACAACAACATTTGGAAACTCTTTATTTATTCTAATCCAGGAGCCATGATTCAGAGCTAACACACCTAGACCGGTAGGTGTTATTGGCGTAACTTTCAATGCTTGCGTTCCTAAACTTTACAGCGACTTGATGAAAAAGTGTACTGTGAAATTTCATAGTGAAACTGTAAATTGTGTGACAGTTTTATGGTGACGTTTCACTATAAAGTTCACTATTCTGCTATGGATTTTTGATTGTAATTTGGTTACTTCATGGTTCAAAGTCATATTTCATAGTACAGCTGTAAACTTGGTTGATTACGAACTGGCCATAAATTATTTCACAGTTCTACTATGGATTTTTGATGGTAATTTGGCCACTTCATGTATCTACTGTCAAATTTTAGAGAAGTCAGCAATTGATTTGGTTAGATGATATTCATGTTGTTTTATTTATTTATTTATTTTCAATCAATGACTAACTCTAAATACTAATGTGACATGTAATGTTTACATATCTTAAATTGCTCGTATGTTTGGTGCACATGATATATACCGTAATCTAGGTCATTTACTGTTAAACAGAACTGTCATTTTTTTTTATTTTACCTAAACATTTCGTCTCTCCCACTGCGTAAACAGAAGCAGCTCGAGGTTTGTTAGTAACGAGGGCCAGCTCTCCAAAATACTGTCCCCTTACACAGCGGGCCACCTCCACCTCCTCCACCTGCTTCTCGTTCTTTACCCGCATAGTCTGAAAAAAAGCCAAAGATATAGTATGTCTATGAATGTATGAAGCTACAAGGACACTTTAGAGACACCGATTGACCTAAAGCTTGTCCTTGGAATATGGGAGGATGTCAAAGTACCCAAAGGAATTACAAAGTCCACACGTGATAAGGCAACAGCACTAGCCACTGCACCAGTATATCACCATATAATAGTTACTATCACTGTTATTTTTGTTGATAGAATCATGCTTACTATTGCAACTATCATTATTATTGTTTTAATAACATTAGTATTGTTATAAGTATTGTTTACTTTGCTTTTGATCATGATCTTCGCTACACCAGATTCCACGATGTAGAAACATTCAGCTTCGTCTCCCTGTTTATAAAGGAGACAGTTCCTGAGCGATACCCAGTCACACTTTCAATATCAATAGAAATCATACTTATATGATCAGAACCTGTTTAATGATCCGTTCTTCATCTTTAAAAGTTTTCATGCCTAAAACATCGACAATCTTCATCCTCTCAGAGAGCTGAGGAAACAGAATCAGAGAAACAGCTGAACTGGCTTAATTTATTTCATAATTAGTTCTTTACAGCGTCACAAAGATCAAAGTCTAAACCGGTTATTAGCACCCATCACACCCGAGAGTTTCATTTCAGCCTGCATTATAAAAATAAATGACAAGCCTTGTAAATAAACGACAAGTTCACCCTTACACAAAGCTCTCTTAAAACATCGGCAGAAAATGTTTTAGGAAGTGGTGCAGATTTTGTTCCAAAAAACCCCAGTATGTTTATTTTGCATGAATAAATGAATCCAAACTTTATGAAGACTTAAATAAGGCGCAAATAGATTTTTCAGTTTATCCTCTAAACGTTTGTGCAGGAATTAACTGGAAATAATTACCTATCTATTTGTCTACGTTTCTGTTTATATATATATATATATATATATATATATATATATATATATATATGACTCTCTCTCAATATATAT
>JAYJMA010000024.1:4485390-4504982 GCA_036873895.1 Parotocinclus cabessadecuia
GTGTGTGTGTTTGTGTGTGTGTGTGTGTGTGTGTGTGTGTGTGTGTGTGTGTGTGTGTGTGTGTGTGTGTGTGTGTGGAACTGGCTCCACTCCTACGCACCAGATACGCACACTTCTGCTCATCACAAATCATGAAACATGCAACTATGGGATTGATGCATTTTCTTTTCATACATACACCTGCTGAGGATACTGAAGTTCTTCTCTTTGCATACCCCCATAATCTGCAGCCCTGAAGCAGACAGGGTCAAGGACCTTGCTCCAGGATCCAACAGTGGCAACTTGGTACAGTCATGACTGAACCCTCAAGCTTTCTATCCAGAGCCCGGAGCCACTACCTGAGCCACACTGAGAGACCACTACCTCTCAAGGTTAAAAAGCCTATTTGTGCGAAAGCTGAAGCCTCTAGAACTAACAATGTTTACTATGTTCCCAAAAAATCTGCAAAAATGTAATAACATCAGAGGATCGTTTGTTAAGGTGACCAAAAATGCAACTATAGAATTACCTGCACCAAACAGTGGGCTAATTGGGTCGAACCCACCCTGCAGAGCTCCCCAGAGAACTTTATTCATTCCACGGTCTTTTTTGGTTACATTTGCATTGCCGGTAGGAACACTGTGTGACGCATGTAAAATTTCCCTTAAATCTCTTGTCGTATGTAAGAACAACCTGAATTTTTTTGTCGTTCATTTGTCTGTGGGGTTGGTGTTTTGCACTTGTAATAGGATGAAATGGTGTTTTATGGCTTTTGGTATACAAAATACTTAAACATGACAGTTAAGTCCAACACAGGCACATGCTTCTGGACCAATCACATACATTTGCTTCAATATGTCTGGACTAATCACTGTACTGTTACGTCTGGATTAAACACCACATCTCCACAACCATCTCTAAGGGTCCCTATGCTTTGAGAAAATACTAGGAGCTAAAATACTGAAAATACTAATAAGCAGGAGCTAAAATCATTGCATTCTAAGAACTACAATCATCTCCAGTTCCTGTGGTGCGAACATGTGAATGCACCGAATGCAATTGTCTTGGCCGATTCAGATTTTTTAACATGTGACAGGTTAAATCAAAACTTGATTTTCCTTTCGTCTAAAAATGATAAATTACAGATTGCCTAAACATTTTTGATCAACTTTTCTTTTAAAGCAAACTACTTTTTTGCTAAATAAATATAGCAGGTCCGCTGGCTCATGCCTGACTCTGCACTAGCACTAGCTTTAGCCTATGGATGTATTGCAAACAACACACACTGAAGAGCTTCCACACTGAAGATATCGCTGTGTCAGAAATAGACTAATACTCCTTTATCAGTTGGCTGTTTTGTGCTGCTGTCGCCATTGTGCACTGCAAGTGTAAATGTCATGGCACAGAATCAGTTAAATGAGGTTGACCGGCTGATGACGTTAAAAATGGTCCGATTACGATATCTACTAAAAACTATTATATCTAATGTTTACTGTTTTACTTACTGTCTTTGAGGCTTGTTTCGACAAACATACATGAAGAGAAACACACACGGACATACACATAACCCTAAGTATAAATGCCAAACTGTTCTTGCAAACACACAAATTGAAACCTAGAAATTGCAACATTTTCCAGATTTCTGCCTATTATGGGCTTGAGAAGGCTCACGGTGACCTAAGTGCCTATGAATGAAATCATTTGCATGTTAAAGTCAGAACATTGCATGTGTGTGTGTGTGTGTGTGTGTGTGTGTAGCAATGTCACTTATTCAGAGAATATAATGCAGAGATATCACTGCTGGATGAAAAGATAGATTCTTAAAGTAACTTTTGAGACAAATTTCCCTAAATAGGTTCTGTAATGTGGAGTACAAGCTACTTCCGCAGCAGAATTATCAATCGAATGCTGCTGTGTGTCATTTATTTGCCACCCCTCACAGATGTCTTTGTCTCAGTTTTGTTTTAGACCTCCAAGATTTCAGCCCAGAAATCTCATTTAATTTATGTTTTTAGTCCTTCATTCTTTGTCAATTAAATCATTATCTGCATACACACAACACACACACAAAAATTAGAGCTGTTTATTTGGGATTTCACTAAATCCACACCTGTTCTGTAACTGTGTGTTAAGCACCAGGTTTCCGCTCAGGCTCGTATTCAATGTTTTTATGCATACACATGAATGAACGCTGATTTACGTGCTTTCTGTAGACGGTGTGTTACCTTATCCTCCCACAGTGACACTCAGCCAGAATACAACACTGCTGTTTCACATTTCACTGAGGAATCACAAGAGACAACACAGGTGCTGGTCCAGCATTTAACAGGAACTAAATCCTGAATCTATCATGGATTGTCATTTCTCTGGAAATGTGTGCAGAAACGTCAGATCTGACACGTTGTGTAATTTCTTTACGGTTAAAAATTCCATTTTACTTAACACTGTTATCAATGTTAATGAGTGTTTGGTGCAGCCACAACCTGATAACTACAGATCAAATAATGATCCCTGTGAACGCAAACACACAGAATTACATCATTCTGACAGAGAGACTGAGTCAGGTAACACACACTCTCTCACACAGGTTACATATACAAACAGCACACGGGTGGCATATGGTACATGTAAATAACACACAGGAAGAAAATAGTGTGACAACAGTGTGTGTTCTCTTCCACTCTCTCTCTCTCTCTCTCTCTCACACACACACACACACACACACTCACACACACACAAAGCTCTGCACAAAGGCCACCTGACACACCCCACCCGCTATGCTTTCTCAGGCATGGCTGGGGTGACCATGACGACCCAACACTTAACAAAGCATTTCACCTCAATTCTTTCCTTCACAGTGAGGGAGGGTTAAGACAAGGGGGGTGGAGGGGTAATAAAAGAGCACAGAGAGGGCAGGGGAGGGTGAGAGTTGGCTGGGGGGGGGGGGTAGTCAGAAGCATAAAGAAAGGATAAGAAGAGTTATAGCTGGATGAAATGACACCAAGAGAAAAGAAGAGAAAAGGGAATGGGCTAGAGAGGTGAGGTGACATGAGACTGAGAGAGTAGAAATAAGTTCTCACATTCCAGCAAAGACTTTAATCAACCACCTAAAACACAAGAGACAGGGAGAGAGAAAAAAAGAAAGTATGTTCAGAATGCAGATCTGCTCATTCCACTGATACCTCATACCTCATTAAATTTATATGTGTTTCTATTGATCTCTCATTTAACTTTGTACCTTTTGCTTCCAAAACCATTTTGACTGATACCTCATTCTGGTTACCTCATTCAACAGACACCTCATTCTAGCTATTCTTCTTCGCACCAATTAAAGGTGGAAGTTAATCACACATGTCCAAGTCACAAACAAGTGTCAGGTCCTAACCGTCCCAAATTACCGTGTTAATATTCCAATAGTCCACGTCAAATTCCTGCTTTAAGTCAAGCAAGTCTCAAGTCATACGGAACCGCAATACCCGACCTTATCTTACTTGCTAATGTTTGACAACACAAAAAAGTCAACTTTAAAAGGCCCAGACACATACCATTCTTTGTAGGTTTTAGTAGTGACAGATAAAGTTGGGTGTTGTGGTGGTTGTTGTGTCACTGATTTATGATCTGCAAACCTTAGATACTGCTGATCAACTTTTTTTATTGACTTGACAACATAATCCTTAAATATAAACGTCACTACTCTGGAATAACCACTACTGTGTGATGAGCTTCTCATTGTGTTTGTCTCTCCTGGTTTCCCATGTTCTGATAAACTGCCAGGTTTGAAAGAAATCAAAGAATCACCCAATCATTTTTCAACAAAAATCCCCCATTTATTTTCTTATCCTCTTACTGCTGGTCAGGGTCGCATGTCTAAGCTATGTTATGTACGACGAAACAATCCTGTGCTTGATTTTGAACTGCAGTGTGTGACTTAGGAAGTCGTGGTGAGAGTGATAAACACTGGGAAAGGTGTGTGAGTGTGGAAAAGCAAAGGCCTGTATAGTATTAACCATGCATAAGGAACACAATGCTATGATATTTACAGTATATATTAAACTTCTTGTTTTAGAAATTTAACTCCCGAAGGTTTTTTCGGAATGCATCCCCACTGTAAATCACGACGTACCTGTTCCCTGCTCTACCAGTGACTCAATCTTCCACCACCACCCATCTCACACAAAGACAGACTTCTCTGCACTGATCCCATTGTAAATGTCACAATTCATTATTATTCATCCTCTGTAACACAGAGATGTAAAACAACAAAATCCAGCATGCAAACACACACACTCACACAGAGTAACGCCGCAGTCGCGCTAGACTTTGTGTAGCAGTATTATAGAGTCAGAATAAAATGAATGCAAACTGTAGCTGTGAGTAAGTAGCTGTGAGTAACTGTAGCTGTGACCTTTAAATTTTATAGAATATTTTCTAGTCCAATTATAAAATGGTTCAAAACGCAAAGTGGCCTGGTACACAGTCAGTCATGAGGATGGATTAGAGGAGCTAGGTCCCAATTCGAAGGCTGCATCGTTCAAACGAGTAAGTCAGCGCTGCCTATGAATGCTGCGTAGACCAAAATGAGGCGGTATCCTCTACGGTAGACTTCCAGTGTGCATCACCGGCACACAATGAACCTTGGGATATGTTGGCTGGTGGCCCACTCTTGGACCCTCTATTTACCATGGAAGAGCTCTTACAGAGCAGGTGAAATCTTGGTCCCTCATAATAGTACTGTACTACATGTACATACCTACACGGGCAGTCACCCACAACAGCGTCATTCAGCAGCGCTTTTCAAGCTTTCAATCCATAACACAACATGGCAGTATATGTCTAATAATGGACCGGACAGCAAAGTGAACTGCAAATGCTACATTTTTATGTGAAGGATAATGGTGTGATGATAACCTAGGCAACACAACAAAACTTTGTTCTGTGTCAGCGTAATGCAGCTCATATTCACTTTTATTCAAGGGAGTCTCAGTTTAACTCAGGAGCCTTGGAATCATCCTTTCCCCCTCCCCACTACAGCACCCTGATGACACACTAACATACTTTGTGTGTGTGTGTGTGTGTGTGTGTGTGTGTGTGTGTGTGCACGCGTGTTGACGCCATTTTGTACTGGCAGTGGGTTTTCTCTAATTGTCTGGAATTAATGTGCTGTGCTAATTGGTTTATTCATATCTATTCACGATTATATAATCAGTAAATTGGAGAGAGTAAGACATGATTACACCCTCTAAGCACAACATAATAATCTGACTCATAAACTGCATCATTACCCCCAAACATATGAACACACTCACAGACAGAGACAGCGAGCGTGTTCAGTAACACACTTAATAATCCGAAAAATGCAGAAAGTCAGAATTTGTCAGTAATTCGAGCAATGAGTTTGCCTGCACTCCAGTTAGCAGACCATGAAAGCACTGATCGATCGAGATTTCTTCTTTGCAACCAGACAACAATCTCACAGAAATATGTGATGTAAACTACAAATGTAAATGATCAACATTAATATTAGTAATCTGTGTTTGAGTCTCCACAAAGTGCTTGACAGCCAGTGCTGCACATTATTCTGGGAATGTCAGATCTAGTTGAAAAACAAACAGGTCTATGGAAACAATCTCAAACGTAGCACAGATAAAAGACCTGCAGCTGAACAACAAGTACAAAATGTTAAGCAGGCAGAATGATAGTCAGATGGCCAGACAACGCTGGTCTACGTACACTTATAAACATTCACCTTGATCACGTTGACTGACCAGTCTGTCAGACGCCTGGTCACACCACTGCCATCAATGCCCTCGAATTGATGCCAAAGTGACTGAAGAACATAACACACGTCTTTGGGCTATGGGAGGAAACCAGAGTAAACCCACACAGACACAGAGAGGACATGTAGACTCCACACAGAACAGACCAAGGCCACTTCGCCCTGGAATTGAACCCTGGACTGCTGTGAGGCACCTACTGAGCCACCGTGCTGCCCCCATAAACGATTGTAGATATATCACATTTTTGTGAGCAGTGGAAATCTAATTATATATAATACTCAATGCTAGTTCAAAAGTGTTTGACACACTGACAAACACAGTAGCTGCTACCTTTTTTTCAATTCGAAACTTGTGAACAAACTTAACTTGCTATAGCTAAAATCAGCTAATGTAATACAATACATTATTATATATCAATCAATATATGTATTAGAATGCAATGTATGTGTTCGGTCCCTGGCAGCGGTGCTGGAGTCCTGTAGTATCTCACACTCTGCAGAATTATTCCATGTTTCATCAGATTCTTCACGAGATGCATGTCAGTTTTGACAGATACAACCTTCAGGCATTCATTGCATCAGGAACCGTTGTAACATAGTGAATTAAAGCCGCACTCTACACTGCTGCAACATGTCTACACTCACTGTGCAGCAAGCAGGGGGTAAGACATGGCTCTAGAAGGTTTTTCACTTTACCGAAAGTGATATATATCATAAATTGGAATTTTCTTTAAAGTACTGGAGCATCAAGTGTTTTAAAACTTTAAGAAGACACTCATATTCATTCATTCATTCATCGATTATCTTACGCTTAATCCACACATGGGTCATGGGACAGCCGGTGCCCACCTGGCAGCTCTGAGTACAAGGGCAGGAAGAACCCTAGACGGGACATCAATCCATCATAGGGCACATTTCAGAATGTGGGAGGAAACCAGAGTACCCAGAGTAAGCCCACGCAGACACAGGGAGGACATGCAGACTCCACACAAAAAGGGCCCAGGCTGCTCCACAATGGGATTAAACCGAGGACCTTCTTGCAGCGTTGCTACCGAGCAAACCACCGTGTTGCCGCACTGACATTCAGTATCCTTGCAATACTGCTTAACTGGAGGTGCAGTATCTCAGGTATAAGCCTTTTAACTCATTCGATCAATGTCTGTTCACTTTAATATACAAAAACATTAATGTCCTAAGTTTTATTATACGTACTATTGTAAGTAATACCCTTTTATTTCTCTCTGATCTATAACTATAAATATACTGCTCACAACAATTAGGGGATCACTTTCACTTGTTGAATCTCTGATTCAACTGGCTGATCTTTTCTGTAGTTGATAGTAATACTATTAATACATTTTCTGTTGCTGTCAAACAAAAACATCAGGTCCATCATAACACCCTCCTATGTGTTGCAGCTTTCCCCTACACATAGTCCTAATTATTGTGAATTTCCATAAATTAACAATCCAGTGGAATTAGGGGTGCTGTGTAGATTGTCATTCCATTTATGGTTTCACAAAAAGTAATGCGGTCATTAAACAGTCACCACCTACTAAGTGTATTACGCTAAGCTTATTTGACTCTCTTACCACTAAGAGTTTTCAGACCTGTATGTTTGTAAAGCCTTGAGACAATAACATATTGCTGATATCTGTGAACAATGAATGCGAAATTCATTTGCATTTGAATTAAACCATGCACCAACTGAAACCAAAATTACCACATTGATTAATTTATGTTTATGTGAACAGAAGTGACAAAAGCTTCAGAAACAAGCTGATAACCCAGTGGGGTCAAAATATTAAGCCTAAGGTTTGGAAATTCACTGATGATATTTAAAAAATATGTGTTTGAAAACATGTGACACTTTCTTCTCAGTACATGAACAGAAGCATACAAAAAACAACTAAAACACAAATACACATGTTTGTGCCGGCACTTATTTGACAAGCGGAATTACTGACTCATGTTCACTGCTATCACATTACTAACAGTGCTGATGACCTTAAATACAGATTTTATTACAGATATCCGATCATTTATTGTCACAGCGATAAAACGGCTTGAAAATGTGATCCTCTCTTACTCTGGACTTCATTATTGGAGATATTTTATGACATGATCACACTGACACTTAATAAATTAATTAAGACCTCTCAGGTCATCCCCCACTCAGTCTCTGCCAGCGGGTGTGAGGCGAGCAACATTCTTGCTCTCTGATTGGTCAGATCGAGGACCCAGCTGTTGCCCCTGACCGAGTCATTCGTCCGATCTGAGAGTCTTAATCGACCCATACACATGCAGCTCATCTGTCAACACGACCTCCCCCTCTCCAAGCCTTCATCAATGGTCCTTATGGGACTCTGAATAATAACAGGCTTTGCCATCGAGGGCAGCACTAGCAAGCATTTAAGCAAAGTGATCCCAAACCAGCAGGTACAGGAAACTCCACCTGCCTCCAAAAATGCATTAAAATCAATAACAAATAGGTCAAATCCTTCTCACGCTCACCTAAATCCAGCAGATTCAGAAAAGGAAGTGTTTACACGCTCCATTCAATAATAAATCATTTAAAGATCCGGGATAGGAACGATCAGGGCTTCCCTAAAACTCCTTTTAACTAAATTAGTACAAAAACTAACTCTTGTACAGCGAGGAACCCAATCTTCTCCTAATTCTCATTTTATGGCCAATTTCATTGCCAAGAACGAATATAAAAAACACATTATTGTTATTTGTACTTAATTATTAATATCCTTGTTATGCGTTTAAAATGTTCACAGTTTAATGTCATGAAAACTGTAGATGTTCAGCTCGGATCTACAGGCCCTTGAGAAAGAGTAGCCCTATATACACTTACTTATTTCAATAATTTAAATAAAATCTGTCTGTTTACACTATTGTGGCCAATGATGTTCCAGAAAGGACCTGCATACTGTACATCAAATTACAGCACTGAAAACCCAGTGTTAACAAAAAACAGCTGGTTGGTTAAAATTCTGATAGCGAAGGCTTTCAGGAAAGCTTTACATGTGCCTCAACAATTCGCCTAGATTTTTACAACACGCTCTCCAGCACAGGAAACCAGCACTGGTTACACGAAATTTACAACTCAGGTTATCAATCAACTTGTTCTCAGATTGTTCTCATCCAGACTTGAGACCTGCATGGTGAAGTAATACAAGTGTTATTGTAGCCACCAGTGGCATGAGACCTGTTATAGCATGTGTGATTTCAGCAGTATGTCACACTCCACGAGGGGATTCCCATCAAATCTTGGGCGAATGCAACAGACTATGATATCGATGTCTGATTAGAGATGAAAGATTGTTAACAATATATCAGTACAATCATGTCAGCATCAAGTCAAATTGTCCCAATTCTTTTAAGCCATCGGCACGAGACTCTGGCATTTCACTTCTCTTGCTCTACTCTATTGCTCATTCCCTCTTACAGACACAAAAAGAAAAAAACTCATATACATATACAAGTCATGTCAAAAGTATCCTCCAACTCCAGGCTTAAACTATCAACTACATCACTACATTTGTAATGATGAGGCAATCTGGTCTGGACCTTGGGCTTGTAAATTCCTAACCCAACCCAAGTACTGTCATTAACAATTTTCCTTCATGTATGCTCCATGTTCTGGTTTTTCTTTTGCTCCACGCCTAACTCACTCATTATCAGACTTCACATTTGTGTTAAAGATTATACATTTTGGAAACTCCTGACATATTGTCACTGGGTCATAAAATCCAGACAGTGTTGGAAAAAAATGTATAAGATGCATAAAACAGAAACTACTCTTTAAATCCACTGTACACACATCGTCACTCGCAGTACTGCCCTATAACACAAACCGAACCCAGACACACTAATCCTAGCTTTACTGGGGGAATTCCCACTAAAATGCTCTTAGGTTAATTCATAAACTCATCTGCAGCACAGCACATTACTCAGTTCAGGTAGTGCCCAATTTACAAAGAGAATATGTTCTGACACATACATACTCTATATATAATAGTGTATCCTACCTCACACTTACTTTAAATACTTACATTAAATGACAGTTAGACAAAATAATTGACATAAATCTTATTTTATAATAAAGCATTTGATCACAACATGCAGGTTGTGTATGTATTACGACTGCAAAACAAATTCGATTATTTTCGAGACCACAGCTTTTCCTCACTACATTTCCCAGCGGTCACCAGTCCTGAGCACTGCCGAGTTCCTCATCAGACCATGGTAAATTAGAGAGGATCTGTATATAAACTTTGTTGTCATCATGTATAAGTAGATCATGAACTGGAATGAATAGTTTCTTGAGTTTATAATTCATCAAGTTAATCACATGGGCAGTTCATTGCCTCTCATTACTTACTGTGCTAATAAAGAACCTATGAACTGAAGACAGAAAATGACTTCCTCAAATACTGGTTTGAACAGAAGCTACAGCTTACGTAAATCGTTCTTGTACCACCCCCATGGACACCTCAGAGACCAGAGCTTCTCTGGATATGTAGCTGCCAATTTATTATCTACACCCACTTGCGAATCAGTTACTGACTGCAACCCATCTGTTGGTCTGTACAGTCCATAATCCCCTTCCAATCTACCAGTGGCGGTCCATTCGTAGTACATTTGTGATAAGGACACAAACATTGTTTAAGGTTGTCTAGAAGACAACCATATACTTAAATCCAAGGTGTGTGTTAACAAGAACATATCACATGTGCACTGACATCTGCTCGCTTGTTATCATTTAGATCCTTCCTACCTATAGAAAGAGTCGAGTGGGGCCAGTATATTTTGCAGAACAACAGATGGACCACATTTATTAACTGTAAACATACAGCAATAAAGAGCTGCTGTTTGGCAACCACACATGTACATGTGTAAACAGTAATACATGTGGTACACTCATTCAAAACAAGAATTTAAAATAAAAAATAAGATTGATCGATTGATTGATTGATCATTCCAATAATGAAAAACAGGTGAACTAAAAATCTTAACCATGACAGCTTAGTGTCACAGGGGCGCTTCATGCCACACACCGCACTTCATAACTCAGAAGGCTCCAGCAAAGTGGAACCCAGGTACTCTGTCAGTGCTGTACCCGATCTGGGAAACACAACTCTGTAACCAACAGCAGTTCCCGTTTGCCCAGAGATGGTATATAGAGCAAGTGTTCTACAAAATGAGCCACTTTGGGTTGTTCACCACCTCTGGGGAGGTGAGAGCTGTTATTATGGAACGGTCCTGTTATGCAGGACAGACAGAGAAGGTCAAGCAGCTGAAATACTCTGAAGGGTTATGTGAAAATACAGGAGCTGTGAAAGACTGGAAACACTGTCCACCAGCTCAGGAAAAAGTTCTAAGGGTGAGTTGGGTTGGATGTCACCGGCTGACATTGGATGCAGACCATGAGTGGCCGTGCCACACTCTGTGTATACAAGATATTCTAAAAACCTTAGAAGGATTGATGAGGTTGTTATTCAACTAGAAGCTGCAAGTTAAACCAAGCAGAGATTAACACTGGAATTAAGAATTTCTCCATATATTTCCAAATTGATTACATACATATCTAAATTGTACTATTCTTACAACTTCCCACCTGTATTTTAGCTCACAGTAAGCTAGTGCTGTTTGCTGTGTGCATGACAAAAGTAAGCAGCTGGAGAAAAACTCTGAGAGCACTTAGAACAATAAGACATTTAAAACAGCACCACCTCACCAAATATCTGAAATATGACAAAGCTAAAAGGTAGCTGCTGAGAGTTCAGAGCCAGACACAAGCAAGCACCTGCTGCTATCTTTCTTTTTAATGGTAGAAGTTTCCATTAAAAGAAAAGGTGAACAAAAATGATCTGTATGCTGTCATTTAGAATTCTTAGACGGAAAAAACTGGCATATATCATATGTTTAAAAATCAGCCAAAAATCAGCCACTGCAATGGGTGCATCTCTAGTTTAAACTAAATAATACATCATCATCGTATAATAGTTATTATAATTATTACAGGACATTTTAGACAATGAGTTTAATACAAGAAAATTATACAAGCAAAAACGTAATGTTATCGTCCTGAAAATTGCCTCGGCAAAATGCTGTAATGCTTCCGTATTATTCATATTAAGAATATAAAATATAAATGTGCACGTGATGCACCACTGAGCCAACACCAGTCCTGCTGGAACTGCTGGAGATCTGTTTTAGTTTGTTGCTTTAGTTTTGCTACTATAGAGGATTTTCAATGAACATTATCTATTACAGTCTATTACAATCGGTGCAGAAACATTCAGAAAGAGAACAATGTTATTAGCATTTGCATTAGCTATTAGGATTAGCAACAAACTCCTGTATTCAGAAACATAAATTGGCCGGCATTTCTGACAAGTTTTAAGCCATGCAGTTATGAGTTACAGTAAATATACATTAATCTTCCATTTCATTTCAACTTATGATCCAGATTACAACCAGTATCAGCATGGCTCCTGATGCAACTTGCCAGGCTTTAACAACTTAGCCCACCAGCATTACATTAAATACATTAACTATCAGATAACACGAACACACACACACACACACACACCACCTTCTCCAAGACATCTCAAAGAATTTCAATGGGGTTAAAGTCAGGACTTGGTGGCCAATTCATGTGTGAAAAAGAGTGTGAAACGGTTTTTTTTCCATAACAATGGAATGCGTCTCCCAGCACAGTTGTTCAAGAAATGAGAAGCGATTCCACCATCATTTAGAGTAAAACAAACTGTTGCCAGCTGCAGTAAATATCCACTCAAAGTAGTTTCTTATTTAATTACAAAGAGTGATATTGCTCAGGCAAAATGTTTAATGTATGATTTCTAATAAAGATTAAAATACACTTTATATAATAGAGATAAATATTATTTAGCTTTATTGTAATTGTCAACAATAATAATTATACAACTCTAAAAAATATGGAGACATTTCAAAATGAACTATCCCCTAATGATATTTCAGGTAATTTGCTGTTTGTCAAAGTTACCTTTTAGCTGTGAGCCAGTCTGAACACTATTTAGTGTATTATATAACAGAAGTTTAACAATGTATCCTGATTGACACACATTGATGATGTGTTTATTACGCCATTTACTGCAATTGCATTTTTTAAACACCACAAGGCACGAGGCGCAGGCACACATCATGCTCCCACACACATTTTAAAATCTAGACTAGACATCTTAAAATTCAGACTAAAGATTTGCTCTGTTTATCATTTCATACAGAAAAAGTACACTGTCAAAATATTTTTAAGAATTAAAAAATTACCGTTTTCCCTCGGGTATTTTAAATATATGGTAAAGCTACAATAGAACATTTTATTTACAAAATCTGTATTTGTATTTGTAATCTATTTAACTGTATTGAAACTCGCAGAGAACTACGGTTTCTTTGTTGTTTAAATCCTTATTAAAGAAAAGGTGTATTGTTTTGCATTGTAGATACACTAGAAATAAAAAATAATAATTCATATTGTATCATGTATTGTGAGCTGAGTATATTGTTATTATATAACCCTACTATATGCATTATATTATATACTATATTATATTGTATGTCAAAACAGCCTTAAGCTATAGGACAATTACTGCACTATTAAGTAGTTAAGTATTAAGACAATTTTGGGTTTATTGATAGAATCCTGTACATTTGTTCTACTTAGTAGCGTTTGCATTACAAAGTATTTATTAAAAGTAGCAGCAATATTTTCAGTACAAAACCCCTCGAAATACAGTTAAAAACAAAGCATTTCTGTGCCATTATTTTACACCTGCTTGTGGTTAACGATTTAAAAAAAAGCTATTCACTCCCACCAGCAGCAACAACCACAAAATAAAAATCTATTATGTTCTCAAATCAGGATGAACCCAAACAGCTTGCTACAATTATAAGCAAACATTACACACTAATTTAAAAAAAAGTTAGAGGCGTTACCCGAGACAGCGATCCTCATGGATGCCTCCAGTGGTCTGTTGTTGTCAAGATCTCTGCTCAGTCGTATCTCCCCTGTCGTCTGATTCAGAATCAGCAGGTTTAACTCGTTTCCGGCTTCAAATCTGTAGCTCAGATGATCAGAAACATCCGGATCGTGAGCCGGAATTTTCCCAATAACCCCTGTTGGAAAGCTGTTGGACCTTTCCGTTACATAGTTGTTGAAAATTATCTGGAAGTTCTTCAGGATGGGTGCATTGTCATTCTTGTCGGTGAGTTTAATGTGCACAGTGGCTCGGCTGACCAGAGGAGCAGACGTGGCCTGAACCACAATCACATACTCAGAACGTGCCTCATAGTCCAGGTCCATCAGAGCTGTGAGCTCACCGGAAAAGATGTCAAGCTGGAAGACCTCTGGGATGTTTCCTTCAACGATCTGGTACATAATTTGGGCGTTGCTGCCCTCGTCGGGGTCAGTGGCAGATATAAGGGCCACGGCCAGACCGATTGGGCTGTTCTCCTCCACAAAGATGTCAAACTCATCCTTCTCGAACACAGGTGGGTTGTCGTTAACGTCTAGGATTGTCACCTGGATGTCAACAGAGGTTTTTAGAGCAGGAAGTCCTTTATCCACTGCGAAAGCCTGCAGGTTGTAGATGGCAGTGTTCTCACGGTCAAGTCGCCTCAGGGTGCGTACAATTCCCGACGTGGACTCGATGATAAAATCCCCATCACCATCATCACCTCCCTGAAAGGTGTAAAACACTCTTCCATTCAGACCAGAGTCTCTATCGGTAGCAGATACCTGAACTACACTGGAGTAAACTGGTACGTCTTCCATCACTGAGCCCAGATAACGATCCCTGAGAAATCTGGGCAAGTTATCATTCACGTCATTCACCAGGATCTCCAAGTAGGTCGTGTCAGATTTCTGTGGTATTCCGTTATCCCGAGCCGTGATGGCCAGCGTGTAGGACACTTGATCTTCATAGTCTAGCTCCATCTGGGTCGTCACAGCACCTGAATCAGGGTCGATGTTAAACTGCGGGATGCTGTCATCCATTAAGTACGTGATGCGTGCGTTTTCACCCACGTCTTCATCCGTGGCGCTGATCACTACCACAGTGGTACCTACGGGACGGTCCTCGTTAATGTTCACCGTGTAATGTGAGCTTTGAAAAACGGGCCGGTGCGTGTTAGCATCTGTGACGTTGATGTAAACTTTGGCCGCGTCGAAGCGGGTCCCATCAGAAGCAGTTATGCTCAAAACGTACTGCCTCTCCAGTTTATAATCAAGTGGCAGAGCGAGGGTGATGAGTCCCCCTCCACTCTGGCTGGTGATGGAGAAGCGGTTGCGTGTATTTCCACTGGAGATCTGGTAGGTCACCACACTGTTGATGTCCCGATCCACGGCAGAAACGGTAACAACGCTTGTTCCGACGGCTGCGTCCTCATTCAGCAGCATGTAGTATGCTTTCTGCGTGAACTCTGGGTTGTTGTCATTAACATCCAGGACTGTCATGCTAATGCTAGCTGAAGAAGACATGGTGGGAGTACCGTGATCCCGAGCCTCCACGCCAAAGTTATAGAAGTCCAAACTTTCTCGATCCAACTCGGCTGCTACGATGATCCAACCAGTGCTATTGTTTATCGTGAAAGGAAAGTTCGGCGTCGTGTCCGTGAGCCGGTACTCCAGTCTGGAGTTGTCTCCGGAGTCAGCGTCCACAGCCTGGATGTGTATAACCGAGTATCCCAGTGGGACATTCTCGAGAACCGTAGCCTGAAATGGGGTGCTTACAAAAATTGGAGCATTATCGTTGACATCCAGGACTTGCACTGTCACCAGGCCGGAGATGTTGGATAGAGGAGGGCGTCCACCATCCTGAGCCCTGATTCGCAGAGTGTACTCTTTATTTGTCTCATAATCCAACTGGCTCACAAGGTCCAACTTCCCGGTTTGAGCATCAATATAGAACTGTCCTCTGGTGTTACCGCTCATGATGCTAAAGTGAACCATGGCGTTGCTGCCACGATCCTGATCAGTCGCCTTCACCTCCAAGATCTCTGTATTGGAAGCCAAATCCTCAGGTACTTGCACAACATAGCGTTTTTCGCTAAACTGAGGCGCATTATCATTGTCGTCCTCCACTACTATGTGCACCGTCGCTGTGGCGCTCCGAGGTCCAGGTTCCCTACCTTGATCGTTTGCTTCGACAATAAGCATGTAGGACTCTACAGATTCACGATCCACAGGGCCGCGGGTCCGAATCACACCAGAGCGGGGGTCAATCTCAAAAACGTCATCTGTTCCATTGCTGTTCAGGATGTTGTATAGGATGTTTCCGTTAACGGGGGCATCTCCGTCGGTCGCACGCACTGTCAGCACCTCGTAGCCGATCTCGAGATTCTCCCGGACACTTTCTTTGTAGTCCTGCTGCTCAAACACAGGGTCGTGGTCATTGGTGTCACTGACGGTTATGGTCAGCGTGGCCATGGCGGAGCGACGTGGTGTTCCGTGATCTACGGCTGTCACTCTAAACACATGAGTGTCCTTGGTCTCACGGTCCAGTTCTTCAGTGGTGGAGACCAAACCGCTCACAGGGTCCACAACAAAAAGGTTATTTGAACGGCTATCAAACAACGCCTCGATGGAATATTCCAGCCGTCCTGCATCTCCTGCATCCGGATCAAATGCTTTTAAGGTGATCACGCCAGTCCCAGCCTGTTTGTTTTCTGCCACCGCTACCTGGTACATAGGGGGCTGAAACTGTGGGTTCGAGTTTTTCACATTCCTCTTTTTCCTCCTCAGCAGACCAGAGTCGCTTTGCATTGCCACTTTTGACACTAAGTGTTCTAGGTAACTTTGTTTAAAAGGACCTTGTCCGACGCGCCAGTGCACTGAGATGGGGTCGTGAGTCCTCGGTCCTGGGCAGTGAAGGCTAAACTCTAAAAGCGAGTCAGGATTTAAGTTCAAATACCCTAAAACTACCAGGTTATCCTCTGATAAATAGAAATGAGATGATCCGGTGAGGATACACGAGCCGTTGCCGAGTAAAGGCACCACATCCCTGAGACGGAAAAGACTTTGACCTGGTTTGAGGAGCTCCATTTGCAGATTCACCAAACTTATGACCTCCATATCCCATTTGTCTTTAGGCTGGTGTTTGCTCAGGCAGCCTGTGCCATGCACGTGCACCTGATACACGGTGGTCAGGAGATGTCTGAAGGTGGATCCGGTTTGTTTACTCGTGCAGTCGCTCACCGTGTACACGGGAAACGGGTTGGACCAGAGAAGGCTGCAACGCGTGGACCGGGAGACCCTCACCGTTCCTTCGTTCACGTCGGTCTGGATGAAACTCCTGGCGAATTCCGGAGTGAGTACTTGCTCCAGCGTGCATGCGGCATGTGTCGGCGCGCGGGCGATCACGCTGCCTGGTTCGGTTCGGATTCTCACCGCGTAACTGTGCAGCACCGCGAGCTCGGAGCACACCAGAGTAAAAAAGAATAAATACCACCTCATTTCTGCAACTCCGACAACTTCACACGCACTTTAAACTTATACTTCTTTGTTCGCGCGCATCCATGCTTCGTCCTTCCAACGCGCGCGCAGCCGGACTAAACCGAGGGGGACCAACACGAAGCTCAGCGTCTTTCCCAACTATACGCGCGCGCGCACACACACACACGGTAAGAGGGGGTGGGTGAGGTAGGAAGAGAGAGAAAGGGAGAAAGAGAGAGAGAGAGTCCTCACCAAACCGACTCATGCATTCAAATGGTTCGTGGAGCTCCACCAACTACAACTACACAACCACATATACATAAACCTGAACAATGCACCGCATGTGAGGTGGGGGTGTGAACTTATATATACTTATACTGCTCTTATAAGAGCTAAATATTCACTGTGATTGTGATGTGTACGCACTGGCAAATACGCTTAATAACAGAGCGCAAGTCAGAAACCAACCTACACTTGGACACTTCAGAGACGCCAATTAACGTATACCTTTGGGACGTGGGGCAGAGGAAGCCCATGCACAGACAGGGGAGAACATGCATATTTCAAACAAGCTGAGCCCAGCCCAGGTCTTGAACCTGGGTCTCTGACGCTGTGACGTGATAGCACTAACCACTGCTCCACCACACAGCCCCGCTAAAATCGAATTAGATCAACTTAGCTCACGCTAACTAAGTATTTGAACACCTGGTGTAATTAATCATTAAGAATCCAGCAGGTAGGAAGTCTTCCTTCCTGACCTGGAGCACGAGGTGATTAGACCCACTCATCTGGCCATGACCATTTGATCTCTCCTTAAAGGTCTTCTGGTCTTTTCTCCACTCATTCCTGGCACATCTAACACATCAACTAAGAAAACCAACTGTTCACTTACCTTTGAAAATATCCCGGTTGCAATGATACAATAATTTGTTCCTTTCTTGTTTATTATATTGTATATTTATTGTGTTGTTTATGTTGGAGGTTTTCATAAATCTCTAGGGAAGTCAAAATATTTACAGCATATAGACTTAAAACCGAGCAGATGAAGCTGAAGGGGCTTGCTCAAGGGCGAAACAGTGGTAGATCTTTAGTCCACAACATTAAATACAGGGCCTACATCGACTTTATGGCGTTAATAATCCTAAATAACAATAACAATAGTAATTATAAAAATATAGCAACGGATTGACAAATAATTCTGGTTTGATAAGCAACAGTATATTCGAACAGTGTGCTTTGCTTGCCATCTGCCGGTGTCACTGTGTAACTACATCACCGAAGTATAAGTACCAATTTATTTATAAATGCGTTGCCGCCCTCTGCTGGTTTAATTCTAAAACTACATACAGTTTGACAAAAACATTAAATAATTGGTCGATAATCTTTAATCTCGGTATTACATTTAATTATCTATTAATGGAACGTTTTAAAGTTTCTTGTGTGTGAAATAAGTCGTTTTGTAGAAAAATGAAAATGTCTATATTGTAATGTCTCAATATAGCATTTCAGATTATTTGAAATTAGTGATTATTGATTTGAAACAAAAAATATTTTGATAGTTGTGGAAAAAGTGTGAACGATATATGAAACAACGGATAAATGCAAGAATTATTCAATAAATAAATATAAAGACACATGATTTAATTGATCAGTCGTTGCATTTTATTAAATGCACTTCATGTAAAACTTTGTTTTTTATATTAATCGTTTGATGTATTTTAACTATTAATTAATCTGATTAATCTAGTTATTTTGTTTCCATTAACGTCACCGATCATTTTATAAATTATATTTTTCATAGATATAGGTAGAAATCAATAATAGACAAATTAACATAGAATTTTATGTATTATAACTACAGTCTCTTTATAATTTTAAGGTCTTCTTTTCGTTTAAGCACCTTGACAGATTCTGATCTGTTTTGTAGCTTATTTAAGTAAACTCCAAATCCCACAATGACACTAAGCTTTGCCTGAACCCATCACAAATCAAGTCCCGTCTCAGCTCTAAAACTTCTTGTCAAGTAAAAAAAAAAAAAAGTTAAAATACGTGTATTTTTAATGTATTGTAAGTAGAAGTTCAATTTGTCTTTGTAAATGTAAATGACGCGCGGAGCTCAGAAACTCAATAAATTACATTTATACTGTTTATATTTTACCACTACTGTATTAAATATACTGCTCACAAAAACGGGGATATATTAACCCATTAACTGCCACATTTTTATCTGAACATTTTTTGCTTTATTTCTGTCCACCTACATCCCATCCCATCAGTAGGCGAGTTAAAGCACCCCATCCTCAAATGGGAATCATGGTTTTTAATGGGTTAAAATGAAGTATCCCCAAT
>JAYJMA010000024.1:4511890-4527003 GCA_036873895.1 Parotocinclus cabessadecuia
GTGTGTGTGTGTGTGTGTGTGTGTGTGTGTGTGTGTGTGTGAGAGAGAGAGAGAGAGAGAGAGAGAGAGAGAGAGAAGACATTGAGAGAGACAGAGAGGCATCAGTGTATGTTTACCCTTGAGGCTTATTAATCTGACTTTACACTTTTTCATCATCATCATAGCATTCAAGATCATGCTAATATGTTCATCTTTGCTGTAGGCCAGTTGATGACACTGGACAAATTTTTCAAATGTAAACATGAACATAAAAAACTGTTTCCTCCAGTATTGTGCCTGTCTCACATAGTCATTTGAATAAATGTATTTAATTGCTGCTTAGTTATTAGTCTTGTGGTTCAGTACATGTTGGGCCATTTATACGCAATCAGCCAATAACAGCAATGCTTTGGGGCATGGCTGCTGGTACTAGACCGGCTACTTTTAGGATTTCAGAAACTGCTGATCTTCCATCTGCCATCTGTTCTGCCATCTTTAAGGTTTACAAGGTCTAAAAAAAAATCCACCTGGATGAAAATGCCTTGTTGGCACCAAAGGTCAGAGGTAAATGGCCAAAGTGGGTCGAGCTGAAAGGTAACAGTAACTCAAATAACCACTTTTTAAACCCGAGGTTTGCAGAAGCGCATCTCTGAGTATAAAACATAATAAACCAAGAAGCAGATGGCCACACTGTGGTGTCCATCCTGTCAGCTAAGAACATGCAACTGAGGATATAATTACCACAAGCTCACCAAAGTTTAATAACAGAGGATTAGAAAAACTTTGCCTGGTCTGATGTGATTCGGATGGTAGGGTCAGAATATTTAATAAACAACGTTAAAGCTTGACTTAGAGAGATGCCCTGCTATTGACGGGCGACCTAAATTAGGTCACCTAATTCTACTCTTAAAATAGACGCCGATACAAAAACACACACAACACACACTGACCTAGTTATATTGCTCGGGTTGTTCTGCAATACTCACATCGACCAGTAGATAGAGACATAAAGCAGATTAATAACCACCCCCTGCAGTGTTCTGCTCAGTAAACAGCTCTGTGATCACTGTGTGGTCAGATTCATTTAAAAAAGACGCGATTTTTAAATTGATGAATTGGATTTAAGGGAGCTTTATTTTTTTCCAATCTCATCTCCATTTCAGCATCTCGTCCTGCTTAAACAGCTCTACGGATGCTGCGGAATGCTACGTGACTACAGATCTGAACCCTGTCGACGTAAACGGGGTGTCATGACGTCATCTGCGCTTACAAACACTCACTGACGTAAGGACGCCTTCTTTACGGCAGGCGCGAGGCGGACAGATGAAGAGAATCAACAGGGAATCACGTAAGTGCGCGTGCATGCAGATTAAATGCGGCTGCGACGGTGAAATGAATAAACCCTGTGATCTCGTTTCTCTGTTTGATGATGATGCACCTTGATGTTTCTGTGTTGAAGTTTGCGAAATCAGATCAGTTCAATAAATAAGGGCTGAGGTGGAATCTGCTGCATCCTGACGCCTGTTTGTGGGTGCAGGTCGTTTGCACTGATGATTCGTGATGCTCTCGATGTGACCGAGTCTCGTGCCATGCCCAGATGCTCCAAGTTCTTGCAGAAATAAAATGATGAGGAGGCTAAGGGTCTCGCTGGTGTTCTCCTGCCTGTCGACATTGCTGTGCTGCCTGAGCGACACCTGGCAGCTCAGTGACCCGGCGTTCCATCATGCTCAGGTAGCTACTAATTCCTCTGTCCAGCAGGTCAGGGACACTGAGCTTGCAGAGAAGCAGCTGGGAGACACCCCAGATGTGTGCGCATATCGAGTTTTGGATAGAGGAGAAGAAGGACGACTGTGCTTCAGACACACCTGGGAGGAGTTCACATGTCCCAGCAGCACCTGCAGGCAGGTGAGATCAAGTGGAGGCCACCTAGTAGCCAACCTGCTCTCAAACAGCACAGTGCTTCTCCAGTGGGCTTACTCGATGGCACTGGGCCGATCAGGACAATTTCTGGAGGACGTTCCACCAAAGAGTCCTAGAAGAGCAGAGAAGCAGGAGCCTCGGGGAGGGTTCAAGATGAGTTGCTGGTGGAATGGGAGCTACACACAGTTCGAGTGCGCAAGCGTACACTTAGCCAGCAGCTGCATGGACTATTTGCTAACCGAGCTACACGAGAACGTGCCCTACAGGATCTGCCTGAAGCCGGCGGTTTGGGATGGACCAGGCGATTGCGTGGAGTTCACCGTGACGCCCAGCGGGATGAGGGACATCGTGATCGCCATGATGACGGTGGGTGGCGCCATCTGCGTGATGCTCGTCATCATCTGCCTGCTGGTGGCGTACATCACGGAGAACATCATGAGCTCCTCAGTACAACACGCACTGGCAGTGCAGCACTCGCGCCGATCGCACAACACATACCTCTGAACACGCCCCTGTTACCTAAAGGCAGAGATCGTCATTCCATTGGGCTACATCACACTGGAACACATTTTTACCCTAGTTTACGTTGCTTGCTTATCATGCCCCTTTCCAAGGGACCCTGCGAGGCTGTCCGAGGCACAAAAACGAACTTTTCCTCCTGAGCAATATAACTGAAATAGTGTGCCCTACATTTTTGTTCACAAATCTACGTAACATTTACCTAGTGTTAACTAACGATACAGCTTTACATGTAGAGGGTTTGTAGGGAGTTTTTCGTTGCCCGTAGGACGTTCATCCAGTTTAACAAGCGTTTCAGTCCACACCATGTCATGCACTGATTATAAAAAACGAAGAGGACAGGGTACACAAAAAAAAAGAAAATATATTTTTTTATTTGGTTGTGGGTAGCACAGTGGTGCAGTGGTGAAAGCTGCTTCCCAGTTCTGTGTGGATTTCCTTTGGGTAATCCAGTTTCTTCCTGAATTCCTAAGGTCAGTTGCTGTCTCTAAAAAAGTGTCTCTGCTTAACTGCATGTATGTGTGTGTGTGTGTGTGTGTGTGTGTGTGTGTGTGTTTGTGTGCTTGTGTGCATGTTAGGGTGCCAGAGAGATTTCTCAAAAAGTTCAATATAATAAGCTGTAACTCTGTTGAAAAAAATCATCATGATATGGTCTGTTTAAAAGTTGTCTCAGTTTTTATACTTGTGAATTTGTATCTGTTGGTAGAGTCCTTTTGATAAAACTCCACAACTTTCTTACACCAAGAATGTTTAGCTAATAAGAGTTTGATTGTTACCGCCGTTTTCTGTTTCAAAGATAGCGAGTGTATGAGGAACCTGTCCCACAACTAGCTACATCAATTTGCATCATCAAAAAAAAAAAGACAAAAGCAACTATGCTTACCTCAAAACATCACGGAGATCTGGCTGGTAGAGAGTTGGTGGCAGAAGTGTTTAGTGCCAAACATCTCCAGCTTCTACCAACTTCTGGTTTCAACCAGCATTCTAAAGACATGAGCTAGGTCGAGTTCTGGCAAATATTTTGGAAACTTCTTCCCATGACGGGCATATCAATTTTGGTGTTGTGACATTAAATAAATAAGTAAATAAGAAGAGTCCCTAGAGATAGAGACTAAAGGTGGCGAAAGAGTCAGAAGAATAGGGTGTTGTGCTTATGGAAGATTTTCAACGCAATACTGAGGAGCAGGAGCAAGTCCATGCTCCCGGGTGTGGAAAAACATCAACATGACTTTCCAAATGTCTATTAAGCTACAGTTAAAAAGAAGAAGAATCTACAGGAAGTGTGTTGTCATATTTGCATATTTGGTGATTGAGCCACGTGTTTATGTTCTGCAATAAACCTTTTTGTCTTATCTTTGCAACTTTAATGAGAAAATGACATTTAATGATGACAGTGACATCATGACATTTTGAATTTGTGAGACTGTAGAAAAATATATTTTTCTGGCACCCTATTGTGTGCACATATGTGTGTGCCCTGTGGAGCAATCTATGTTCTGTCCAAGGTTAGGTTACTGCATTGCATCCACACAGCTATGAATCTGAAGTACAATCTTTTCACTTAATTATGGATTGGGTGGAGAAGTGGGCTGTGGTCATTACAAGAGTCCAACACATTTCTGGCTGGCAGTCACTGTTGCAGTGCAAGGCAGGATCCCCTGTTTGGCCTCTCCTCCCTCAGACACAGCCAGCTGACCTGGCCTTTTTGGAGAGACTTTGTTTATGTGCATGGGCTCATATAAACTTAGATATTTCAATGCTTCAATATTTCCAACTAATATAATGGAATTCAGGGCAACACACCAGCTTTGGTGTCAGGGATAGTTTAAGACAATGTGGTTGTTGGTGGTGTGGGAGGTGCACACTGATGATTGGCCGAAAGGCAGGATGATCCAGAATCGTGTCCAGCTTGAGGACACGATGTTCATTCTTCTGTACCTACACACACCTCTAAACCCAGATACACACAGACCTACAAGCAATCGAGCACACTCTTGTTTAATGGCACTCACTTATACACAAACAAAAGAGGCTATTAACAATCAAACATAGATCTCCAGTATGACAGCCCCCCACACACAAACACACAAGAATATCACTGTTAAAAGTGTGGACACCACAGATGATTTCACACAGAACATTTGATGTGTTTTTTGCCATATCACACCAGCCATTTGTCTAATAGTGTGTATAGACACACAGATCAGGTAGAAAAGTTCTGTTGTGCATCTCTTAGTACTTATCCACTGTCCTTGTGTTTACTAATAAGCTGTTAAAATTCTAGCCACTGATTGTGTGGACTGACCTCTAATCATCTCCTATTACTAATAATGTCTGTTTACCACTGAACTGTGCACATGGATTCAAAAATCTAGATTAGTCAGGTAGTTTAAAGCATGTCATTAAACGTTTTTTGTCATTACAATTTTAGCATAAGTAGTATTTTATTACACTGTTATAGATAATGGATGATAGTCTGCTCGGTGATATATGTACAAATAAAGGAAAAGTTTGGCCAGAAATGACGTATATAATCTTATGCGTCACCTTCTATGTGGTTGAAGTTGCTTTAGTGTTGTAGTCTAATGTAGCTAACAAGTTGGTTTATAGTCACATATTAAAGAAAATCATCACATACTCACTTGAAACTGTTGTTGGTAATATCAAACACTGACACTGTATGGCACACTGTTATTTATATGATGAAGAAGTAAGGAAACTCTGATGCAGCTAAAACCAGTTGTAGCACCGTTAGCATTTTGCAGCTTCCTCAGAACAGTTTGTGATACGATGTGATAATGCAGTTCAAATAAGCTTTGTATATAGTTTTACCTACATGTCAATTCTGCAATGATGTGTGAAAATGCTTTTACTGAGCCAAACAATTTGTTTTGAGGTGTAGTTCAACTAGTCTTAACTAACTGACAGTTAAGCTTCTTTGACTTGTTAGCTACATTAGCCTTGTAGAAGGCTAAAGACACTAAAGGCATTTGGTCTTTTTCATTTTTGCCCAAACTATTTCTAATGGAAGGCGTTTGTCTAAAAATATTATTGTCAAGAATTGCAGACTCTTATCTAACTTGTTATTTCATCCTAGCTAATGCTAACCCACTTGAGCTGTAAGTTATTACTGGCACATTAGCATGTTTAGGTACAGTCCTGCTGTGATGACGGAAGAGGCATTGTTCTTGTTTTTCTTCTGTCGTAGTAATACTGTTTGTCTTTTCTGTAAAATGCTTAATTAACAAATGCCACCTCCGTGGTGGTCTCAATAAGTTTAAATGCCTTAATGTCTTTTTTCCTGATAGCTGTTACAGAGTTCTGTGATAATGGGGACACAGACTGCAAAGAATACTGTGCTATTTTTATCTCTGATAAACAAAACTGGCATCTAAATAAAAGAATACTTTGTCTGATTTGAACTGTGTTTGTGTTGAAAGATTTGAAAGTGTGTGGTTCTAAATGGTAATATGTGGTATACGAATCAACGTAGGTTAAAAAGTTTTTCTATTAAATAATTTCGTAATGAATAATAAGAACAGGATTATATTTTCTTTTTTGGTAGAAATACCATATAGTTATTACACTTTGTTTTCATCTTGTCTTCATGCGTGGAGTTCACTGTGACACCCAGTGGGATGAGGGGCATCGTGATTACCATGATGACGGTGGGTGGCGCCATCTGCGTGATCTGCGCCATCTGCGTGATGCCAACATGCCTTTCTTACAACACACACACACACACTGAAAAACTGATCAGTAGTGTATGATGTCATTAATGCATCATCTTTAGCATGTATGTGTGAGGTATGACATCACATGTTTTAATCTCTATTGATTAGATGTTTCATAGGTCAGATAACTGACCTTAGCTAGTAATAAACTTAGCTAGTGGGGCAGGGGGCTTAATTCAGATGCATTCGCGATGCAGTGTGGAAGATTCCGCATCAATTCATTGATACATTAATTGATAACGTAACGTTGACAAACAAACTCAAAAGGCGGAATTCGGAAGTGCAGAAGAGCAGCACGACTTCTGTCGAAACTTTCATCACACTCAGAAAGGGTGAAGTGAAAAAATAATAATAATTAGACACTAAATATTTCATGTTAAAAAGTGGATTCATTTGGAATTTTAAACACTGTTGTGAAACTATTCAAGAGTGTAAAATCCACCAATAGGGGTTGTGAGTAGTGCTAGGGATTAAAATAATACATATCTAAATTAGGTAAGATGCTGATAATGGGCTATACCGCTGCAGGGTGTAAAAATGTTTAGTAAAAGCTAACATTAATTATAATTGATAATCACATTAGCAGTATTTTGTAGCAGTACAGTAACAGTACAGAGTTATTCTATAATTTGGGGTACATTTCACATCATTAAAAAGTACAAAAAACAATGTTCTCTCTCAATATAACAATCAGTGGTTTAAGTTAATATACTCCTTTAGTTAACCATATCCACTAGTTGCAAAGCTTAAATATTCGTTATTTGGATGTTTTCACTACTACTACTTTGTCAACTATGTTACGGACAAACTGCATGTGATTACAAATGTTTGATTACATCCTGCAATTTAGGTAAAATACAATTTTAAGGGCTTTTTAGTCTATTCTACCACATATTAAACGATATAAAATGATATTTTAAAAATAATTTTAAGAATTGTTTTTTTTCAGACATATGTGTGATTTTTTTTATAATAAAACTACCATACTGGTCATTTATACAGTTTCAAAAGATGTAGTGCAAAACTCCAAACACTATAGATGTGCAGTATGCTTTAAAAGGTTAAAAATTCCCACGGATCAGAGGTAACTGGAAAAGTTTTGGAACAAGTGGTTTTGATTCATACATTCAAACATTCAGCAATTCTTGCAGGATCAGCATCCCGAAGAGTCCTGTATCTCCACTGTTTCTCAGCTGGTGACATCTGTTTAAAACTATTTTACTGTTAAACAAATGTGTTGCTAAGGGAGAAAGTAATAGTGTGCCAGTATGAATATCATGCATTGTGACATGTGTAGACTGATAATGGTAATGATGTATTAATGATAACTTTTAATGTAGGCTACTAGGTAACTTAGTTGACAGTTAACATAGTTGACAATTTCCCTATTTTGACCCATAACTTCAGTGGAAGACCTTGCCTGGCTGACCACATGTCATTTCTTGAACCGATCAATGTCTAATTTGAACAAATAATTTAATTACAACCATTAAAAAGTTGTAACCCATAACAATGTATGTAACATAGTTGATGGTCAATCAGTATACTCACTGACAATGTTTCATTATAGACAAAATATTGAAAACAATAAGTGGACACTCATTACAGTGTGTTCAATATGTCTGCCAGAGGAAAATGACATCATGTAATACTGGTCACATGGCGTTGGGACAAACCATTTTTGAATTGCATGGGGGGAGTTCTGTTAGTAAAAGTTGACAAAACTTTTGCGGACATTAATAAATTAAGACATTGAAATGATTTAAAAGAGGAGATCCATTTAAAAAATATTATTTTTCTTTAGTATGTAAACTTTTGAAATAAATATAAAAAATAGATCTTCAAAAAAATTGACCTTCATGATTTTATTCATTATTTTGAAATCAAGTTAGTCTCGACTGAAAAACGGACACAGCAAAAACTGTTAATTTAGCATAATCACAAATTTCAAGCTAACTGAAGCATAGGCTGCAAATAATGTTTGTGTGATATTACAACATATTTTTCAATAATAGGTAAAATAATTTTTTTTAATATAAATTTTGAGGGGAAATAGTTAGAATAAATATAAGAATTATCAATAGACACAGAATGTACCCGAAATTATAGAATGACCCTACAGCTAATCCCTTTCGGATGCGACTTTCTTTTCCTATTAAGGAAACTATGGTAGTCCAATAGTTTACAGTAGCAAGAGTGTATATGCTATAGAAACATTATATTTGTCACGCTTATTATGTGTAATAAATTTACATGAACCGTTTAAAGCTAAGCTGCGTTACAGTCCGCCGTAACGACTCAAGGCACGCCCCCTTTCTTTTTTCTTTCCGCCTATTTCAGCACGTCATCATTCTTCTCCGGCTGTCAGCCATTTTGTTTCATTCTTCACAATAAGCGAAGGGCGGTGTGTACGTTTCTGACTGCGCCATTTAAATTACGCATATTTAGCCGTACTTTAATGAGTAGACATGTTTCTGGGGGGTTTATTATTTTAGGTTGGTATTGGAGTAACGTTTTGTTGAGAGATTTGGCTTTTTGTATTGGTAATATTTTGAAGAAATCGCAAAAATGCCCAGCCACCCGCTCCGTGTAGCAGTGGTGTGCTCCAGTAACCAGAACCGCAGCATGGAGGCTCACAACATCCTCAGGTAAACATCGAATAATGGAGAAAAACAAAGTCTAAGTAACCACCAAGAGAGAGGAAAAGCGAAATAAAAGCTCTACGGTCTGAAGAGGAACAACGCCGGCCGGCCGGACCTTTTTGTTTTTTTGCAGATTTTGACTGTGGACATTTCTAGAACCTGGGAGACCTAGGGATAGACGAGAAACAAAACATAATACACCAGACTTCGACTAAATTAATAAAAGTTTAGGGATATGGATTTTTAGTTATTTTTCTTTTAATAAATCAGCGCTGCTGTTTCAAGCCGGAAGCTGGGGGGTTTCCCCCTACGGGCAACAAAAGTGAACTACATCTGGAAGAAAACTATTTTTCAGTTTTCTTTTTTAAAGTAAATACTTAGTGGAACCTCCTGAAAGGTTTCTTTTTTTGGGAACCATGTAACAGTCATGGAGACAAAATGAAGAAACGGTCTGGGATGTTTCAAATGGTTCATTGTTTACAAAACCCCAAACAAGTGCAGTACTAATGAACAAGATGTAATTTTGAATAGTTAACAAAAAACTATATTGCGTCTGGGTGAAGGGCACCAAAGTACATTTTAGGGATAATTGAAGGTTAGTGTAGATTATTGTGTTCGCTAGGAGATGTGCCTTGGACAGAATTAGGGTTATCAGATATCTACAAACTTTGGTTGTACTAAACCTGAAGGCTAATTGTTGAGTTAGAGCCAGGTCAGTTAATGAACAAATTCAGGCATTTCAGTGTCTTGTGTGTTTCAGGTAAGTATTGATACTTCAGGAGTTCTTATCCCTCCCTGTGTCTGTATTAATCTATCTGCTATAGGTTGTGTCTGTCAAATGTTCACCATGTCTCCATGTTTCTGCAGCAAGCGTGGTTTCGATGTGCGATCGTTCGGCACCGGAAGCCACGTTAAACTTCCCGGACCCGCTCCAGACAAGCCTAATGTGTATGACTTTAAAACCACTTATGAACAGATGTACAGCGACCTGGTTCGAAAAGACAAAGAACTGTATCCCTAGCACTCACACACTGGTTTTTGTATCATACCAGGACCTCCTGACCCTTTATTTTGACCAACTAAATAGGTTCAGCATTAAGTGGAATTATTGCAGTTCAGAAGTGCAGGTTTTTTTTTTGGTTTGATTTAGAACATTTTTTATATGTTAATATTTTTTGCCGGGTGGGTGGGGGTTGCAACTGACTGAGAAGATAATGGCTTCATCCAACAAATTATTACTTTCCACTCCCATTACACCGCAGTGGTCAGTAGGAACGTTAATATATTAATCAGACACATGGAGCGTCTTTTCATTGAGCTGTTACACTTTAGTCTGCTCAGTTCTTTTTTTTTTTTTTTTTTGGAGAGATTGAGCTGTTCTGACTTTGAAACAATCGTGAATGATAATCCTCCAGTGCATAACTTTACAACTAATTTAACAGGGAATCTTTAGGGATAGAACTGTTTATACACTGCTCAATTTTTGTGACCATTATATTTATAAAGTCAGGTTACAGCTTTCTACACATTGTAACATATCCCTGTTTCCTTAGAGGACAGTGGTTACTCGATGCTTAAGGTCCAGTACTGTTTAGAAGGAGGACAAGGTAATTTCTACTATTGTTGGGATTTTAAGCAAGGTTTATAAACCCTTAATTGCTTGGGTCATATCCCTTTAAATTGCTTGTAATGTTAAAAGCACATGCTGAGTTATGTAAATGTCAGAAAGGTGTTATAAATGTTGGTATCAGCTTGTTGGCAGGTATATTTGAGTAATTCTAGTGGCAGTATTGTTTATGAATTAGGACTATAGTAACTATCAGGCCAACTCTTATAATACTCGAAAACTCGAGTTTATTTCAGCAAGAGATTTTTTTTGGGGGGGGGGGGATTACGTGATGTGCTTAGCTGTGAGCCCATTGCATTGTAATCAGAATGCCATCGGTTCTGTGATATTCTAACTAGCACAGGCTCACTGGAGCTCACAAAAATGATCTGTTGATTTTAGGATTGGCACAAACCATTGATCAGTGGAACCAAATTGTTTACATGTCTAGTGTTTAGTAGGCGCAATTACACACTGCAACTTTATTCAAACCCTGATGGACAGAAATAGCCAAGAACTTTAATATACCATCTTAAGGGGGAATGGAAGAGCTACAAGGCTTTAAAATTAAGAGACGTGCTAGTGCTCTTAAGTAGACTTAAGTGATATTATTCTATAAACGTCTAGGTTTGAACAATAAGCTTGCATTTGAGTAGTTACTGTCGCCCGAGTCAAAAGGGGCACAGGAAGATTGCAACTACTGTAAATCACCACTGGGAGGCGAGAACACGCGTGATCAGACCAAGTCCTGCTCAAAAGGGTTTATTCAGACTAGACAGCGGTCCGTACATAGCAGGCAAAATGGCTTTATTTTGCTTTCGTGTCTCCTAATGACAGTTTTGCACAGTGGAAGATTATTCAATCCACATGTGAAGACATGGACATTTCTAATTTAAACGGGTGCTTAAAAGACAAAATAGGCAATAGGATGTAGCTAATCTACCTGGATCATGTTGAATAATATCTGAGCAGGCGATTGTCTTGTGGAAGGAGAGGCTGGACAAGTGGAGGCATCCCTCTGTGATGCGTTGGAGTAGTGTCTTGAGGGTTCACTTGCACCTTCGCTCAGTGGATTCTGGGGTAGATGCGTACCCCTGATGATTACCTCTGGCCAGGGTTTAAATACCAGGAAAATATTAATATTGTGTTGTTAGGTTGAAGTTAGGACACATGCAGGTTCAACACTTACAATTCAAATCAACTTCTAATTCAATCACTTTTTTAAAATCAGTTCATATACAGATGTTAGAGTCAAGAGAAAATATTACAGCCTCAACTATACATAGATTTTGTGTAGAGTTATAGAATTTAAAATGTTTCATTTTGTTTACAAAGGTTTAATGTATTTACAGATACTTGACAAATTCTGACATTTCACTCCCTTTATAGTTTTGCAGTTTACTCAAATGTTTTATTAAACCTGATAATGTAGATTATGTAAATATATAGCTTTTTATTAATGGACTGTGTACTCTTATGATCCATATCTAAAGTGTATAAACATTTTAGGGTTCTATAAAAATAATCACAGGTTCTGTGTAGCATAATTGAAAATGAAACCACTACTGGATATTTAGCTGATGTTTCAGTATGCATGCTCAGTGTATATATATATATATATATATATATATATATATATATATATATAAAATGAAACGCAAGTTTGTTTTAACCAGACTTGCACTTTTGAGCTTATGCAGGTGATTGTATATGTATTTGATAAATTACTTCTGAGCAAAATCAAAATGTAGTGTTTAACATGATCAACCCAGAGAGAGCTTTGAGAAGACTCGTGCTTTTATAGTCAGTAATACTAACCTGATGCAGAGCAACAAGTGCAAATGCAAAGCAGAACAAACCCCTGCGTGTGTTTTTTTTTTTGTTTTGTTTTGTTTTTTTTTTTAATGCCAAATGTCCAGGACTGGTGTAGGTTTGTCAGGACAGGTGGCTTCTGTTTGTACTGCATTCGCTGTCAATCACATTTTATGTGACGTCCCAATTGTGTCCAGTAGGAGGCGCGCCAGTTTCTTTCTTAGCAGTCGAGGTTGTTCAGCTGTAGAACACAAGGGATTGTGGGTGGAAGATGTAGGATCAGTAAAGCATAACAAAACCCAGCACTGAACGTTATTAGCAGCAACACAACGCAGATATGCAAACGTAGCTTTTCCACAATGACGGTGCGTATTTTGCTCTGCATTGTAGGGCCATACAGGTTGGTGATGATACAGTTTGTGCGTTACAGATACATTGGTATATTAATAACACTGACCCAGAGCTTTTATTTTGCTCAGGGTGGTTTGATAAGACTGATTTTTGAGTGAAACCATGTATGCATGGTAATGAGACGTGTTCTGATATGACATATCTGCAGTGTTGGCCTTCCTGTTTTTCTCATCAACCAGCATCCTAGGCTTGAGCGATTTATAATGAAGCACTTATAACACCCAGTGACTTTTTGGTTTTGATACCTTTATATATCTTATATAGTCTTGTCATGTTGGATCCAGTCCATATCAGCACAATTTTTTTTGAATCCCACTCTCTTGGCATTTCCTTGACCCCAGCTTGTCCTCAGATACACACAGAACGGCATCCTGCACATGCTGGAACGGAACAAGCGTATCAAGGCGAGGCCAGAGCGGTTCCAGAACTGCAAAGACCAGTTCGATCTGGTCATCACCTGTGAGGAAAGGGTGTATGACCAAGTTCTGGAGGGTGAGCTACACACCATGGCTCAGATGTCAGCGAATGCATAACTAGTCTCATTTTAACCTTAAAGTTAAAGCACACAAATAATTGACAATCTATTGCTCTCAAAATTTTGGGGATTCTCCTAAATGAAATATCCCTTTTGTGTGAGCAGTGTAGTTCCAAAGCACATTGGTTAATTTACTTCTCACACAGATGCATGTCTATGATTAACATTTGCTATCTGTTTCTAGATTAAAAATGAAGTGATGTAAAGTGTTTGTATGTGATTTCCATACAGACCTGAACTCGCGGGAACAGGAAACGTTCCAGCCGGTACACGTAATTAACGTGGACATTCAGGACAACCATGAGGAGGCCACTCTTGGAGCATTTCTCATTTGTGAACTGTGCCAGTGTGTAAGTGCTTCAGTGATTAAACTCACCTCATGCGGCTCAGGTTAATTAGTGTGCACTCCTGGGGAGGAAATGGCCCAAGACCAGTATTGCAAATGATTAAGAATTTAACTAATTATGAATGTTTTCACATTGATTTCCTTAGGTTTGTCTTTGTGGGTAAACCTTTCACGCTCATGTATTCAGGAGTTGAGTTAAATGTTTTCCAGTTGGTGTTTTGAGACTAAATATTGTTTAGAGGATTTAAGCCTGTACTGTAATCATGTCAAAAGGATGGACTTCTTTCTGGACTTGGTTCTTCTCTGGTTATTGTTCTTCTCAAGAGTCTTGAATCCTATAGACTCTAGCAACATTGTCTGTATATTGAAGATGAACATATTTTCTTAAAATCTAATATCTGATAATGGCATTGGGATTTGCTGTGCCTTTAAGTTCATGTAATAGTCAGATTAGCTGCTGTTTGTAAGCTGCATTTTAAAGATTTTCTTACGTTTACACTGGGACTCACGACTTCATAATGCATACAGATCTCTTAATTGTAGATATGGATCTGGTTAAGAGCTTGTTTTCAGGCTTGTTACATATCATCAGGTATGGCAGACCACTAAGCAATGATACAAATGTTTTGGAAGATTATCAGTACGATTCAAGAACATGAGTTTTCAGGATTTTATCCTTAAGCGACTTTCCAAAACACCACCACCGCCCAAACGCACGCACACGTCTCAGGAATGCATTCCCTTAGTTCTTTGCTATGTTGCATGTAGTATGAAATACATGCATTATGTGGTATTTCTATGAAATTTTGGTTGGTGTCCCACAGTTCAATACTATTATACACTCCTTACAAACATTTAGGGATATTTCTAAATTAATATGAAGAAATAATGAGCAGCATTTTATTTTATTTTTATAACCAAGATAATCAGAAAAGCATAATAAAGTAAATGTAAATGAGATGCAAGCTCAATTACTGTGATTGAGTGATATATTCATGGGGCTGAACAGAAGCAGGTCAAACTGGACGGGAGTGCCACACATTGATTGTTCAGTAGGGTGTATGGTCACCCAAGACTGTCAAAACACACTGACAGTGATGGGGCATAAACAAGATCAGTTCATGTGGGTTCCTCCTTGTATTCGTTTTTGGGATTGGTGTTTGTATAGGAACACACTGTTTGTGTTGAATTACCTGCTTGCTTCTGTCAGTTTCTGAACTGTTTCACTGGAGCTCATTTTTAATCCTATATAATTATCTTCTTTAATGTTACCTCTTTTGTATGTCCCTAAAGTACAATGTTCTTTCTCTCTCTCTCTCTCTCTCTCTCTCTCTTGCTCAGATCCAGCACACTGATGATATGGAGAATGACATTGATGAGCTGCTGCAAGAGTTTGAGGACAAAAGCAGCCGCCCATTCCTTCATACCGTCTGCTTCTACTGATCAGTGTCTCTCTCTCTCTCTCACACTCACACACTTCTACATTGAGACCCAGCTGGACTGGTCATACTGACATCACTTTCCCATTATTCTGATGTCAGAGCTGTTTGCATGCAGTTGTTTTTTTTTTTTTTTTTTTTGGGGGGGGCAAAGGGCTGTATTATAGAAA